>CM042175.1:31805998-31838498 GCA_023376005.1 Doryteuthis pealeii
GCCCGCCTAATTCATTAATTATCAATTAATTTTCAAAATTATGACTTCAATTAAGCACATATTCTCCCAAAAATTGTCGGCTAAGGCCATATCAAAACATTGTTTGGTTTGTTTACTTCTCATATATATATATATATATATATATATAGTCATTTCAGCCAACTTGTATAGGTGTATCCGGGAACGTATGGACGGGTGGCTTCTGCTTGATGCCTCGTACTTGCTTAGGCGTGAGAGATGGCTGATGAATAACTCCCGGATACACCTATACAAGTTGGCGGAAATGATCTTAAATATGTAAAGAGTTTTAACTATCTTGGCAGCAAGATTAATTCAAGTGGAACCCTGGATGATGAGATTGTCAATAGAATTGCCAAAGCTTCTAGTGCCTTCGGGAAGCTTCGCCACCGACTCTGGAATGGACGGGGCATTAGGCTTGCAACCAAGATACAGGTATACAGAGCTGTTGTTCTTACCACTCTTTTGTACGGCTCGGAGTCATGGACACTGTATCGAAAACAGATTCGGCAGTTAGACGTTTTCCACAAAGGTTGCCTACGAGCAATCTGTGGACTCACCCTCAAAGACAGAATGTCTAATGCTGACCTTTTCACCATATGTAACATTGACGGAATGGAGAGCTTCCTCATAAAATCACAATTGCGTTGGGCTGGTCATGTTTTGCGAATGCATGATGACAGAATACCAAAGATTCTGTTGTATAGTCAGCTTGACGGTGGTAAAAGAAACGTGGGTCGACCATTGCTCAGATTTAAGGACAAGCTAAAAAGTAACCTCTCAGCTGCAAATATAGATCATGCTACTTTTGAGAGCACAGCACTCAATCGTAGAATGTGGAGGACTTTGTGTTACAATGGTATTAAGGATTTTGCAGCATCGGAGGTCACCAACCTGCGTCAAGCTAGGGAAAGGGCTAGAGTATTGGCTAGTGTCCCAGCAATACATTCAAATAATGCACACACTTGTTCCATCTGTGGACTTCTTTGCAAGTCATTGGCAGGGCTGAAATGTCACCTGCGATTAACACACAAGGTTAGATGAAAGAGGTTGTCTGAACCTCATACGTCAAAATCGACGGAAGAGTCCATCATATATATATATATATATATATATATATATATATATTTAATGTGGAAGAAGATTATGTGACTATTTCTTGTTTGTAAATAATTTTCTCGTAAAACTCTATACGTTATATAACTTTAAATATATATCAAAATAAACTAAACTATATATAAATCGATAATACCAGACATGTATCAATCAAAACTCGTATTAACAAACAATGAGGACCGTTTAGTGTTGCATACTTAATTTCTGAGTATATACAATAGTGTTGTTCTTTATTCTATGTATTAATGATTTTAATGGACAGCTCATTCACTAGGATTCCGTCCTTAAGCATTACGCGTCGCCACCCACGGTCAACAGATGGGCTTCATGGGGAATTCTTACCCCCCTCCTCTACAGAGGTGCAGTAAGTGGATTCCAAAACTCCAGTCGACGGGGCTGGCATTTTGTTCACGTGGACCACTTGAATTATTGAATACAAGGTCATTTTTATTAATACTCGTATTCCTTAAAAGTACGACCGTTATCCTCCTGCAACATAGCCGTGGTTAAACATGAGACCGTCCAAGAGGAAATGCAAAAATGTATGTCCTGATTATCTAGAGTTGCTTATCCGCTGAATTTTTATTTCTCATGAGTGTCATAATGGACAGCTACATAAGGGACAATTCCTTTTTTATCATAAAGAAAGGGAAGAAAAAGGACATGCAGCACACAGACGAAATATAATAAGAAAGGAAGAAATAAAAGAAAGAGAGTAGGGGAAATATATAGAGAGGGGGTGGGCACGTGGAAGCGATAACGCTAATCTGTTTCAACTGAGCTTAATGAAAAGATAAGAAGAACGAAATAACGAAGAGAGAGAGAGAGAGAGAGAGAGAGAGAGAGAGAGGGGGATAAATATAGATTTTTATACTTTTTCCTTATTGAACTATTTAGCAATAGCTCTTATCAAACATTGTAATGATTAAATTATCATACTGTGGTTTATCCACTGGCCCTGCTAGTATTGAAGTATTTAGCAATAGCACTTAAGTAAACATATCAAATGTTGTAATAATTAAATTATCATACTGTTGTATATCCACAGGTCCTGCTAGTATTTCCATGATTTATATTTGCAATAGCACTTAAGTAAACATATCAAACATTATAATAACTAGCAAATATATGCACCCTCCGGGTGCAAGTATTTTAGTTAAATTTTATAATAAAATATCATATTAAATTAGAAAGGCTAATGAAACTGAATAAGAATGTAGATAAAAAGATTTTGAACAGAAGGGGTATGATCGAAAAATAGAACAACTTTGAAACTAACTCTTCCATCATTTTCCGTTACTCCCGTCTTTCATTGGTAAATTTTCCTAATTAAACTGTTTAATTAAAATAGGAAGTAAAGAATAATATTACAGTTATTTCTTCTTGTTAAGGGATTTCTTTTAAGATTTATCCCCGAGATTTTTGCTCATATTCAATAAGATAAAACCAAACAATTAGAAATCAATAATACTAAGCATATATTTATTAAAATCAATTTTTTAAGATCAATATGCAAATTAGCCTTCCCATTCATACTGTAAACCTCTATTTTGTTGTATATATAAATACAATTGCATGTTATTAGTATGTAGATATGGCCAACAGTATTAATAATGCAAAACAATTTTATTAATAAATAAGGTTTGAATGAAAATAAAATCATGGAGAATATGACAAAAATAACTAAGGGAATTGTCACTTGAGTATATAGTTTCGGTTACAGACAGAAAAACACACAATCTCCATTATAATAAGATGTAGATATGATTAACAGTGTAAGTAATGTAAAACAATTTTATTAATAATTGAGGTTTAAATAAAAATAAAATCATGGAGAATATGATGTAAATAACTAAAGGAATTGTGACTTGTATAGTAATATAGTTTCAGTTTCAGACAGACAAACCCACAATCTCCATTATAATAAGATTAGATTATCAGACTGTGGTATATCCACAGGTACTGCTAGTATTTATACGATTTGCCTACTTATTCTACGATCGAATATATAAACATCGCGACAGACAAAAAGGAATAATCGGTTTCTGTTCAAGTCACGAAATAACAAAATTTACGAAGAAACGTTTGGATGACACAAACACCCTGCGGTTTCCAAAATCCAAGCGTGATAAATCCTCAGCTGTTTGTCTATCCATTAAAAAAGTTTTGCTATTTATCAAAAATCTATATAAACATCGTTCGTTTTCAGGTGGGCAACCCTCATGAAAAGTTAGCTGATCAAACCAATTCGTTTGAAAATCACATTGGCGAGAAACTGTCAGTAAGCAAGCGCCGTTGACTACATGTCCAACTTAGATATAAAATATTGGGCACTGTTTACTTTTAAACATATTATCTACCTATCTACCTACCTACCTACCTACCTATATATATATATATATATATATATATATATATATATATATATCGTAGACACTAAACTTTTTTACTCTACAATTATTATTATTATTTACTCCTTTTGAGTTTTCACATCAGTGTTAGCTGATGGTATTTCACCGGAGTCTGAGTGACAGCAAGTCTCCTCAGGTTTCCAGGACTCTTCTGAGTATTCTGGCAGATTGCAGCAGTGCAGTGTTCTGAATGGTTTCAATATTATTATTATTATTACTGGTCTTTTTTTAATATATTGAGCACTTTTGTATTATTTACTGATGTCACTGCAACAGAAACGTTAAAATGTCAAGTGGATAATATATATATATATATATATATATATATATATATATATATATATATATATATATATGTGTGTGTGTGTGTAAAAATGGAAAAGGAATTGAATCCGACAATATGGGGAAAAATGAGTAAAGAAAAGAAATGTAAATGGATAAAATGAATTTAATCAATATCACATTAATCGATATCACTTACACATGTGTTTCGGTCAGTTTATGTGTGTGAAAATATTTCGCACACATAGAAGAATCGACCTTCATCAGAGTGAACATTTATTTCATTCAAAATAAAGATGTAGATATAGTCAACAGTGTAAGTAATGTAAAACAATTTTATTAATAATTGAGGTTTAAATAAAAATAAAATCATGGAGAATATGATGTAAATAACGAAAGGAATTGTGACTTGTATAGTAATATAGTTTCGGATACAGACAGACAAACCCACAATCTCCATTATAATAATATATATATATATATATATATATTGGTATAGTTTAAATTGAAAATTGTTTTAGCTGATGGCATGTGTCTCGAATACTTTGCAACTATGACTACAGGAGGTGAAAAGTAGGAAGTGATGAAAGAGAAGACTGGGCATGCGCAGAGCCATCTGGATTCACACTTCCGATAACGGTACAACAGTCCCAGGTGTGTCTCGGCAAATGAAAATGATTGAGATGGAAAATGGAAAAACGATTTAGAGGCAATCAGGAAAAAATTTCTGTCGCACCTAAATTGGGGGCCCGGAGGGGGGGGGTCAAATTGCCCCCATCCCCCCAAAAAAAGCAATAAAAAGCATCAGACTAAACATTGTCCCCAATTAATCGAACATCTGTGCAAACTTTTCTATCATTTACTATCGACTGTTGCATAGCGCCTTCGATTGAAACAGATTAGCGTTATCGTTTCCGCACACTCACCCCCTCCCTTCAATTTTTATTATAATTTTTCTGTGTAGCATGTTCTTTTTCTTCCTTTTTACTTTTATAATAAAAACGTAATGGTCCATTATTTAGCTGAGGTGACGACACTTATAATAAGAAATAAGAATTCGGCGGATAAGCAACACCATGTAATCAGGATTTACATTTTTGCATTTAATCTCGGACGATTTGGACGGTCTCATTTTTAACCAGAGAGTGTTGCAAGATAATAACGGACGAGGAGGTTTGGTTTGGTTTACGGCATATCAACCTCAGTGGGTCATTTAATGCCGATAAAGTTTTGAAATAAATCAATTCTTAATGGATAATACAATTTTTTTATAAATACATTTTTCTATTTAACCCATAGATGGGACCCTAACAGGTACTACCAATCCGGGCCAGAGTGGACCAGGGAGCAATGGTGATGAAGGGGTGCTCCACATTCCCCAAACCTCCAGAACTGGAACCTCACCATCAGATAGAGTTTAACGTCATTCCCAGGACATGTAGACCCGCAGCCACCGCCTTCTAGCACCCATATCATAAAAAGGGTTGGGGCTTGCCATAAGAGCAATAGGGTTGGGAAAATCATATAGGTGCTAGGGCTTGACATGACCAGCCGATTGATCGGAGGGGGCCTCTCCGACCGCCCGTCTAGCCCAAGATAGGGCCAAAGTGGAGTATTGCATATCATGAACTGCTCATCCACCTGGGCTCTATCCTTAAGCATCACGGGTCAACACCCACGGCCAACAGGTGGCCCAATTGGGGAAGTCTTACCCCTCTGCAGAGGTGCAGTCGGTGCATTCTAACGCCCCAGCCGACAGGGCGGAATAACGGACGAGTATTATTATATAGATGGAGAGATTCTTCCTCATGGTAAGTGGGGACGGGAGACTTCGTGGCGTTGTGGTTAACGTGCTGGACTGTGATATCTTAGAAAGGGTGTTCGAACTGCAGTCTCGCTATTACGTTCACTATCGGACTAATACCCTTGCCAAAGGCATGAAACCCCTTGTTGGAGTTTTTTTTGTAATATAAGGTGTGCTGAGGTCCACCACTTTAACTTATAGACTCTGCGTGGGCACGTGGGTTAAAGCCAGCCAATCAACAGCTCGAATACGCGGTTAGTTAACTATTTAATCAACGATCATGAAAGCCGATCATTTGCCCGTATTCGACATTGACGAACGGACCCGCAAGGAAAGACTTTGATCAACTAAAGGATTCTACCTAACACTAAGGGACAGCAAGGAAGAACCAATGGATTTTACCCAACACTAAACCGTTGAAATATTTTTTGTATATAAGGCGTGCTGTAATCCAATACTTAAACTTATAGACTAAGCAAGGTCACGTGCTTTAAACACCAGCCAATCTACAGCCCGAATACGTGGTTGGTTAACTATTTAATCGCTGATATTGACAGCCGTTCATTTGCACTTTATTCGACATTGACGAACGGGGCTGCAACACTAAGGGACATCAAGGAACAACAAAGGGATCATACCCAACACGAGAGGATTCTTCACTTCTAAAGTGATCTCCATGGTAAAGTTCTCTCACTTGAAAGCCTAAAAATGACCCACAAAAATTGTAACACCCCTAATTTCATTTTTTCGGTCTAATACACTTTAGAAAGGCATGAACTCCAAATCTCCTGGCTATGGGTTAAATACTACTACTGTTGTTCATCTTCAAGCCATTCAAATGACCCACGAATGTTGATATGCCATTAACCAAAGAAATCGAAACCGAATCATCGTAAATGTCGTTAGATTTTTTCATGAGACTTGTTCTAATTTCATATGGCTTACATATATGTTGGAGGCGTGTGGTGTAATGGTTACCGTCGTAGGAAATGGACACGGTGAAACGAGCTCCAATCCTGGACAAGGTTGTTTGCATTTCCATAACGCTGATACTCTTGGGAAATGTATGAAACCAAGTATTTTCATAAAAATGTACTGGAAATTATTTTTACTAAAAAATACATTGGAAATGATTTTAACTATGAAATTGAATTGGAAATGATTTTTATTATGAAAATGCATTGGAAATGATTTTTACTATAAAAATGCATTGGAAATGATTTTTACTATAAAAATGCATTGGAAATTATTTTACTATGGGAAAATGCATTGGACAATGATTTTTACTATAAAAATGCATTGGAAATGATTTTTTTTAAAAAAACAATTGTATTAGAAATGATCTTTTACTATAAAAATGCATTGGACAATTTGTCAAATGTACTGAAATTGGCATATAATCTCAAATATTACCCAAATAAAAAAAAAAAAAAACCCCAAAAAAACAAACAAAAAAAAACCCAACTAATTTTAGCTCTGCTCAACTCCAACTCCATATTTTCTACCTTGAACGTAAATCTATCAACAAAGGCTAATATCAAAGGAACGACAGAAGTAATCATTCAAATCGACGTATCAATTTGATCCCTCGTTTCTCTATGTAAAAAAGCTTAATTGCATATAAATCAGTTTAAACCCCCCAAAGACTCCAGTTTTAATTTCAACGACACTTTCGATATTTGCGTTCCACTTCAAAAAGCTGCCCCCTCTTTTGTTTTTGGCCAATCGTTTATGAAGGACGAGTTTTATCATCCCCCACTCNATTGGTGGCTAACACCCATTCTTTGTGTTTGGCGAACGATTTGTGTTCACTCTTTGACCCTATCTTTTTTCCGGAGTTTTAGGGTTAATTTCCTGCAAGGCCGAACCCAGTTTGGCAGGCGGGTGTGTGGAGAGGGGTGGGAAGTAAGAAGAAGAGAAGAAGAAGAAGAAGAAAGGAAGACCAAGTAAAAAAGTGAAGAAGAAGAAAGAAAGAGAGAAGAAGAAGAAGAAGAAGAAGAAGAAGAAGAAGAAGAAGAAGAAGAAGAAAGAAGACACAAGTAAAAAAAACGTGAGAAAGAAAAAAAGAACAGAAAGAAGAAAGAAGAGAAGAAGAAGAAGAAGAAGAAGCCTACCAAGTAAAAAAAAGTGGAAAAGAAAGAAAGAAAGAAAGAAGAGAAGAAGAAGAAGAACGAGAAGAGAAGAAGAAGAGAAAGCAGAAAGAAGAAGAAAGCGCAACAACAACAATTCGCAACATTCATTTTAATCATGTAAAAATGAGAAGAAATATTCCTGGAGACATGATAAATGAGAAATAAAATAAGAAAAACGAATGAAAGAATGAATATAATATTTGAAAAGAAGAGAGAAAGAATGAGAGTAGTGGAAAAGAAGAAAGAAAGAAAGAAAAGAAAGAAAAGAATGAAAGAAAAGTGTGAAAGAAAGAGGTGAAAGAAGAAAGAAAGAAAGAAATAGAAAGAAGCAAGAAAGAAAGGTGTGAAGAAGAAAAAAAGAAGAGAAGAAAGAAAGAAGAATGAATGAAAGAAAGAGTGGAAAGAAGAGTGTGAAGAAAGAGTGTGAAAGAAAGAAAGAAGAAAGAAAGAAAGAATGAAGAAAGAGTGTGAAAGAAAGAAAGAATGAAAAGAAAGAAAGAGTGGTGAAAGAAAGAAAGAAAGAAAGAAGAAAGAAAAAGAAAGAGTGTGAAAGAAAGAAAGAAAGAAAGAAAGAATGAATGAAAAGAAAGAGTGGAAAGAAAGAAAGAAAGAAAGAATGAAAAAGAGTGTAAAGAAAGAAAAAGAGAAAGAAGAAAGAGTGTGAAAGAAGAAAGAATGAAGAAAGAGAGAGTTGTGAAAGAAAGAATAAAAGAAAGAAAGAAAAGAATGAAAGAAAGAAAGAGTGTGAAAGGAAAGAAAGAAAAAAGAAAGAAAGAAGAAGAAAGAATGAAAGAAAGAGTGTGAAAGAAAAAGTATGAAAGAAAAAAGAATCGAAAGAATGAAAGAAGAAAGAAAGAACGAAAGAAAGAGTTGAAAGAAAGGAATGTATAAAGAAGAAAGAAGAAAGAAAGGAAAGAAAGATATGAAGAAAGAAAGAATGAAGAAAGAATGAAAGATAAGAAAGAAAGAAATGAAAGAGAGTGTAAAGAAGAAGTATGAAAGAAAGAAAGAAAGAAAGAAAGAAAGAAGAAAGAAAGAATGAAAGAAAAAGAAAGAAAAGAAAGAAAGAAGAATGAAAGAAAGAGTGTGAAAAAAGAGAAATGAAAGAGAAAGAAAGAAAGAAAGAAAGAAAGAAAGAAAGGAATGAAAAATGTGGAGAAAAGTGTGAAGAAAGAAAGAAAGTGTGAAAGAAAGAAAGAAAGAAGAAATGAAGAATGAAAAGAAAAGTGTGAAAGAAAGAGTGTGAAGAAGAAGAAGAAGAAGAAAGAGTGTGAAAGAAGAAAGAAAAGAGAGGTGAAAGAAAGAGTGGAAAGAGTATAAGAAAGAAAGAAAGAAAGAAAGAAGTGTGAAAGAAAGAAGAGAAGAAAGAAAGATGAAAGAAAGAATGAAAGAAAGAGTTGAAAATATCATTTGAATATTGTAAATAACGGGTGCAAGAAAAATAAAGACATTTATTGCAAAAACATACGGACATAAAAAATGAGGGTTCAGTATTTTATGGTAGGAATTATACGAGGAAATTGGTTCTCTTTACAAAAGAATTACATTTGATTCATTATAGCTTTACTCTGAATAACTTTTCAAATCCATTTTTGTATGGAGTTGAACTATCTGGACGTTGAATGATTCCAGGCGCTGTGCCCTTCGAGTACTTGTTGCTGGCTCGTATGTTACAGATAAATGGGGGATGAGTCTTAATACCATCAACTAGGGTACTAAATAGAACCTCGACTGTACGGGATTTTTGCTTTATAATATATTCCGAAAAGTCAAATTTAACTCAACCTTAACATCTGATCACCATAAAAGAAATGGTTCGAAACACAAACCGGATAATTTTCTGTCGCATGTAGTTTCTGAATCAATTCATCTTTGTTACTGATATATATATATATATAATATCTATATTATATTATATATATATATATATATATTTGATTCCTTCTTCATCCGTACACGCCTATATATTCTATGTATATTCGATCAAGTGAATGAATTGATATTGGTCAATTGCCGCTTTTCCGTTTGCAGTGGTCTGATATTATATATATAAGATTTTGGATTTCTTTTTTTTAATAGAAGCAGTTGAATAAATTATTAATTTATATTCTGCTTGAAGGCACTTTTTATAAATGCATGTTCGAAATACAGATCCGATTAATTATAGAAAATACTCTGACAAAGAAATCCCGCAAAGGATGGCTCGCTATGCAGAACACGTAAGACTGTTTTCGATTTTATTAAGTCTGCTTCAGCGATGTTACATCGCTGAAGAGACTTAATAAAGTCGAAACGTCCTGTACGGTGTTTCTGCTACGAGCCATCCTTTGCCGGGATTTCTTGTCAGATTTTTTCTATAATTTACGATCTTTTCGATACATCATTATAATTGTTCAGCAGAAATATAAATAATATATATATATCAGTGAACTCTGGGTAGGCTGGGTTTTCGAACCACCGGTACCACCTTAAAATATTTTACGATAGTCCACGGCCAGCGGCGGAGTCTTCGCTTAATTATATTTCGAAAGCCAATATCATCTCGACAAAATATTTATCCTTCATTGTTGGACTCAAAACATCATGAACACACTTATATTTTTGTTAGCTTTATCTGATTTTCCCTGCTTTAAAATGTGGATTTAGATCAATTTTGCTGATACGTTCATAATAAATTACACGAAAAAAAACCAATAACGTGCCTTGGTTAATTTTTTTTTTTTTTTTTTTTTTTTTTTTGGGCCCATGAAAATCAGCCCTAAGAAAAAAACGAAACCCCTTGTATAAGCAAGATTGGGCAAATAGATTTCTGGTTAAAATATAAGATAATCTTTTTAAATCTCTAATGTGTTTACTCCCTATTTTTAAATCAATATTTTTTGTTTCAACTTAACAGCTACATTTTGACTGACCATTTTTTCTGTTTATTATTATACAGAGTGGCTACCCGGTGGACGATTCTGGGTAGAAGCGGTCTGTGTATAGATTGTTTTACTTTTTGAGATTTCAAAATGCTGGACATTTTAAGTAGAATGTCAATGTATTTCAATTTTTTAATTTTTAAAATATCTTTGCATATAAATAAAATCTCAATAATTTTCCACAAAAAGCAATATATATATATATATATATATTATATATATATATATATAATATATATCTAGCAAATTATGCACCCTCCGGGTGCAAGTATTAAGTTTTCATGTAATAAAATATTGTATGAAATTAAGAAAGGCTCATGAAACTAAATAAGAATACTGATAAAAAAGATTTGAAACAGAGGGAGTTAATAAAAATTTGAAACAGAGGGAGTGATAATAAAAAATGAACCTGAAACTTACTCTTCCATCACTCTCGTCTTTCATTGTTTATTTTTTCTAATTTTAAGTATTAGTTATAGAGGAAAGTAAAGAATAAAATTACAGTTATTTTTATCTGTTAATCGGATTTCATTTAAAGTTCATTGAAGAGATTTTGCTTATATTCAATTAAAAATAACCACAGTTAAAATCAATAATATCTGACACATATTTTATTAAATTCGATTTTTTAATATTATATGCAAATTAGCCTTCCCGTTCACCTGTAAACCGTATTTTTGTTGATATATAAATATATTGGCATATTGTCTGAGGTAGACATAGTTAACAGTATTATATGTAAGACAATTTTTTAATATTGAGGTTAGATAAAATAAATCATGGAGAATGTGATGTCAATAACTGAGAGAATTGTACTTGAGTTAGGAATATAGTTTCGGTTTCGACGGAAAAGCACACAATCTCCCATATAATAAGATATAGTTAAGGAGCTGATGGTAGGTGGTTGGCGCTACACTCAGATGCTAAAAACAATCTCCTTTTCTAGCGCTATTGAAAAGAGATAGACTCCCTCGCTGACTGGCTGAATAACCGACTTAGGCCGCCCCGACAGACTTATACTGTTATATATATATATATTATATATATATTTACCCCGTAATTTGTTTTATTTCGTAGTTTCCTCCGGTATACCTAATATATATCATCATCATGATGCAGCGCTATCTGCACGGATATCCATGAACAATCTCTCGCCACTCTCTCTCTATCATTAATTGGTCTCAGGAAGGTCCCTCCAGTGCAGCATTCAGTAATCCCGTGCAGAGCTGACCAATGTAGGTCTTGCTGGGTGACTCACATTAAGCATGTCCATGTGTTGGTTTCCACATGTCACTTATGATTCAATCGTTCTTCTCCAGCAGTGTCCAGCATGTCTTGTTCGACTCACTCGGATGGTTTGTGAGATAGGGGGCAGGTGGGCCTATGTTTGTGAGATAGGGCCGGTGCCATACAGCTGCTCGCCCTTGTGGGGTGCTTTCAACGATTTGTCAGGATTGCACACAGCATTCTGTGCAGCATACCACACAATTTGTACATTTACACACACACACACACACACAATATATATATTTATATATATAATGGTGATGCCACTTCTACCCAGAATAAGGCCAAATTTCCTAACAAGTTCGGCTGTGAGCGTGAGTGCCCAGACGTTCAGCTTTTATTTTTATCACTGTTATTAATCATATGAGCCTCTTCCCCGGTTTCCTCTCGTATGCGACCTACGTGACTGAGAAACCCACCTTGACAGGCAGGACCCTGCCATACGGTGTCACATATATAGTCCGGCTAAATGTAGGAAAATGTGTCATGACGTCCATATATACATCTATATATTATATATATTAATATTATATTATCTGAGAGAGAGAGAGAGGAGAGAGAGAGAGTGAGAGAGACAGACAGATATAAGTGATAATATGAACGGAAATTCAATGTATACACATTGGTCCCTCAACTAATTTGCTGTGTGGTGTGTGTGTGTGTTGTGTGTGTGTGTGTGTGTGGATATGTCCTCAAGACAGACATCATAGCGTTAAACATCAAAGAATTATTCGTTAGCGGCTGAGACAGACGCTAACTCGGGTCAAAGACATTTGTTTGAAAAAATTCAACAGAATAAAAAGAAGATTTTAATTTTTGGTGGAACGGTCATTACGGCTTGCAGAGAGGGGGGGGTCAAAGAGGATGCTAGCCAGCATCCAGTTTAAGGGGGGGGCATCATTTAACGGAGAAATATAAACTCGACCAAAAATTCCAATTATTTCGTGTAGCCATAGTGACAATTTATCTGTAATTTGAATATAGCTTATTTCGTCAAAAATTCATCGGTTTTGTATTTTTTCGTTTCTTTTTTTTTTGTTTTTTTTCCATTTTTTTTCGCAAATTTTGTGTAATGAACAAGTCCGAAATACGCTCATAGATGACGAAATCCCCAGTCAAAACCCAGTATAAGCGGGTAATGCTGAACATTAGCTACTAAATTAAAATAACCTCGCGCTTGTTTATTTTCACTTTGAGGAAGCCTAGGATTTTTGGTCGTATTTAATTTCCCGTAAATTCTATACTGAAAGTACGAATTTGTTCGAATCAAGTACAACTGCATGTTTACCATCGAAAAGATGGTCATAAAATGTGTTTTTTAATTGTGCTTTGCGCATTATTTGAAATGAACTGAATTGTTTTAAGAACACATTTTATGATATTTTTGTTGTTAAAACATGCAGTTGTTATTGATTATGGGAAATGAAAATGGAACGACCAAAACATATGGCTTCCCCCAAAGTGAAATAAACAGGAGAGGTTACTCTCATTTATGTACTAAGTCAGATTACCGTATAAGTTTGGCAAGACCTTTCATACCTGCTTGTAATATTATCTCATAAGCGGTAAGACTACTTCAATTACTTTAAAATTAGAAATTAAATTAAATTAAATAGTGGAAATAAATATCACTAATAGGACTTGAGCTATTCTAGTAGTAACCACCCCGAAGCGGAGTTTAACAGATTGAATTCAGAGTGTCCTTGCTTCGTAGACTAGTAGCCCAGTCTGCCCTACTATTACCCATTGCCTGGAAGGAGAGTAGTTGATCCATACTTTCGCTATGTGAACTTGAAGCTTCGTCGCAGAATCCTAAACTTGGTCAAATGAGTTCCTTTCCTATGTAAGGTTCAATGATTATATATATCGTGTACTTGTTGCAAACAAACAACTCCGACAAGGGTGTTAAACTATAAACGATGGACTTTAATAAAACGCACAGGAAAGACATTTATCACAATATACAAAAGATACGTTTAAGGCCAATTTACAATAAGAAATCAACAATAGTTCCTACATGTACATATAAAAGATATAGTAGAGTTTATGGATAGTCCAAGGTTAAAGTCACTTACTGACTTAGTCCGTACGTGGAGGACTAGAGGCCCGAGATGGGGTGTAGACCAAATGTTAACCATGTTGTCCAGTCCAAGAAGAAGGAGAAAAGAGATATCTTGAATCTGGCGCTTCCTGCTTAAATACAGAAAAACGCCTGGTGGTGAGAATAAGAAAAGAGACGGGAAGAATAACTCTTCCAATCTAAGGAATACAATCCAAACTACGACTATAACCATTACACCATGGCCTCGACAAACAAATAAATATAAAATATGAAATATTTAGAAAAATATAAAATGAAAAATAAAGAACAGAAACTTCAGCTACAGTAGTACACCCCAAAAAATTCTGGTTGGTTCGATTTTATGGCATGTCAACACCCTGTTGAGTTATTTATAACCGATTTATTTTGATGGGCATTCAAATTCTTTGTTTTTTTTTATTTAAACTCAATTTTTTAAACAATCTTTTTTTAAACTCGTTTTTTTTTATATTTAACCCCATAGATAGAACTCTAACAGGTACTACCACTAATACCATGGAGCATGGTGATCGAAAGGCAGTCTTCACTGTCCCCAGAGCCTACAGTGGTATTCCCAACCATTAGATCCCAAACTGATATTCTCGATAATGGGCAGAAATAAATCTATTGATATAACAGAATTACTCAACTGGGATTTCTACATCAGCAGCCCAGAATATGCATAATCCAATGACTGGTAGAGTGAATACAACCGTAAAAAGATATTTTCAAGTGCTCAAAAGAGATCAAGATAGATATCTTGCACTACATGCAAACTACAATACAACTTCACCATGCACCCAAACCTTATAAAGGAGAAGTGAAATTTATAACGTGAGAACTTAAACACAGAAGCCCCAGTCGGTTAGGGCTGTAGAACAACGCCGACCTTGCAACCTCAGCAGGGAAAATAAAACCCCATGAGACATATATAATAGCAATGGCGGCGACCTGTGATGCTTAAGTATCAGAAATCTCTAGTGGCTGAGCAGTTCAGGATAGCGACACTACATTGAGATCTTATTAGACCATCAGAGAGATCACCCTGACCATCGGCTGGTCACGTCAAGCCCTAGCGCCCTATATGATTGTCCCGACCATATTGTCCATATTCAAGCCTTACCAGCCCTTTTATTATATGGGCTTGAAGTCGGTGGTCCAGTGTCCATTCTGCACGGCGTGGTAGTACCTGTTAGGTCCCATCTATGGTTGAATAGAAAATATATAAATAAAAATTAACACAAAAATGTGTAAAACTGAAATCTTCGCATATATATACCGTAACCTCCAAAACGAACCACCAAAAACGCAAAAGATACTTGAATAATGTGTTCATGCAATTAGTTTCTGTTTAAAGTAATGGTATTTTGTTAATTTGATATAATACCCGGGTAATGCAGGTATCCAGAACTACATATCAATAATTGCAGCGATCAACATCTTGTTAAGATGTGAAATATGCCATTTTATTTATTCATTCATTTATTATTTCATTAATTTATCACACATGAGATTTTTCCGTAGATACAAATAACACGTATTGTCCATAGATATCGAATCGTATATTTACGACCTAAAAGATAATGTCTAAAATAACGAAAACATTCCCACGCACCATTAACGTGTTATTTGTATCACGGGGAATACATTTTCAGGAAAATAATTGAAATAATAATGAATGAATATAATAAAATGGCATAATTTCACATCTTAACAAGATTTTGATCGCTTGTAATTATTTGATAGTAAAATAAAAATTCCGGGTATTATATCAATTAACATAAACTCACCAATTAGTTTAAATCAGAAACTAATTGAGAACACATTATCCAAGTTATCTTTTGGGTTTGGTTGGTTGGTTGTTGGTTTGGATTTCAGCGGCATGTAAGTCCCATTGGGTTATTTCATGCCGAAGATTTCAGTTTTAACACATTTTTGTTGGGTATTTTTTTTCAAACTCTTTTTTTTTTTAAAACACATTTTTAACTCATTTTTCTATTCAACCATAGATGGGAGCCTAACAGGTCTACCACTCCGGTCAGACATGGACGCTGGACACCGACTCAAGCCCATATATAATGAAAAGGGCTGGAGGCTTGCCATATGGACAATTGGTCGGGACAATCATATAGGCGCTAGGGCTTGACGTCGACCAGCCGACTGGTCAGGGTGGATCTCTCTGACGTGGTCTCTAGTCAAGTAAGAGCAAAGTGGACGTGTCCGCATATCCTGAACTGCTCAGCCACTAGGATCTATACTTAAAGCATCACCAGGTCGCCGCCATGACTAAAAGGTGGCCTCATGGGGGGGGGGGTATTATCCCCTGCTGAGGTGCAGTCGGCGTGTTCTATCAGCCATAACCGACTGGGCGCCTTCTGTGTTGGCTATAGTTTGAAGCTTCTTCACTTATAACTTTCACTTCTCACTTTATAATTTGGGTGCTGGTGAAGTTGTATTGTATCTTGCCATGTAGTGCAAAGATATCTATCTTGATCTCTTTTGAGCTTGAATATATATCTTTTTTAGGTTGTCTTACACTCTACCAGATCATGGATTATGCATAATTCTGGGTGCTGATGTAAGAAATCCCAGGTTTGCAGTAATTCTTTTTTATATTCAATAGATTATAATTCTGCCCATTATCCGAGAATATCAGTTGGCATTCTAATGGTGAATACCAATTCTGTAGCTCTGGGACAGTGAGACTCCTTTCATCACCATGCTCCCAGGTTCCTAATCTGACCCGAGTGGTAGTACCTGTTAGAGTCCTATCTATGGGTTAAAATATAAAAAACGAGTTTACAAAAGATTGTTTAAAAAATGAGTTTTAAATAAAAAAAAAAGAATTGAATCCCATCAAGATAAATCGGTATAAATACTCACCAGGGTTGACATGCCATAAAATCGAACCAAACCAAGATTTTTTGGGGTGTACTAACTGTAGCCTGAAGTTCTGTTCTTAATTTTCATATTTATATTTTCTCATATTTCAATAATTTTATCTTTATTTGTTGGAGGCCATGGTGTAATGGTTATATCCGTAGTTTGGATTGTTTCCTTAGATCTGGAGAGTTATCTTTCCTCCGTTTCTTATTCCTCACACCAGGCGTTTTTCTTTTTAAGCAGAAGCGCAGATTCAAGATATCTCTTCTCCTTCCTTCTTGGACTGACAACATGGGTTGAGACATTTGTGTCTACACCCTCCTCGGGGGCCTCTAGTCCTCCACGTACGGACTAACGTCAGTAAGTGATTTACTCTTATGGACTAATCCATAACTCTAACCTATATCTTTTAATTACATTAGGTAACTATTGTTTATGTTCTTATGTAACTTGTGCCTTAACGTATCTTTTGTATCTTGATAAATGTCTCCATGTGCGTTATTAAGTCCATCTTTTATATGTAACACCTTGTCGGAGTGTTTGTTTCAACAAGTTACACGAATATATATAATTTGAACCTTACATAGAAGATGGACTCATTGACCCAAGTTTAGATTCTGGACGAAGCTACAGTTCACATAGCGATAAGGTTAACTTGGAAAAATTCCCCCCAAAACTAACTCTCCCTTACAATGGTCAATATAGGGCAGACTGTGGCTACTATCTAGAAGAAGGACAATCTGAATTCAAATCTGTTAACACTCCGTTCGGGTGGTTAACTACTAGAATAGGCTCAGTCCTGATTATGATTTATTTCACATTTAATTTAATGTATTCTACTTTAAGTAATTTTGAAAGTAGTCTCCCGCTATGAGATAATTATTACAGCAGTTGAAGAGGTCTTTGCCAACCTATAGGTAATCTGAAACTTTAGCTACATAAAATTGGAGGAAAAGGTAAAAACCTCTCCTTGTTTATTTCACTTTGGGGAAGCCATATGTTTTGGTCGTGCATTTTCATTTCCTCCATCAATCAATACAAAACTGCTGTTTTAACACAAATATCATAAATGTGTTCTTAATAAACAATTTAGTTCAATTTCAAATATGCCGCAAGCACGAATTAAAAACACATTTTATGACATTTCGTGTTTAAAACATGCAGTTGTATTGATTCGCGAACAAATTCGTACTTTTCAGTATGATTTTTACGGTGAAATGAAATAGCGACCAAAACATATGGCTTCCTCAAAGTGAAATAAACAAGCGGAGTTATTTTTATTTATGTCGCTCATGTTCAGATTACCCCTGTATACTGGTTTGACTGGGATTTCGTCATCTATGAACGCTTCGGCACGCTGTTCATTACACCAATGTTGGGATAAAAAATTGAAAAAAAAAAAAAAAAAAGAAATCGAAAAATACAACCGATGAATTTTTGCGAAATAAGCTATTTTATCAAATTACAGATAAATTGTCCCTATGGCCACGAATAAATTGGATAATTTTTGGTACGATTATATTTCCCGTAAATTTGGATCCCCCCTCCCTAACTGGAAATGCCTGGCCTAGCATCCCTTGACCGCCCCCCCCGTCCTGCAAGCCGTAATGGACCGTTCCACAAAAATCAAAATCTCTTTTTATCTGTGTAATTTTTGCAAACCAATGTCTTTGACCCAGTTAAGCGTCTGTCTCGCCGCTAACAATAATCTTTGAGTTTACGTTGATGTCTGGTCTGAGGAAGGATACACACACCCACAACACACACACATCCAACACACACAACCAAATAGTTGAGACCTGTTGTTCATTGATTCCCTCATAACATCAGTATATCTGTCTGTCTCTCTCACTCTCTTCTCTCTCTCTCTCTCCTCTCTTCTATATAAATATATATATATAATATATATATAATGTATATCTGGCGTCATGGACACATTTCCTAACATTTAAAGCGACTATATATGTGACACGTATGGGGCAGGGCTGCCTGTAAAGGCTGGTTTCTCAGTCACGGTCGTCGCATACGAGAGGAAACCGGGGAAGAGGCTATATGTATAACAGTGAATCAACAATAAAGCTGAACGTCTGGTCACTGCACGCTCACAGCCGACTTGTAGAAATGGCTTATCTGTGTAGAAGTGGCCAATCACCATATATAATAATATATATATAAATATTACTGGTGTGTGTGTGTGTGTGTAAAGGACAATTGGTTGTGTATGCTGCACAAGAAGTGTGTGCATCCTGAACAATCGTGGAAACGCACCTCCACAAGGGAGCAGCTGTCTGGCCACTGCCCCCTATCTCACAAACCATATGGCCACCATGCCCCATATCTCACAACCATCCGAGTGAGTCGAACAAGACATGCTGGCACTGCTGGGGAGCAACGATGAAATCATAAGTGACAATGTGGACCACACATGGACATCTAATGTGGGCACCCAGCCAAGGACCTACAATGTCAGCTCTGCACGGATACTGAATGCTGCAACTGGGACCTTCTGAGACATTAATGCTAGAGAGAGAGTTGGCGAGAGATGTCATGGATATCCGTGCAGATAGCGCGACATCATTAATGAGATTGATATATAGTATATACCCGGAGGAAACCTACGAAATAAAACAATTACCGGGTACTATATATATATCTTATATATATATAAGAAAGTCGTCGGGCGGCCTAAAGTCGTATCACCAGTCAGCGAGGGGAGTCTAATCTCCTTTTCATAGCGCTAGACAAAGGATTGTTTTTAGCTCTGGGTGTAGGGGGGCGCACACCCTACCATCAGCTCTCTTACTATATCTTATTATATAGGAGATTGTGTGCTTTTCCGTCTGAAACCGAAACTATATTCCTACTCAAGTCACATTCTCTAGTTATTGAATCACATTCTCATGATTTAATTTTTAATCTAAAACCGTCATTAATTAATAAATGTCTTCATATTATCTGTTAACTATGTCTCCTACAGAAATTGCCAATTATACTTTAAGATTTCAACAAAATACGTTTACGTGTGAACGGAAAGGCTATTTTGCATATTAATATTAAAAAATCGAATTTATAAATTGTGCTCAGTATTATAATAGAATTCTAAATGTTTGGTTTTATTTTAAATGAATATAAGCAAAAAATCTCTTCAATAATCTTAAATGAATCCATTAACAAGTATAAATAACTGTAATTTTTATTCTTTAATTCCTCTTATAACTAATACTTAATAGAAAAATAAATGAAAGACGAGAGTGATGGAAGTAAGTTTACATTTTATATATAATTATATCTCCCATCTGTTTCAAAGTCTTTTAATTATACTCCCTCTGTTTCAATCTTTTTATCTGTATTCTTATTTAGTTCTAATTAGCTCTAAATATATACATCTTTATTACAACTTAACTCTCAAATCTTGCACGGAGGGTGCATATATTTGCAGTATATAATATAATTATATTTATATATATATATATACATATATATGCTTTATGTGGAAAATTAGAGGATTTATTTATATTCAAAGATATTTAAATTACAAATTGAATCTATCTAATCCATCTATGTCAGCTTTGTAAATTCTCAAAGTAAACAAATCTATACACACACCATCCGCCTCTACCCAGTCGCACCGGGTAGCCACTTCTAGTATAATAATAACAGAAAAAAATGGTTCAGTCAAATGAGCTGTTAAGCTTGAAACAAAAAATATTGATTTAAAAATAGGGAGTAAAACATTAGAGATTTTAAAAGATTCTTCTTTTATTTTAACAGAAATCTATTTGCCCAAGTCTGTATTACAAGGTTTCGTTTGTTTTTTCTTAGGGCTGATTTTCATGGGCCCCAAATAACAGGCACGTTATTTGTTTTTTTCTTCGTGTAATTTTATTATGACCGTATCAGCAAAATTGATCTAAATCCACATTTTAAGGCATGAAAATGCAGATAAAGCTAAAATTAATGTTGTTCATGAATGTTTTGAGTCATACCTAATGAAGGATAATATTTTGCTCGAGATGATATATTGGCTTCGATAAATATAGATTAAGCAGAGACTCCGCCGGCTGTGCGTGACTATCGTAAACCCTTTTAAGGTGGTACGGCTGGGTTTCGAAAAAGCTACCCAGATCACTGATATATATATAATTATTATATTTTCTGCTTGAAGGCAATTAATAAGATGCATGTACTCGAATAAGATTGATAATTATAGAAAATAACTGCCAGCAAGAAACCGCAAAGGATGGCTCGCTATGCAGAACAACGTAAGGACTGTTTCGACTTTATAAGTCTCTTCAGCGATGTATACATCGCTGAAGAGACTTAATAAATCGAAACATCTGACGGTGTTTCTGCATAGCGAGCCATCCTTTGCGGGATTTTCGTTGTCAAGATTATTTTTCTATATTTTCGAATCTTATTCGATACATGCATTTATAATTGGCCTTCAAGCGAATATAAATATATTTCAACTTGCTTCTATTAAAAAAAGCAAACATCCAAATCTTATATATATAATATTTTCATTGACACATGCAACGGAAAAGCGGCCAATTGACCACTATATCAATTCATTCAATTTTGATCGAAATATCACATACAATATATGGAGGCGTGAAACGGATGACAGAAACAGTGAATCAAATATATATTATATTATATAATATATAATATATATATATATATATATATATATCAAGTAACAAGATGAAGTTGATTTCGAAGTACAATGCGACAGAAAAATTATCCGTTTGTTTCGAACCATTTCTTTATTGATCAGTTGTTAGATGTTTGAGTAAATTTGACATTTTCTGATATATCTAATAAAGCAAATCCCGTCACAGCGAGTGTTTATTTAGTAGCTATTGATGGTATTGACCCATCCCCCCATTTATCTGTAACATTACGAGCCAGCAACAGTACTCGTAGTGCAACAGCGCCTGGGTAATCATCACCCCGTCCAGATAGTCAACTCCATAAAAACGTGCGATTAAAAGTATCGAGAAAGTAAAGCTATAATAATCAATGTATATTCTTTTGTGAAAGAGAACAGTTTCTCGTAAATTCCTACCATAAAATAAACTGAACCCTCATTTTATTCCGTGGTTTTGCAATAAAATGTTTTATTTTTCTTGCACCGTTATTTTATCAATATCAATATATTTCCTACACTCTTTCTTTCCATTCTTTCTTTCATAATTTTATTCTTTCTTTCTTTTCTTTCTTTCTTTCACCTCTTTCTTTCTTCTTTCTTTCTTCATACTCTTTCTTTCACAACTCTTTTTTCAATCTCTTGTCTTTTTTTCTTTCCTTTCTTTCACACTCTTTTTCTTTCTTCTTTCTTTCTTTCTTTACACTCTTCTTCACACCTTTTTTCATTCTTTTTTTTTCCTTTCTTTCTTTCTTTCACACCTTATTCTTCTTTTTCTTTCTTTTCACACGCTATTTCTTCAACACAACTTTCTTTCATTCTTCTTTCTTTTCTTTCTTTCCTGTCTTTCTTTCTTTCTTCATACTCTTTCTTTCACAATCTCTTTTCTTTTCATTCTTTCCTTTCTTTCTTTTCTTATCTTTTTTCTTCATTTCTTTCTTTCATGTCTTTCTTCTTTCTTTCTTTACCTTTTCTTTCCCTACATCTTCTTTCAACACTCTTTCCTTTCATTATCTTTTCTTTTCTTTCTTTTTCATTCTTTTCTTTTCATTCTTTCTTTCTTTCAATCATTCAATATTCAAAAATTCATCATCTTTCTTTTCACAAGTAGTGCCTCTTTCTTTCTTTCTTTTCTTTCTTTCTTGTCATACTCTTCTTTCACAACTCTTTCTTTTCATTCTTTCTTTCTTCTTTCATTCTTCTTTCATTCTTTCTTTCTTTCATAGACTCTTCCTTTCAACAGACTCTTCTTTCTTTTCTTTCTTTCTTTCTTTCTTTCTTTCTTTCTTTTCTTTCTTTTCAAAAACACCCTCTTTCTTTCCTTTCATTCTTTCTTTCTTTCTTTCTTCATCTTTCTACTTTCATCACTACTTCTTTCTTTTCTTTCATTCTTGTCTTCTTTACACTCTTTGTCATTCTTTCTTTCTTCTTTTCTTCTCCTTTCACACTCTTTCTATTCATTCTTGTCTTTCTTTCTTTCTTTCACACCTTATTCTTCATTCCTTCTTTCTTTCCTTTCTTTCTTTCTTTCACACTCATATCTTTCTTTCTTTCTTTTCTTGCCTTTTCTTCTTTTTCTTCTTTCTTTCTTTTCAAAAGCTTTTCTTTTTTATTCTTTTCTTTCCTTTCCCACATACTCTTATCTTTCATTCTTTCTTTTCTTTCTTTCTTCTTTCTTTCAAACACTCTTTCTTTCAACTCTTCTTCACACCTTTTTGGCATCAAAGAATATTGGCATTCAGCAGCAGCAGCAGCAGCAGACTCTAATTGAACCATTTTTGTAGAAGAAAGATTCGCTCAAGTCGCGAGAAGTAAAGAATTGTAATTGTCCAGTCTGTTAATATTATCTAATTCTCTAATTCCTTTGTTGCCCGTCTGGCCGAACTCCTGTTCATGGGTTGATCCATATTAATAGGTTAATACAGGGATAAGATTTTTGTTGTCATCGGAGAGAAATATTGAAAGATTCAAGTTGTAATTTAGTGGAGGGGGTGGGTCAATTTTTGATTTCTTTCTTTCTTTCTTTCTTTTTTCTTTACTTTCCTTTTGTCATTAAATGCTGGATCTTTTTCTTCTTTCTTTCTTTCTTTTTTCTTATATTGCATCTTCTTTCTTCTTTCTTCTTTCTTTCTTTCTTTCTATTGCTTTCTTTCTTCTTTCTTTTCTTTCTTCTTTCTTTCTTTCTTTCTTTCTTTCTTCTTTTTTCTTTATTGCTTCTTTCTTTCTTTCTTTCTTTCTTCTTATTATTGCTAGATTCTTTCTTCTTTCTTTTTTTCTTTCTTTTTCATTGCTGGATGTTCTTTCTTTCTTCTTCTTCTTTTCTTTCTTTCTTATATTGCTAGATTCTTCTTTCTTTCTTTTTTTTCTTTTTTCTTTTCTTTCATTGCTGGATTCTTTCTTTCTTTCTTTCTTTCTTTCTTTCTTTCTTATTATTGCTAGATCTTTCTTTCTTCTTTTTTCTTTCTTTCTTCTTTTATTGCTGGATGTCTTCTTTCTTCTTTCTTTCTTTCTTTCTTCTTATTATCTAGATTCTTTCTTCTTTCTTTTTTTCTTTCTTTCTTTCTTTCATTGCTGATGTTTTTCTTTCTTTCTTTCTTTCTTTTTCTTTCTTCTTATTATTGCTAGATTCTTTCTTTTTCTTTTTTTCTTTCTTTCTTTCTTTTCATGCTGGATGTTCTTTCTTTCTTTTCTTCTTCTTCTTTCTTTCTTATTATTTAATTCTTTCTTCTTTCTTTCTTTCTTTCTTTCTTTCATTCTTTTCTTTCTTTCTTTCTTTCTTCTTTCTGTTCTTTCTTATATTGCAGTTCTTTCTTTCTTTCTTTTTTTTCTTTCTTTCTTTCTTTTCATTGCTGGATGTTCTTTCTTTCTTTCTTTCTTTCTTTCTTCTTTCTTATTATTGCTAGATTCTTCTTTCTTTCTTTTTTCTCTTTCTTTCTTCTTCTGGATGTTCTTTCTTTCTTTCTTTCTTTCTTTCTTTCTTTTTTCTTATTATTGCTAGATTCTTTTTTTTTCTTTTTCTTTCTTTCTTTCTTCATTGCTGATGTTCTTTCTTTCTTTCTTTCTTTCTTTCTTCTTTCTATTATTGCTAGATTCTTCTTCTTTCTTTTTTTCTTTCTTCTTTCCTTTTCATTGCTGGATGTTTCTTTCTTCTTCTTTCTTTTTTCTTTCTTTCTATTATGCTAGATTCTTTCTTTCTTTCTTTTTTCTTTCTTCTTTCTTTCATTGCTGGATTCTTTCTTTCTTCTTCTTTCTTTCTTTCTTTCTTTCTTTCTTATTATTGCTAGATTCTTTCTTTCTTCTTTTTTCTTTCTTTCTTTCTTTTCATTGCTGGATGTTCTTTCTTTCTTTCTTTCTTTCTTTCTTCTTTCTTATTATTGCTAGATCTTTCTTTCTTTTTTTTTTCTTTTCTTCTTTCATTGCTGGATGTTCTTTCTTTCTTTCTTTCTTCTTCTTTCTTTCTTATTATTGCTAGATTCTTTCTTTCTTTCTTTTTTCTTTTTTCTTTCTTTCTTCTTTCTTTCTTTCTTTCTATTATTGCTAGATTCTTTTTCTTTCTTTTTTCTTTCTTTCTTTCTTTCTTTCTTTCTTTCTTTCTTTCTTATTATTGCTAGATTCTTCTTTCTTTCTTTTTCTTTCTTTCTTTCTTTCTTTTCATTGCTGATGTTCTTTCTTTCTTCTTTCTTCTTTCTTCTTTCTTATTATTGCTAATCTTCTTTCTTCTTTTTTTTTTTCTTTTTTCTTTTCATTGCTGGATGTTCTTTTTCTTTCTTTCTTTCTTTCTTTCTTATTATTGCTAGATTCTTTCTTTCTTTTCTTTTTTTTCTTTCTTTCTTTCTTTCTTTCTTTCTTTCTTTCTTATTTTGCTAGATCTTCTTTCTTTTTTTTTTCTTTCTTCTTTCTTTTCATTGCTGGATGTTCTTTCTTTCTTTCTTCTTTCTTTCTTTCTTATTATGCTAGATTCTTTCTTTCTTTCTTTTTTTCTTTCTTTCTTTCTTTTCATTGCTGGATGTTTCTTTCTTTCTTTCTTTCTTTCTTTCTTTCTATTATTGCTAGATTCTTTCTTTTCTTCTTTTTTTCTTCTTTCTTTCTTTTTATTGCTTTTCTTTCTTCTTTCTTTCTTTCTTTCTTTCTTTCTTATTATGCTAGATTCTTTCTTTCTTTCTTTTTCTTCTTTCTTCTTTTCATTGCTTCTTCTTTCTTTTTTCTTTCTTTCTTTCTTTCTTTCTTATTATTGCAGATCTTCTTTTTTCTTTTTCTTCTTTCTTTCTTTCATTCTTTCTTTCTTTCTTCTTTCTTCTTCTTTCTTTCTTTCTTATTATTCTTTCTTTCCTTTCTTTCTTTTTTTCTTTCTTTCTTTCTTTTCATGCTGGTGTTCTTCTTTCTTTCTTTCTTTCTTTCTTTCTTTCTTATTATTGCTAGATTCTTTCTTTCTTTCTTTTTTCTTTCTTTCTTTCTTTTCATTGCTGGATGTTCTTTTCTTTCTTTCTTCTTTCTTTCTTTCTTATTATTGCTAGATTCTTTCTTTCTTTCTTTTTTTCTTCTTTCTTTTTTCATTGCTGATGTTCTTTTTTCTTTCTTCTTTCTTTCTTTCTTTCTTATTATTGCTAGATTCTTTCTTTCTTTCTTTTTCTTTCTTTCTTCTTTTCATCTTTCTTTCTTTCTTTCTTTCTTTCTTTTTCTTCTTTCTTATTATGCTAGATTTTCTTTCTTTTTTTTTCTTTCTTCTTTCTTTTCATTGCTGGATGTTCTTTCTTTCTTTCTTTCTTTCTTTCTTTCTTTCTTTCTTATTATTGCTAGATTCTTTCTTTCTTTCTTTTTTTCTTTCTTCTTTCTTTCATTGCTGGATTTTCTTTCTTCTTTTTTTCTTTCTTTCTTATTTGCTAGATTTTCTTTCTTTCTTTTTTCTTTCTTTTTTTCTTCTTTCTTTCTTTCATTGCTGATGTTCTTTCTTTTTTCTTTCTTTCTTTTTCTTTCTTTCTTTCTTCTATTATTGCTAGATTCTTCTTTCTTTTTTCTTTCTCTTCTTTCATTGCTGGATGTTCTTTCTTTTTCTTTTTTTCTTTCTTTTTTTTTTTCTTTCTTTCTTTCCTTCTTTTTCTTTCTTAATTCTTTCTTGTCATTGCTGAATATTTCTTTCTTTTTCTTTTTCTTTCTTTCTTTCTTTCTTTTTAAAACTCTCTTCTCTTCTTTCTTTCTTTCTTTCTTTCTTTCTTTCTTTTTCTGAATATTTCTTTCCTTCTTTCTTTCTTTCTTTCTTTCGCACTCTAAAACTAAACGCTCAAAAATTGGTGCAATTTAGAAATCTTTTTTACTTATCATACCATACCCAACTTTCGGGTGGATCTTTTTGATATTCAAAGAAATTGAAAATCGACCTACCCTAATATATATATATATATATATATATATAATATATATATATATATATTATACTAAAGCTGAGCAAATCAATGATTGTTTCCCCAAAGTTTTTTTCCTGTTTCGTTTAATGACTAAAATTAAACACTAAAATATTCCTTACTTTTGGGATTGAATTAAGTTTTAAAAAAAATTTTTTCATCGTTTTAATTAGCAGTAATTAGCAATGAAATCATGGTTACCGTCATAGGAAATGGACACGGTGAAACGAGTTCCAATCCTGGACAAGGTTGTTTGCATTTCACATAACGCTAATACTCTTGGAAATTGTATGAATCCAATTATTTTCATAAAAATGTACTGGAAATTATTTTTACTATGAAATTGCACTAGAAATTATTTTTACTATGAAAATGCATTGGAAATTATTTTTACTGTAAAAATGCATTGGAATTGATTTTTACTATAAAAATACATTGGAAATTTTTTTTACTATAAAAATGCATTGGAATTGATTTTTACTATAAAAATGCATTGGAATTGATTTTTACTATAAAAATACATTCGACAATGATTTTTACTATAAAAATGCATTGGACAATGATTTTTACTATGAAAATGCATTGGAAATGATTTTTACTATAAAAATGCATTGGACAATGATTTTTAATATAAAAATGCATTGGACAATGATTTTACTATATGATTTTTACTAAAATGCATTGAAATGATTTTTACTATAAAAATGCATTGGAAATGATTTTTACTATAAAAATGCATGGAAATGATTTTATATAAAAATGCACTGGAAATTATTTTTACTATGAAAATGCATTGGAAATTATTTTTACTATATAAATGCATTGGAAATGATTTTTACTATAAACATGCATTGGACAATGATTTTTACTATAAAAAATGCATTGGAAATGATTTACTATAAAAATGCATTGGAAATCATAAAGTAACCAATCTCTAACTAATAATCTGCGTATCAATTTCACCCGCTCTATTATATATTAGTCTATCTGTGAGAGAAAATTTGAATGAAAAAAATTGTTGAATGAAAAACTAGCGTTCTTTGTTCTTAGCGTTATTTCAAACATCCGAAGAACGCTGGTTTTTTTCATTCAACATTTCTAAATAGATTGACCAACAAAGCAAAAGACTCTCACAGACTCCTTATTCTCTGTGATGAATTTATTTTTCCTCAAATAAACAAAAGCCCTGATGAAGATCTACTAAAACAGATTGAAACACTGCAGCGTTGGCTAAATAAACATCACTCATCTTATGAACCTGTGTTTTTTTCAAATTTGTCACTATATCACACACACACACGCGCACACACACACACACACACAACATATATATATATACATATATATATATATATATATATATATATATATATATATATATATATATAACATATATATATATACATATATACATATATATATATATATATATATATATATATATATATATACAATATATATATATATACATATAATTATATATATATACATATATATATATATATACATTATATATTATATAATATATATATATATATATATATATATACACCCTAAGCACTCACTTATTTTATTGGGTGAGCGGCTGGGGGCCTGGTGCGACATGATGGGGGATTTCTTAGTTTTGTTTTCGCACCCCCCTCTTCTTGTCAAACCGTTTCCTTAATCCTTCCATATCCATTAATGTCAAAAATTTGTTTACAACTTGACTTTTAATCGATTCCGGGTGTATAACTTGACAAGCACCGGACGAAAGGGCCCTTGTTTTACTAATAAACATTTTTTCTATTCCTTTCATTCCATCCATTGAAGTGGTGATCACTATGATAACCCTCAACATATATTATGTTATATTATATATTATATTATATATTATTATATATATATATATATATATATATATATATATATATATATATATATATATATATATATAGGAGTAAATATGGAAAATAAATCCGACAATATAAAGAAAATTTGAAAAAACAAGTGTTCCGAAAATGGGATGAATTTAATTATCTCTGTTTAAACATTTCGGTTACATTGAACCTTCATCAGGATGTCTCTTGGGGTGAAGAAAATGATGGATGTTTTTTTATGTGACAGGAGATGAAAATCTTTTTAGTTATGTAACTGTATTTGATAAGCGTTTTATTTTTGAATGGCAAGTCGCGATCCACACGTGCGAAGATGTCATGACGCGTGACGCGACTCGAAGAAATGCAAAAGACGAGAAAAAGTATTAATGGACTGATTATTTTTAAGAGAACAAAGTGGGAATGATAACTAAATAAATAATTAAATGAAGCCTAGTATTTAGTAATTATTTAACACTATTTTATCTAGAAACGGAGATATATTAAAGAATCATTGTTGATTATTAAGGGAACAAAGTGGGAATGATAATTAAATGGCCTAGTATTTAGTAATTATTTAACACTATTTTATCTAGAAACGGAGATATATTAAAGAAATTGTTGATTATTAAGTGGAATGATAAGTAAATAAATAATTAAATGAAGCCTGGTATTTTGTAATTATTTAACACTATTTTAGCTAAAAACGGAGATATATTAAAGAACCCATGTCGATTATTAAGGGAGGGCAAATGCGAAATTGCACAGGCTTCAAAAATCTGTCGTAGTCTTTTGTTGTGAATATGGGCTAATATTGTGGCATCATTGAAATTAAAGTTATGATCCGTTTCAGATATATGTTGGAGGAGGGTGTTCTGAAAATTGCCCAATTTAATATCACGTTTGTGCTCATATAAACGCTTCTTGAGAGTTCTTGCAGTTTCCCCAATGTAAAAATTACGGATATATTTAAATTTCTACGCGATATATATATATATATATATTATATATATATATATATATATATATGTATAACATAAAACAACGTATAGATATCTATAAATTATTTTTGAATAGAATTGTCGCGTAGAAATTTAAATATATCCGTAATTTTTTTTCATCGTTCTGCTAAAATCTGTGATAATCTGCGACACCAGATTATAACAATAACTTATGGTAGATAATATTCTCGTATCAAATGAATGATGGAAAAGCTATCTCCCAAGAAAACTGAGCGATAAATGCAGATGGTTTGATAATGCTACCACGCACTTTTACATTGTCGTACTTTTCAAGAATATTATTATCTTAATATAATGGAGACTACGAGCAGGACCTGTGGATATATCACAGTATGATCATTTAACTATTACAACGTTTGATGTGTTAACCTAAGAACTATTGCAGAAAATTTCGTTACAATTTGTAATTGTTTTCAAATTTAAAAAAAAATGATCTTTTTTGTTATTACGCCCCTTTAGTAAAACTACCAGGTCCTGTGGATATACCACAGTAAGATAAGTTAACTATTACAATGTTTTATATGTTAACTTAAGAGCTATTGCGAAATAGTTCAATATGTAAAAAGTATAATAATCTTTGTTTGTTTGTTTTGTTTTGTTTTACGGCATATCAACCTCAGTGGGTCATTTAATGTCGATAAAGTTTTTGAAATAAATCAATTTTTAATGGATTATACAATTTTTTTATAAATACATTTTTCTATTTAACCCATAGATGGGGCCCTAACAGGTACTACCACTCCGGTAGAGTGGACCAGGGAGCAATGGTGATGAAGGGGTGCTCCACATTCCCCAAAATCTCCAAAACTGGAACCTCACCATCAGATAGAGTTTAACGTCATTCTCAGGACATGTAGACCCGCAGCCACCGCCTTCTAGCATCCATATGATAAAAAGGGGTGGGGCTTGCCATAAGGGCAATAGGGTTGGGAAAATCATATAGGTGCTAGGGCTTGACGTGACCAGCCGATTGATCGGAGGGGTCCTCTCCGACCGCCCGTCTAGCCCAAGATAGGGTCAAAGCGGAGTATTGCATGTCATGAACTGCGCATCCACCTGGGCTCTATCCTTAAGCATCACGGGTCACCGCCCACGGCCAACAGGTGGCCCCATTGGGGGAGTCTTACCCCTCTGCAGAGGTGCAGTCGGTGCATCCTAACGCCCCAGCGACAGGGCGGTAATAATCTTTAAATTGTTAAATAGTTAAATACAGCAGAACCTGTATCCACAGATCTGTTTACTACGCACTTTTACATTGTAGTACTTTTAATAAGAATGTTCCCCGGGAGGCACAGTTAAGTCTGACGCTTTTACTCTCCCAACTGACCAAGTGTTCAGTCTGAAACAATCTCTCCCAACAATGGTGCACTCTTCTCACCAACACTATCAAAATATCTTTTCTCTCGTCCACTCGTCGCAACAACCAAAATGCTACTGCAAGCGTTTTCTCCCAGGTTTGTGAGGTTTGGTCATTAAATACACAATTACAGTGTTCATCCGGGCTCCTTACTCTGACTTGCCCGCGAAGCACGTGCGACATTAATCAGCAGGTGTCAATCCTTCACATCCGGACCACTCTGGGCAGTTTAGTAATTCACCTGCGTGACTGCCACGACTTACGATCAGGAGGCTGTGAGTTCAATCTCCCCACTCGCCTCTGATCTCATTCTGCATGCCAAACAAAGTCGTGCACGCTTCGAACCACTACGTTGGTGGTTTCTCTCGCCACAGTAACGCTAGTAACCTGTATCCACATATCTGTTTACTACGCACTTTTACATTGTAGTACTTTTCAAGAATGTTATTATCTTATCATAATGGAGATACGGTTATCGGGTTAGCTCAGTCGGTAGAGCGTTCGGCTAGAAACCACAAGGTTCCTAGTTCGATACCACCCCTCGCCAACTCAGCGTATGAGTAGCACAGGGATCTGTGCGGTAAAGTAAGGAGCTGATGGTAGGTGTGGCACTCCACCTCAGACGCTAAAAATAATCTCCTTTGTCTGGCACTAGTGAAAAGAGGATAGACTCCCTCGCTGATTGGCTTATACCGACTTTAGGCCACCCCGATGACTTTATAATGGGGATGACTAGCAGGAACTGTGGATATACCACAGTATAATAATCTAACTATTACTACATTTGATATCTATATCTTTTCACTAGCGCTAGACTGAGAAAATTGTTTTTAGCGTCTGAGACGGTGCGCCACACCTACCAGCAGCTACTCATACACTGAGTTGGCGAGGGCAAGAATCGAACCAGGAACATTGAGGTTCACTAGCCGAACACTCTACCGACTGAGCTAAACATTCGTAATAATTATTCTGCGTTATTCGGACTATTGTCCTCATCTTTATTGTTATTTGTACAACGTTTCGGCCGATATACCCTCCGGCCTTCTTCAGGTATTTCTTGTCGGACTCGGGAACCTTCTCGGACTCGGGAACCTTCTTTTCGAACTCGGGAACTTTCTTGTCGTAATCGGGAGCCATCAATTGACACATGGCCTAGTGGATAAGGTAGTTGGGTTAAGACAGTTCTAAGTGACGGTTATCTCTGGATTCCGGGTTCAATCCTGAGTGGCGGCAGTAACATAGAAAAATAATTACCACAACTCCTACCCCAGCTATGGTTAGCGG
>CM042175.1:31843498-31848498 GCA_023376005.1 Doryteuthis pealeii
TACCATAAAAGAAAAAGGTTTCACACTAAGAAAGGCAAGAAGCAGGCGATACCCCGCACAAACTGTCACAGATGTAGACTATGCTGATGACCTCGCACTTCTTGCAGATACACCGGCACAGGCTGAGGCACTTCTACACAGCCTGGAGGAGGCAGCAAAGAATGTTGGCCTTTATGTGAACTCTGATAAAACTGAGTTCATGAGCTTCAAAAAGCAAGGAGACGTCTCCACAGTTGATGGCAACTTACTACTTAAGTCAGTAGAAAAATTCACATACCTAGGTAGTAATATCTCATCCACAGAAGGCGATGTTAACACTCGAATAAGAAAGGCATGGTTGGTCACAAACAAATTATCAGTCATATGGAAATCCGACCTCCCCGACAAGCTAAAGAGACGATTTTTCCAGGCTGTAGTTGTGTCGGTACTGCTGTATGGCTGTACCACCTGGACCCTAACGAAGCGCCTTGAGAATAAGATAGATGAAAGCTGCACGAGAATGCTGCGAGCAGTCCTGAATAAGTCGTGGAAGTAGCACCCCACAAAAAGCAACTGTATGGCCACCTGCCCGCCATCTCACAAACCATACGAGTAAGACGGGCTAGACATGCAGACACTGCTGGAGAAGCAAGGACGAGATCGTAAGCGACGTACTACTGTGGAAGCCAGCACACGTGCACGCTAATGTGGGCCGCCCAGCCAGGACCTACGTTGACCAACAATGTAGGGATACTGGCTGCTGCACAGAGAAGCTCCCAGAGTCCCATTTGATAATGATAATCGTTACACCACAAGATTTTTCCTTCTCCTAGACTGGTTTCCTCCAGGAGAACAGATTTATTTTCCCAAGTGCTAAGTGAAATTCAATATTTGAACTGCAAAAACTGTTTGCATTTCCCATAACCTTTGGAAGTGTATGCATTTGACTATTCCCCTCAGTTATGGGTAAAATTTGTTAGGAGGCATGCAGTCTAGGATAAGAAAAACTCTGAATTCAAACTTCTTAAACTCCACATATTGAATTGACCTTGTGTCACATTGTTATATACTGGTCTTTTCACTAAGCCAAATCAGCATATAACGTTATATACCTTTCTTACTTCTTACCTGGTCGTCTATTCTTCTGGCCGGCTTTGCTTCTGATCGTCTATCATCTATCTTGGTCTGGTATATCTTCTAAGGTCTCGTCTGGTCTTCTTGGGATTTCGGGTCTGGTTTCTGTTGGGGATCATTCCTTATCAGAAGCCCTGTGTCATTGTTAGTTTTTAGTAATAAACACAAGACTTCGATTTAGGTTGATGTTACTTTATTCCAAATCCCCACCCAGACAATCTGCGCAGACGAGGCTTACATGTTGCTAGCTCGGCTTCTAACTTCTAATTGACTCTTACTTACTTAGTATCCTTTAAACCGGAAGAGGGCCTTCTATCGGGGTTCCGGTTCTCACGATTCATCCCCAGAACGCAAGGTCAGAGTGAGGTCAAACGCTGTCACTCACTCTCAAGGCCATCAGCTATACTAATCGCCATTATGATTTCTACAATACCTTATAAAAGCATTAGGGATCGAATAATTATGTAACAACATCCTACTTGTACATTTCCTATTATGATAACCATTACGCTAATAGGCTAGACGGAGGCTGGAGAGACCCCCCCTTCCAATCAATCGGCAGGCCATGTCAAGCCCTAGCACCTATATAAATGTATACATATCTATGAGGGTAACCCCAAAGGTAAGGTCTCAAAAATATTTAGTTTTGAACGAATATATACAAAGATATATGCCTATTGTTTTAAAATCAAATATCAATGCTAATGCAAAAGGCATTAAACTGATTCAAATTCATTGATGATTAACAGACATATATGGCAAGTTGTGCATGGATGTCAAAAACGTCTGCAAGTGGTATAGGGAGTTTGCAGTGATGATGAGCTTCAACACTTCCTCAACAAATGGCAGTCAGTTGGTATGACAAGGGAATACAAAAACTGCTATAACATCTACAAGGATGCATTAACCACAATGGTAATTATGTAGAAAAATAGACACATATTCAAACTATAAAATGATCTAAACATCCTTAACAATAAACAATAAACATTTCTGTGATTTCTAAATATTTTAGAGACATTAGCATTGGGATTATCCTAGGTTTAGCTCAGTCGGTAGAGTGTCCGTCTAGGAATCACAAGGTTCCAGGTTCGAATCTTTGTTTGTTTTGTGTATGTGAAACAGAATTGAAACTTGTAAAAAGTAAATCAAAATGCCAAAAATATAGACAAATTTTGGTAATTTTCACCTTTAGTTGTTAAAATTCCTAGCAAATAAGGCAATTAGAGTAACCTCCCTTGACTTTCACTTTGAAACAAGCCGGTAGCTATTTTGAAAGTCTTCGTGCGAAATAAACAAATCTTAGAAAACTTTTTCGAAAAACAATACAACTGCATGCTTTAACACACAAATATCATAAAATGTGTTCTTAATAACAATTAAGTTCATTTCAGATAATTTTATGCTAGGAATTTAGCCAACTGACTTTCAATTTGAAAGAAGACGGTAGCCATTTTGAAGTGTCCGTGCCAAATAAAAAAATCTTAGAAATCGTTTCGAAAACAATACAACTGCATGCTTTAACACAAAAATATCATAAAATGTGTTCTTAATAACAATTAAGTTCATTTCAGATAATTTTATGCCAGGAATTTAGCCAACTGACTTTCACAAGACGGTAGCCATTTTGAATGTGTCCGTGCGAAATATACAAATCTTAGAAACTTTTTCGAAAAACAATACAGGCTTATTTCAAAGTGAAAGTCAAGGGAGGTTACTCTAATTGCCTTATTTGCTAGGAATTTTAACAACTCAAGGTGAAAATTACCCACTATGTCAGAAAACTTCGATGTGAGGAGTATCTCAATAAAGGAAAAAAAAGCCCAAACAACTCCCACGGAAGTAATAATCTTATTATAATGGAGATTGTGTGTTTTTCTGTCTGTAACCGAAACTATATTACTATTCAAGTAACAATTCCCTTAGTTATTTACGTCACATTCTCCATTATTCTACTTTTTATTTAAACCTCAATTATTAATAAAATTGTTTCACATTATTAATACTGTTGGTAATAACTACATAGTAATAACATACAATTGTATTTATATATACAACAAAATAGCAGTTTACAGTGTGAATGGGAAGGCTAATTTGCATATTGATATTAAAAATCTGATTTTAATAAATATGTGCTCAGTATTATTGATTTCTAATTGTTTGGTTTTATCTTCATGAATATTATCTAAAATCTCAGGGATAAATCTTAAAAGAAATTCATTAACAAGAAAAATAACTGTAATTTTATTCTTTACTTCCTATTTTAACTAAATAGTTAAATTAAATTTAGCAATGAAAGACGGGAGTGAGAGAAGAGTAAGTTTCAGTTGTTCTTTATTTTTTATTATGCCCCCCTCTGTTTCAAATATTTTTATCTGCTTTCTTATTTAGTTTCATTAGCATTTCTAATTTGATACAATATTTTATTACATTAAAACTTAAATACTTGCACCCGGAGGTGCATATATTTGCTAGTAACATTAATGAATCACATCCTAACATTAAACAACTTTAACTTCAACGGTCAACACTACATACAAAGAAAAGGAAGTGCTATGGGGACGATTGCAGCTCCCTCATACGCAACCATCTATATGGACAAATTTGAAAGCACACACATCTACCCGAATATTAAAAATGACTGCCTCTTTTACGCAAGGTATATTGATGATATATTTATGAGACACACAGGCGAAGAGGCTAAACTTAACAACTTCCTAAACAATCTAAACATGACACACGACTCCATCAAATTTGACCATGAAAAATCAAAACAAGCAGTAGCATTTCTTGAGTTTGAGTTTGAGTTTTTTTAACGGCATATCAAACTCTGTGGGTCATTTAATGCCAAAAAGGTTATTTGGGATTTCAGTCTTTAAAGTAGAGGTTCTATGGGTTTGAGTTTTGTTTAACGGCATATCAACCTCTATGGGTCATTTAATGCCAAAAAGGATATTTTGGATTTCAGTCTTTAAAGTAGTGGTTCTATGGGTTTTGAGTTTTGTTTAACGGCATATCAACCTCTGTGGGTCATTTAATGCCAAAAGGGATATTTGGGATTTCAGTCTTTAAAGTAGTGGTTTTATGGCTTTTGAGTTTTGTTTAACGGCATATCAACCTCTGTGGGTCATTTAATGCCAAAAAGGTTATTTTGGATTTCAGTCTTTAAAGTAGTGGTTCTATGGGTTTTGAGTTTTGTTTAACGGCATATCAACCTCTATGGGTCATTTAATGCCAAAAAGGATATTTGGATTTCAGTCTTTAAAGTAGTGGTTCTATGGGTTTGAGTTTTGTTTAACGGCATATCAACCTCTGTGGGTCATTTAATGCCAAATAGGTTATTTTGGATTTCAGTCTTTAAAGTAGTGGTTCTATGGAGATACTCGGTTATGTTCTGTTATATCTTGTTGAAAAGGTTGCTTTTTTATATAAAATTTAAAATGTTTTCAGGGTTTGTATTCTTAAAGATGTCTCTCAGGTTTCTTGCTTGATAGTAATTGGCGCGGATATGTTTAAGTCTGTTACAATTTAGAAGGATATGTTTGGTTGTAAGTTGTACTTTGCATGTTGGGCACACTGGGGCATCCTCCCCTTTTAACAGGTACGGATGGGTAATATGGGTGTGCCCAATACGCAATCTGGCGAAGAATTTCTTGATATTATAATATATATTGACGAAAACAGACAACTTCAAACAATATTACACCCCCCAACTATCTTCATTATAAATCATCTCACCCAAACATCTCAAAGACAGCCTCCCCTATTCACTTGCAATTAGACTAAGGAAAATCTGCACTGATGACACTGAACAGCACGGGGATATTCCCGCACGCTAATAGAAAACCAGATAGCTAAAGCTATCTCCATCCCTAGACAGGAGACCT
>CM042175.1:31853498-31900998 GCA_023376005.1 Doryteuthis pealeii
GAGTAGCATAGGAATCTGTGAGGTAAAGTGAGGAGCTGATGGTAGATGTGGCGCTCCACCTCAGACACAAAAACGATCTCCTTGGTCCAGTGCAAGTGAAAAGGGATTAGACTCCCTCGCTGATTGGCTGATACCGACTTTAGGCCACCCCGACGATTTTACTTACTTTACCAGCTAAATAAGCTTTTTATTCATTTACAAAAAAAATTTTTTTCAAATTTTTTATATTTTTTACTGTAGATTACCTAAGTTATAACCATGAGCATGCAAATTAAATAAGTAAATAAATAGATAAATAAAAAATAAAAAAAAATCTGATAATGGAGATTGTGTGTTTTTCTGTCTGTAACCGAAACTATGTTATGACATGGAGGAAAAAATTGAAAATTTTGCCAAATTTTTAAAATATGTATTGTTATTTAATTTCATTAGTCTTTCTAATTTGATACATTTCATTACATTAAAACTTAAATCCTTGCAACCAGAAGGTGCATATGTCTTAAAAGAAATCCATTAACAAGTAGAAATAACTGTAATGTCATTCTTTACTTCCTATTTTAACTAAATATACCCGTAAAGTAAAGAAAATAACAAAAGAGTCGGGAGATTCGCATCTGATGCAAAAAATGCGTTGATCACGTCAGCATTTCCCCATAAGGGGGCGCCTCAGGCACTGAACAATAAATCCAGTGCTAACTCCTTTAAATCAAGGGGGCGGGTGTTGAATACCCCCCCCCCGGGATCAACGCTAGTTAATTAAATCAACAATCCAGGACAGAAGCCACTGTTGGCCGTATCTAAACATTAATAACATGTAATTGTATTTATATATATAATAAAATAACGGTTTACAGTTTGAACGAGAAGGCTAATTTGCATATTGATATTAAAAATTTGTTTTCAATTAATATGTGCTTAGTATTATTGATTTCTAATTGTTTGGTTTTATCTTAATAAAGTAACAGTCATTTTATTCTTTACTTCGTAATTCAACTAGATAGTTAGATTAAGAAAATTTAGCATTGAAAGACGAGAGTGAATAAGTTTCAGTTGTTTTAATTTTTTGTTTATACCCTCCTCGTTTTCAAATCGTTTTATCTGTGTTCTTATTTAGTTTCATTAGCCTTTCCAATTTAATATAACATTTTATTACATTAAAACTTAAATACTTGCACTCTGTTTCAAATCTTTTTATCTGTGTTCTTATTTAGTTTCATTAGCCTTTCTAATTTAATATAAATTTTATTACATTAAAACTTAAATACTTGCACTCTGTTTCAAATCGTTTTATCTGTGTTCTTATTTAGTTTCATTAGCCTTTCTAATTTAATATAATATTTTATTACATGAAAACTTAAATACTTGCACCAGGAGAGTGCATAGATTTGCTAGTCTTATTTTAATGAAAATCATTTAACAGTCTGTCAGTAACCGAAACTACGTCACCACTGACGTCACGATTTCCTTAGTGTTGTATACCCTTCTCATTATATATAATAAAATAACGGTTTACAGTGTGAACGGGAAGGCTAATTTGCATATTGATATTAAAAAATGTATATATATGTATAATATGTGCTTAGTATTATTGATTTCGAGTTGTTTGGTTTTATCTTAATGAATATGAGCAAAAATCTCGGAGATAAATATAAAAAGAAATCCATTCACAAGAAGAAATAACTGTAATTTTATTCATTACTTTCTATTTTAACTAAATAGTTAAATTAGGAAAATTTAGCAATGAAAGACGGGAGTGATGGAAGAATAAGTCTCAGTTGTTCTATTTTTCAATTATACCCCCCTCTGTTTCAAATCTTTTTTCTGCATTCTTATTTAATTTTATTAGCCTTTCTGATTTAATGTAATATTTTATTACATTAAAACTTAAATACTTGCACCCGTCGGAGTGTGCATACATTTGCTAGTAATAATAAAAAAGAAAAGACTAGACGAATTAGAAATCAGAAGAAGAATCAAGACCATACAGGCAGCAGCATAAGATCGACTAGAATACTCAGGAGAGTCCTGGAGACATGAGGAGACTTGTCACTCAGACTTCAGTGAAAGACCACCAGTATGCTGGCATAAAAAACAAAACAAATAAACGTAAGGAGTGAAATAATATATATATATATATATATATATATATATATACATATACAGACACCGTGTTTTGATGGACCACGTCTCCTCAGTGTGGCTAGACGTAGCAGATTACCTCCAGCCGGAACGAAATCGACCGATTTATCATCAGAGTTCCTAACCCTAGGTCCCCAGCACACATGCAGACCAGGGCGAGAATTTAACTGATAAATACATATGTATATATGTTAAAGGCCGTCAGAGAGAGTTCCATTCTTAATAGGAGATCATATATATATATATATATATATATATATATATATATATATATATATAATAAGTAAATACACAAGCAATGTGTTTATGATATAGCTTCTTTTTTTTTTTTTAGCCGACAATTGTTGGGAGAATATGTGCTTAATTGAAGTCGTACCTAATTTTGAAAGTTGATTAATTAATTAATTAGGCGGGCATATCTATTTAAATGTAAGGCTAAACAAATCGAGACAAATCAATCTCTGTATGTACATTTCGGCCTATTAGGCCTCATCAGCAGAGTTATAGATAGGAAGACGGCCTTGTGCGTGATTCGAAACCCGACTGTCAAGCTGACAGGCGAGCATCATAACCTCTACACCAACCGGACTTTCTTTAGATTTTTCGTTTTGTTTTGAAGTAGTTTTATTCCTCTTATAGTGACTTCTTCTACACGACAGTATGAGAAGTAAATACACAAGCGATGTGTTTAATGATATGACTTTTTTTTAGCCATATATATATATATATATATATATATATATATATATAGTTTTTTTTCCGTAGTTAGGGTCTTTCCATGTGTGGTTTAACCAAGCTGATGTAGGTAGACCATAAGGAGAGCTCAATGTGCCTAATACCAGTGAGTAACAGGACAGAGCAAGAAATTTAGTAAATGAAGAAAAACTCTAAACTTGCTTCATTACAATAATTTATTTCAACCGTATATACGGCATCTTCAGGTAATCACTCTTACTAATCTCTTAGTAAGAGTCATGTTCTTGTGATTACCTGAAGATGCCGTATTAATACGGTTGAAATAAATTATTGTAATGAAAGAAGTTTAGAGTTTTTCTTCATTTACTATATATATATATAGCAGTGACTATAAAAATCCACTCAGTAAATAAGTATAAAACTTAATCGCTTCGTGATTTTTTTCTCACTAAAATCGATTAAAAAGTGTTCAATATAAAGAGCTATATTGACGATTAAAATCGAAAGGTTTAAAATACGAATCGTTTAAAATATACCGACTTAAGTTTCTCGTATTAGTGCGAAGTGTGTGTTTGTGTGTGTGTGTGTGTTGAAAGAATGAATAAAGGAAAGAAAGTACAGAATGGATAATAAAGGATAATTTTAATCAATATCACTTACACGTGTTTCGGTCAGGGGTTTATCTATGTGTACATTATTCAAACTATTATTATTATTAAATAAACGAATGAAATGAAATAATAATAATAGAAAAAATGTAAAAATATTCCGTACACAAATAAAGATTCATTCTGATGAAGGTCGAATTTTCTTTGTGTACGGAATATTTTTACATTGATTAAAATTTTCCTTTATAATCCATTCTGTACTTTCTTTCCTTTATTCATTCTTTCAACATACCGTCGGATTCACTTCCAGTTTCATTTTATATATATACATATATATATATATATATATATTTCTTCTTTGCTATTTTTTTATCGGTTCTCAACTAGTTTCGACCTAAGATCATCGTTAGGAGAAAAAGATTTTGTGTACAAATGTTTTTTTAAGTTGAAAAACAAAAGTTCATAAAGTTCAAAGGAGTTTATTTGCCACAAGAGAAGCGACGATAAATAACTTGACATATCCATTTGTTGAATGAAAATCATATATATATATATATATATATTGTTCAAGTTAATTCTCATTATTTTTGATTATTGATTTTTCCTATAAAGAACTTCCTACTTGTTTATATATATATATATATATATATATATATATATATATATATTATGTGTGTGTGTGTGTGTGTGTGTATGTAAGTATGTATGTATATATATATAAAACATATTCCTTCCCAACGTTTTTATATGTGATGTTATTCCATCGAAAAGTGCAACGCCTTCTCTCTCTCTCTCTCTCTCACACACACACACACACACACACACACACACACACACACATATATATATATATATATATGTGTGTGTTGTGTGTGTGTGTGTATCTTTTTACCATTCATAATATATATAGCACCGGTCGAAAGGACCTTTAAGTTTTGTCTTTCATTTGTTTTCTCCCTTTGTGTTTGGTAGTTGGCCATATTGTTAAAACAAAGTATGATTCCTCAACGGAAAATATATATATATATATATATATATATATATATATATATATATATATAGTGATTCTGATAGCTTTTTCACATATTTGCTTTGAATGAGTCCCTGGAAAAATCTTTGTGTCCTAACTAAAGCTGTCCAACTCCTACCTAGTAACCTATCTTGTATAATTCGTTTTAAGAAACTATTGAAATGTATTTAAAGCTAATTGAAATGGTGAGGAAATAAAAATAAAAAATACTATCAGCGTATCTATCTCTCTCTATATATATCTATATATATATATATATATATATATATATATATATATATAAATTAGTTGTTGAGGACTCTTTGAAAATAATTTTAGCAATGAGCAAGCAATCCTCACCTTTGTTAAATCATCTCCGAGTGTGAAAAACACACATACATACATACATATATATATATATATATATATATATATATATATATATATATTATATGATGGTAATATAGTATCTATAATCTTATCTTATTTATCAGTATGGTTTGACATTTATAGTCTACCTCCCGCTTAACCATTCGGGCATCGTTAAGAGGAGGATCTTAACTGATAAATACTCACATCTGTATATATAAATGTAAAAGCCTCGTTATGGAAATGAATAATTAATATTTAACGCTAAAAACGCTTCTGATTCGTTAAAATCTTTGCAGTGCTTGATACACAAAAATGTTGAACAATATCACAATATATTATCGGTTTCTTTCTTTCTTTCTTTCTTTCTTTCTTTCTTTCTTTCTTTCTTTCTTTTTCTTCTGTTCCTTGTTTTATGTCTTTCTTTTTCTTCACGTTCTCTTTCTTTCTTTCTTTCTTTCTTTTTTTCTCTCTTTCTTTCTTTCTTTTTCTTCTTTTTTGTTGTTTTATGCCTTTCTTTTTCTTCACGTTCTCTTGTTTCTCGTTCTTTCTCTCTCTCCGCCCTGTCCGCTGGGGCGTTAGAATGCACTGACTGCACCTCTGCAGAGGGGTAAAACTCCCCCAATGGGGCCACCTGTTGGCCGTGGGTGGCGACCTGTGATGCTTAAGGATAGAACCCAGGTGGATGAGTAGTTCATGACTTGCAATACTCCACTTTGGCCCTATCTTGAGCTAGACGGGCGGTCGGAGAGGCCCCCTCCAATCAATCGGTTGGTTACGTCAAGCCCTAGCACCTATATGATTTTCCCAACCCTATTGCCCTTATGGCAAGCCCCAACCCCTTTTTATCATATGGGTGCTAGAAAGCGTTGGCTGCGGGTCTACATGTCCTGGGAATAACGTTAAACTCTATCTGATGGTGAGGTTCCAGTTTTGGAAGTTTGGAGAATGTGGAGCACCCCTTCATCACCATTGCTCCCTGGTCACTCTGACCCGGAGTGGTAGTACCTGTTAGGGTCCCATCTATGGGTTGAATAGAAAAACATGAGTTGATAAACAAAATTGTATTATCCATTAAGAATTGATTTATTTCAAAACTTTATCGGCATTAAATGACCCGCTGAGGTTGATATGCCGTAAAACAAAACAAAACCAAAACCAATTTCTCTCTCTGTTTCTTTCTTCCCTTCTTTCTTTCTTTCTCTTCATTCACTTTCTTTCTTTCTTTTTATACCTTTTCTCTTCTTTCTTTCTTTCTTGTTTTTCCCCATCTTCCTTTTTCTTTCTCTCTTTCTCTTATCTTTGCCTTCTTTTCTCTATATATCTATATAATTTCTTTTTTTGTGTGTTCGTTTCTTTCTTTCTTTCTCTCTCTCTCTCTCTCTCTCTCTCTCTCTCTCTCTCTCTCACACACACACACACACACACACACACATTTATAAATGTATTTGGACACAATGTATATTTCTATGCGTATATGTAGTCTTATTTGGGGGAAATGGACTCGTCGCCCCGAGTTCAAATCCTGGATGTGGTAATTGCATTTCACTTAGCGCTAATACCCTTGGGAAAGGTATGAATCCTACTCTCCCTCCAGCTATGGGTAAATAGTAGGGCAGACTAGGCTCTTTAACCTTGGTTAGGCAACCGATCTTGGAGAAGGAAAACTCTGAATTCAAACCTGTTGAACTCCGCTTAAGAAATTGACCTTGTGTCACATCCTGCTCGTGCGGAGGGGGTTGGCATATATATATATATATATATATATATATATATATATATATATAGTCTTTTTTATGAACTCAGTATTACTGGTCCTAACATAGGATGGAAGTCACCGTGGCGTAGTGGTTAACGTAGTGGACTGCGATTATGTAGTAAGCGAGTTCGAACTGTAGTCGCGTTATAACATTCATTTTCGGACTATGCTCAGTCGGTAAAGCACCCAACTAGGAACCACAAGGTTCCAGGTTCGATACCAGCCCTCGCCAACTCAGTGTATGAGTAGCACAGGGATTTGTGCGGTAAAGTGAGGAGCTGATGGTAGGTGTGGCGCTCAGTTGGTAGAGCGCCCGACTAGGAAATACGATACATGCCCTCGCCAACTCAGCGTATGAGTAGCACAGGGATCTGTGCGGTAAAGTGAGGAGCTGATGGTAGGTGTAGCGCTTTCCCTCAGAGGCGAAAACAATCTCCTCGGTCTAGCGCTAGTGAAAAGGGGATAAACTCCCTCGCTGTCTGGGTGACTGTTCTTCTATAAGGATGACTTTGGTATTGAATATGCAAAGAAATCTAACGTAGGGAGCCTGTTCAAGTAGAATAAATTTGACTAACTTGGACAAGCAGGACATGCTTATGATTGATGAGTCCTGGGCAATTCTGACAAGACAAAGAAACTATCCACAAAAAAACCCCAAAAAACAAATAAACAAAAAAAACAAAAACAGCAACAACAGACGACAGTTAGATAATACCACAGCCGTTCTACAAGGATGGAATTTGCTCGGAAAGTTTCACCATAAGTGGAACGATAGTTGGAAATCTGTGAAATCAAATTAGAAAAATCCACCTCCACAAAACATTGCAAAGAATAATTATAAGAGATACGCAAAAATTTAAAAAAATAGTTATCTTCAATTTGATAGAATTACAACTAGAAATTCTTTGATGACGTCAAACATTCTTTTGATGAATAATGAACCAATCAGGATGCTAGATTTAGCCAGTAACCATTCAACATTTTCTTGTTCTACCCTTCCACCATTATTTTTATTTCTTCGAAAGTCAGCAGTATTTTTGCCATCGTAAAATCCACCCGCCTTACAGCCACCCTAAAGTAATCCACCCTCGTTTTAGATTGGTGATCGGTTTGTTTCAGTCCCCACAAAAAACTGGAAGACATTCGTCGGTCTTAAATATTTGCTGAGAGATAAGTGGACAACCAAATGGGCCATAATTTTTGTTTCGTTGAATGTTTTTTTCTGTTTCTTGGGGAATTTTGTAGAATTTTTAACCCCCACCCTCTCCGAATCCTCACACTCGAAGCATGTCTTGAAAAGCAACATGCTTGTAATCGTCAATAAATTGTAAATAATTTAATTTCACTCGTGTTTTGGCCTTTTTATATTGGTTAAAGCCATGGTCAGCAGCTGAAAAACAGGCCTCTATGTAACTTTTGGGTCGCTGTGGCACTTCCATGGCTTAAATATATCTTATCATAATGGAAATTCGGTGTCTGTCTGTAACCGAAACTATGTCACTGATTACGCCACGATCCCTTCAGGAATAGGTCAAAGTTTATCAATGAGTATTTAATCTTTAGTCAAAATTATTAGTACATAGATTAAATCTTATTTATTAACGAACTTTTTATAAAAATCCGAGTTAGATTTACCCCAAAACAGCCCATGTTATTAGTGTGTTTAAAATATTGCAATGTGTCTTATATGCCACGAAGAAATAAAGGATTATATGATATATGGGGTGGTTAATTTGCATACTGGTTTTACAAAACCTGATTTAATAAATAATTACTTGGTGTCATTGATCTCTAATATTATTGATTTATTCTCCAATGTACTAAAATCAATCCTCTGAATGATTTATATATATATATATATATATATATATATATATATATATATATATATATATATATATATATATTCAAATTAATTAGAATATGATTAAAATAAGTGTAGACCTTTTATATGTGTTCTTATTTCATTTCTTTAGTCTTTATAATTTGATATATTTCATTACATTAAAACTTAAAATACTTACTTTCTCTGAATCTTTGAGATGAGGGATGATAATTGGATACATGGCGTAGTGGATATAGGCGTTGAGTTAATATAGTTCTAAGTGACAGTTATCTCTAGGCTGCAGGTTCAATCCTGGTCAAGGGCGACAGTAACATAGAATAATAATTAACACAGCTTAACACTTGTACACAGTCATGGTTAGCGGAATTAAAACAGTATAACCCCGTGGATTGAGTTATGGGTTAGGTTCAAAGTTCCTTGATGGCTCCCGATTACGACAAGAAGGTTCCCGAGTTCGAAAAGAAGGTTCCCGAGTCCGACAAGAAATACCTAAAGAAGACCGGAGGGCATATCGGCCGAAACGTTGTACAAGTAACAATGAAGATGGAGACAATAGTCCGAATAACGCAGATAATACTAATCTTCAAGCCTCATCTCAAACATTCAGAGAAATAGTATTTTTATTCTTTAAAAAAAGTTTGGACGGTCGGGTAATTACGTCCCATCGTGGAGTAATGGTTAGCAAGCTAGTCTCACAGATCTATTACAACTAAATAGCGAGTTCGAGTTGCCATACTTATGAATTTGTGTCACATCCTACTTGTGTCGAATTATTACCGAGGTAATTACATCTCCTTGATTCTTCTGTTACATCAACGAAATACCTGAGAGAAGAAGCAGTTAGGAGGTTGATTTTCAAATGCGATACGAATACGTTATTACAGCCTTCTAAATCAACCTCCTAACATATATATATATATATATATATATATAATATATATATATATATATATATATATATATTTACCAACCCCTCCGCACTGTAGGATATGACACAAGGTCAATTTCTTAAGCGGACTTTAACAGGTTTGAATTTTAGAGTTTTACTTCTCCTAGACTGGTTACCTAGTCTGCCCAGTCTGAGCTAGTTGTATACATACCTCCCAAGGTTCACGCCTCGTCCAGGATTTGAAAGTCCAGTGCCTTCTAACCAGATAACAATATAGAGGGCAATAGTCCGCAAATTATCAAATTAAATACTTAAATAACAAGAGGACGTATATTTTTTACTAGTCTTTTTAAAAATATTCAGGTAATCCTTAACTTGTTCCTCGTAAATTCCTACCACAAAATAAACTGAACTTCATTTTATGTCCGTGTTTTTGCAATAAATGTGCAACCCGTTATTTTACAATACTGAATACATTTTCTTTATTTAAAAACATTTATTGCTAAAACACGGACATAAAATGAGGGTTCAGTTTATTTCATAGTAGGAATTTACGAGGAACAAGTTGTAGATTACCAATATTCGTCCGCCCTGTCGGCTGGGGCGTTAGAATGCACCGGCTGCACCTCTGCAGAGGGGTAAGACTCCCCCAATGGGGCCACCTGTTGGCCGTGGGTGGCGACCCGTGATGCTTAAGGATAGAGCCCAGGTGGATGAGCAGTTCATAACATGCAATACTCCACTTTGGCCCTATCTTGGCTAGACGGCGGTCGGAGAGGCCCCCTCCGATCAATCGGCTGGTCACGTCAAGCCCTAGCACCTATATGATTTTCCCAACCCTGTTGCCCTTATGGCAAGCCCCAACCCCATTTTATCATATGGGTGCTAGAAGGCGGTGGCTGCGGGTCTACATGTCCTGGGAATGACGTTAAACTCTATCTGATGGTGAGGTTCCAGGTTTGGAGGTTTGGGGAATGTGGAGCACCCCTTCATCACCATTGCTCCCTGGTCCACTCTGACCCAGAATGGTAGTACCTGTTAGGGTCCCATTTATGGTTTAAATAGAAAAATGTATTTATAAAAAAATTGTATTATCCATTAAGAATTGATTTATTTAAAAACTTTATCGGCATTAAATGACCCACTGAGGTTGATATGCCGTAAAACAAAACAAACCAAACCAATATTCGTATTCGATAAATGTGTGCATAAAATAACCCAAGATGGATTGAGATGCCATTAAAATCAGACAATCTTTTGCCTTTACCAGAAAGAAAGTCTCTTTTAATTGTAGGCTGATGCCAACTGGTTCAGAAAAGTACTCCCAAGTTCCTCAAATTCCGGGAGGTAGGGGGGGGAGTCCCCCTGGCATATTGGAAATTCCCCGATGTTAACCGACTACAACAATTTGACAATGACTGGAGGGTGCATCGACCGAAACGTTGTGAATATAACAATAAAGATGAGAACAATAGGCTGAGACGTGCAAATAATGTAAATAAGAACAATTCTTTCACTGGATAAGTAAATAACATTACCACATTCATATATATATATATATATATATATATATATATATATATATATATATATAAGTTAAAAGAAAGGAAATGAATCCGACAATATGAGTAAGAAAAGGTGGAATGAAAACATCACACAATGCTGTTAAAGAAGAAAACAATTTATAATATATTCATAGCTGATACTGATCAATATTTCGATTTTACAAAAATCATCATCAGAGCTCACTTCCGTAGTTGTTTGGGTCGGAGAGGAAAGTCAAATGAGTTTACAAAACAAAAAAACCTTAATACTGCAAAAAACGAAAGACGTTACAATATTCACCAACGTGGGCATTTCGCGCCATATATATGTCGGTCATGTCTCATGTATATCTTTTGTCCACCAAATGTAGCGAATTTTTGAGATGTTGGCAACAAGACGAAACAATTTAAACGGAAGGGGAAGGGTATTAAGAAATGTGACGGTTGGAATTCAAAAGACTTTTAGTAAAGGATTTTTTTACGATTAATTGTTTTTATTATTTAAATTTTATTTTTAAGTTCTGTAATTCATAAATGATTAGATATTTACTGTAATTAGTTTTTATATATAAAGTGAAAAAGTTATGGGCGGAATATGTTAATATTTTAGAAAAGGAGTTTTTATATATTTTTTATTTTACGATTAATTATTTTTAATTTCTAATTATTATTATTATTAAGTTCTGTATTTAATAAATGATTAAGTGAATGAGCTCTGATGATGATTTTTGTAAAATCGAAATATTGATCAGTATCAGCTATGAATATATTATAAATTGTTTTCTTCTTTAACAGCATTGTGTGATGTTTTCACTCCACCTTTTCTTACTCATATATATATATTTATTAGACAAAACATGACCTGTTGGGTCACCCATTCAGCTCTGGATATATAACTGAGATTAGGGAAAAGGGGTTAGCATAGAGAATAAGATTTAAAAAAAAAAACACACGACCGGACGAAACCTTAAAATCATTTTGTTAGCATTCTAAGAAAGGAAATGTTTGACCTAATTTAAGCTAAGGGTTGCTGGTTGTGAAATTTAACATAGAAATGCATTTCAAATTCTCCAGCTCTCTCTCTCTCTCTCTCTCACTCTACTCTCCAGAGAAATTAACATTATATAATGAGGAGGTAGTCAAGAGATACATAGACGGGAAGAGAGAGATCGACACAGAGTAAAGTAAGAGATTGGTCGGTTTTTGTATTCAATCCTAAAAGTAAGGAATAATTTAGTATAATTTTCGTGTCATTAAACTAAACAGTAAAAAAAGCCTTAAGGAATAAAAAGTTGATTAACTCAGCTTTAATAATAATAATAATACACACACACACAGAGACAGACAGACAGACAGTTAGACAGACATTGCAATGATTCTTTTTGTTTGTTAAGGGTTGATATGAAAAGTGTGTGTGTGTGTGTGTGTGTGTGTGTGTGTGTGTGTGTGATGCCCAAGGAGACACAAACAAACAAATACTAATTGCAGCACCCCCCAAAACTGCGTGGTACCTTTGTTTATTTCCAAATCTCAAAATTCATCTCTAGGGTTAAGAGATTTGAAGGGGTACTTCACACTCCCTCAGATCTCCTTTGCGTACACCGGTGCGTACATGTGTGGGTGTCCATAGGAGAACGTCACTTATGAGTTCGTCCCTACTTGCCCAGCAGTGTCTCTAAAGGTTGTTGTGAGAAGATAAGAAAAAGTGTGTGTGTGTGGGAGGGAGAGATCCCCAAGGAGGCACAAACAAACAAATAATAATTACAGCACCCTCCAAAACTGCGTGGTACCTCTTTTTTGTTTCCAAATCTCAAAATTCATCTCAAGGGTTAAGAAATCTGAAGATGCTGATGAAATTCAACATTAAAATGAAATGCCACAGTCGTGTACTAGATGCTGTGCGGAGGACTCGTCAGGAGCGATGATCGATAGAAACAAGTGTGTGTGTGTGTGTGTGTGTGTGTGTGTGTGTGTGAGAGAGAGAGAGAGAGAGAGAGAGAGAGAGAGAGAGACAGACAGACAGACAGACAGACAGCAAACCGTGTAATGATTATTTTTGTTTTTTTTAAATTAAAGGTTGATGTGAGAAGATAAAAAAGGGGGCAGATGCCCAAAGAGATACAAACAAATAAATAATAATTACAGCACCCTCCAAAACTGCGTGGTACCTTTGTTTGTTTCCAAATCTCAAAATTCATCTTAAGGGTTAAGAGATTTGAAGAAGCTGATGAAATTCAACATTAAAATGAAATGCCACAGTCGTGTAACTTGACGATATATCAAAAGTGAAACAAATGTTAGCGAAGAAAGGATTGGCAAAATTCTAATCCAAAATCCAACCAATAAGAATGAAGTGTAGGTGGCGCTCCTAACCAACAAACTCTTTAATGGGGGATGGACAATTCTTAGAGGCGTTTGAAAAGTATTTTAGTCAATTGAATAACTTTTTGAGATGAGGCTTGAACGTTTGTGGTTGCTGACCAATCTGTAACCTGGATATTTAGGGTCACGCAACCCGCCATGTTTTTGTATGTAAACATCCTTTGTTTTCCATTTAAGTAGATATTAGAGAAAAAAATCATTATCTGCTCATTTTCATTACTCCCATGTCCACTCTGGCCTGGAGTGATTATACATGTTAAAGGTCCCTTCTATAGGCTTGTCTGAAAATTATTAGTGTTGGATAGGAATATTTGAGACCCTAAATCTGTAAAAAGTATTTATATTAAAAAAATGATTAATTGACTTCCCTGTAATCTGGGGCTGTAGAATATATTCCGACTGTACCTCTGCAGAGGAGTAAGAACCCTCCAATGGAAGCACTTGTTGGTCGAAGGCGGCGACCCATAATGACTGAGGACAGGGTTATTGTGGCTGAGAAATCTGTAACGTGAATACTAAGCGATCCCGAAACTCGCCATACTTTGTATGTGAACATAGATATTAGAGAAAAAATCATTATCTGTTCATTCTCATTACTCCCAGGTCCACTCTGGCCTGGAGTGATTATACATGTTAAAGGTCCCTTCTATAGGCTTGTCTGAAAATTATTCTTGATGGGTATTCAATTTTATAAGCATGAAGTGTAGGTGCGCTCCTAACTAACAAACATTTTAATGGAAGATACAAAGTTCCCAGAGGCGTTTAAAAAGTCTTTTAATCGATTTAATAACTTAACAAATATACAATAACAAAATTCTTTTTGTAACTAAAAATAGCTAGAAGTACCTGTGGATATACCACAGCATGATAATATAATTATTACAACATTTGATAGTTTAGGAAAAGTAAAACTCTGAATTCAAACTTGTTAAATTCCGCTTAAGAAATCGACCATGTATTACCTCTTACTTGTACAGCGGGATTGTTAAATGTATTTATTAACATACTAGCTTAAAAGCCACCGTATCGGGCGGCAATTAATTTAACTTCTGCGAAGGGCTCTAGATTGGACATTCGGCTCAACAATAACACTTCATGTATTGAACAATATTTTTCGAACAAGTTTTCCTCAAAACAATAATATAATTTGTCTATTTAAAACTTATTGCAAAGCTGTATGATAAACATTTTCCATTCCCAAAATCAGCATAGAATCAATTATTCCTAGATTTGTATTATTTTCGGACTATTGTCCTCATCTTCATTGTTATTTGTACAACGTTTCAGTCGATATGCCCTCCAGTCTGAAAAAAAGGTTCCCGAGTTCGAGAAGGCTCCCGAGTCCGACAAGCAATAACTGAAGAAGACCAGAGGGCACATCGACCGAAGCGTTGTACATATAACAATAAAGATGGGGACAATAGTCCGAATAGTCCAAAATAATACTAAAAATGGAAGAAGTTACTTATTCGAAATACAGAAATTTCAAAATGTCGTAAATCATTTATCATTTAACTAATCGATTCAATCTGATCTGGAGTGATTATACATGTTAAAGGTCCCTTCTATAGACTTGTCTGACATTTATTAGTGTTGGATAGGAATATTTTAACTAACCGATTCAATCTGACCAGGGATATGAAATGAGAAAGCCCTAAAATGCGGTATTGCAGTAATTTACAAAAATGAAACCCTCCTAAACAGAGTCCGAGGTTAAAGATGAGGACAACAGTCCGAAATTTCAAAATTATTATACATCAGTCCTCATCTCATAATGTCTCAGTCGGTAGAGCACCCACCTAAGAATCGTAAGGTCCTGGTTCGATGCCCGTCCCCACCGACTCAGCGCATGAGTGGCACAGACTAGGTAATTTGACCTGTGCGGTAATGTGGGGTGCTGATGGCAGGTGTGGCGCTTCACCACAGCAAAATAAATCTCCTGGTCAGGCGCTAGCGAAAAGGGGATAGACTCCCTCGCTGTCCTGCTGATACCGACAAAAGTCCACTACGCCAAACTTGATCACTTTTTAGGAAATTGCAATCAAGTGAATCAATTGAATCAAATAACCCAGAAGGATTTGGTATGCCATTAAATAAACTCACCCAAAATAAAATAGTTGCAATTGAGATTTTAAAATATGAATTTTTAGAATTGCGATCGAGCATTTGCGGGTGAATAAAGCTTTGGAATTGAATAACCCAGATGGTGTTGATGTGCCGTTAAACAAATAAACCAAACCAAATCAAATGTAAATAGTTATTATAATCAAACACAAATAAAATTTCAGTATCAAATAACCCACAGGGAGTTGGTATGCCGTTAAACAAATAAACCAAACAAAACCTTTGCAAGAGAATCAAATGTTGGCATTAAATAACCCATAAGGAGTTGGCATGCCGTTAAACAAATAAACCAAACAAACCTTTGCAAGAGAATCAAACTTTGGCATTAAATAACCCACAAGGAGTTGATATGTCGTTAAACAAATGAACCAAACAAAACCTTTGCAAGAGAATCAAACTTTGGTATTGAATAACCCATAAGGAGTTGATATGCCGTTAGAAAAATAAACCAAATCAAATATTTAATACAGCTTCGATATTTTATTTTCCAAATTGTGAATCAAGAAACGTCATCAATTCCTTCCGTGTCCTTTTGGGAGAATCTTCCATGTTGGGAACAAATCCCTAAATTATATCGATGCTTTCCGGAAGACGGTTGAAAGCAAAAACATCCCTCACTTGGACGGAGGAAATGGAGATTTCATTATTAAGGTCCTTATTAATGTCATTATTCTAACGATCATCGGGTCTTTTAATTATACTATAATCCTCTCAAATATTGGAGCAATGCAATTGAGACCCCCCCCCAATAATACAGGTCTGCAAAATGAAGGCCATTAACAATTCTCTGGCATTTATCAGCATCATCAGCTATTCGCGCTGACAGCAAAAATACCCATTAAGACTTTGATGGTGAAGTTTCCAATTTTATAGCTCTCGGGAATGTGGAGTACCCCTTCATAACCATTACTCCCAGGTCCTAAACTGACCCGCAGTAGTAGTGCCTGTTAGGTCCCATCTATGTGTTAAATAGAAAAAATTCTTTGAAAAAATTGAGTTTAAAAAATTTGAGTACCGGTCAAGAATGAATAACCACCCTGTCGGCTGGGGCGTTAGAATGCACCGACTGCACCTCTGCAAGCCCCAATCCCTTTTATCTTATGGGTGTTAGAAGGCGGTGGCTGAGGGTCTACATGTCCTGGGGATGACGTTAAACTCTATCTGATGGTGAGGTTTCAGTTTTGGAGGTTTGGGGAATGTGGAGCACCCTTCATCACCATAGCTCCCTGGTCCACTCTGACCCGGAGTGGTAGTACCTGTTAGGGTCTCATCTATGGGTTAAATAGAAAAACATGAGTTTATAAACAAAATTGTATTATGCATTAAGAATGAATTTATTTCACAACTTTGTCGGCATTAAATAACCCACTGAGGTTGATATGCCGTGAAACAAAACAAACCAAACAAACCAAAGAATGAATAAAACAAAACGTTTTTGGCATGAAATAACCCAATAAGGATTGACATACCGTAAAATCCAACCAAACCAACCAAAAGAATTGATTACCAAACAAGAATGAATAAAACAAAATGTCTTTGGCATAAAATAACCCAATAAGGATTGACATGCCGTAAAATCCAACCACCCATCCAACCAACGGATACCTCTGACTCACTCTGACTCTCTGTCTCTCACTTTCCCTCGCCTATATCCATTATCGCCCCTAGCAGGTCCTACGCACGGAATCCAGAATCCAAACACAGCTGTTTGAGGTAGGTTTTTGCTTTGTGTTATTTGGATTTTTCGGAGTGATGTCCTCATCTTTATTGTTATTTACACAACTTTTCGGCCGATGTGCCCCCGCCCTTCTTCAGGCATTTTTAATTATTTGTGAGATGAGGCTTGATAATTTGTATTATTTAGATTTTTCGGACCGCTTTAGTTCTTTAGTTAGAATAAAACCATAACTGTTCTTCTACAAGGATGGCTTTGACATTAAATAACGGTCGTTAATTAAGGAACACGAATATTAACATATAGTTGGTCCATTGTTTAGCTTAGGTGACGACACTCATAAGAAATAAGAATTCGGTGGATAACCGACACCAGATAATATATATATGTGTGTGTGTGTGTGTCTCTCTCTCTCTCTCTATATATATATATATATATATATATATGTATATATATATGGACTCTCTCGTCGATTTTCGACGCACGAGGGTTCACACACAATGAACACCCACACAGTGATTTGTTTATAGTGGTGAAGGCTTGTGTTGGACCATCCACACTTTTTGGCACAGTCGATAGGAAAGAATTGGTGCATCAAGGGTTGCCACAAACCCAATCAACGACCGACCCCAGGAATTTTGAATTCAGAGTTTTCCCTCTCCTAGACTGGTTACCTACCCAAGGCTGAAGGACCCAGTCTGCCCTACTATTTAACCCATAGCTGGAGGGAGAAGATATGGATTCATACCTTTCCCAAGGGTATTAGCGCTATGTGAAATGCCAACAGCTTCGTCTAGGAATCGAACTCGAATCGATGAGTCCATATATATATATATATATATATATATATATATATATATATATATATCATTCCAGCTTTAGCTCTTTAGTTTAGATAGTACCACAACTGTTTTTTTACCAGTATAGATTTGACATTAAATAACCCAAGAAGGTTGATATGTCATTAAACAAAGAAGCAAGCTTTGTTTCATTTATACATGTAGCTTTCTGGTCAACGTTTTTTTTACATTTAGATTTTGGAGGTTGGAAGGAGGAGAATTGGTAGGAAAAGTATTATAGGCATTTCTAAAATGTGAGTGCTGCATTCAAAATTAATCTTATTTAAGGATGGGTTGTATTGTTTTATGTATAAAGCTTCTAGTATCTATATTTCATATTACTAGTAATTCTACACACACACACACACACACACACACACACATATATATATATATATATATATATATATATATATATATATATATAAATCCCCTTCACATGACATTTTCCGTTATATACTTCCGAACAAATTAAAAATTTTTCACATTTTCCCAAAAATAAAAATAAAACCTAAAACCGTTCATACTTTTTTAAAACTTTATATATAAGAAAAACAAAAAATAGAAAATTTACAATATTAATTACAAAATTAAAATCTATAAATCTGTTGAAGACTTAACGTCAACAGGCTAATACTCATCCCGTGTTGAATAAGAGAATTCGTCTAGTGTCAAATCTTGTCAATATATCTTCTTTTTAAAAAAAACTGTTACAATAAGATATACATAATCTGATGACTGAGAAAAATGCGGCGGAAGTGGCTCACATTCGATACTATTGTATAACTTTTTCTTTTTTGCAACGTCAAGGTTTTTGTTTTGAACTCATATGACTTTTGTCTCCGCTCTTAACAACACGGAGTATAAACAAGCTCTGATGATGATTTTCATAAAATCGAAATATTGTTTAATATCAGCGAAGTTATAAAATGTTTTCACTTTAACAGCATTTTTATGGTGTTTTCATATCTTTTTTATATATACTCATATATATATTTAGTAAAGACAAAAGCTTAAAAATCGGGTATTAAGTGATTATGGTACCATTTCCACCCATAGGTATCTGAATACACCTATTGAGCTTCCTAGGACCGCATTCTTTATTTAAAATGGTATACAGATACATTCAGCATTGCTTTTATACATTTTTTCTTGATCCCTGTGATAGTATCGGGATTCAATCCATCTTATCTTTTTAGGGGGTGACAGTGCTTTTGATCTTGTGGAAACCGTTTATGTGGGGGCTTGAAGCATTCCATTTTCCTGGGTGCTGGCACCTTGGTGTTTTTTTCATACTTGTCATTTTCAGTTCAAATTTCTTCTTTTATTTATTTCTCTTCTCCTGTTTCTTATCAAGTGGGCTCATCTATTTTTCCATATAAAGAGTGGGGTCTCTTTGAGTATATTTAAGTAGGGTAACTTATGATACCAGTTGAATAAGTTCCCAAATTTTAACTAAGGTATTCAAATAACTAAATTTAAGTTCTCTAAGCTCAATATAACCAGAATTAAATTAAATTAAATTAAATTAATTCATATATGTATATATGTATGTATTCGTGTATATATACAAGATTTTTTGAATGTTTGTTTTTTAGAAGCATTGTTAAATAAAGTATATATTATATTTTTGCTTGAAGGCAATTACAATGCATGCATCGCATAAAATTCGATGTCTGTACAATGATCTACACACCGAGCGATCCTTTGCCGGGATTACACTTGTCAAGTTCATTTTCTATATAAAAAAAGTATCGAATTTTAGGCGATACATGCATTGTAATTGCCTTTAAGCAAAAATATAATATATACTTTATTTAACAATGCTTCTAAAAAACAAAAATCCAAAAAATCTTATATACATATATGAATAAATTTAATTTAATTTAATTTAATTCTGGTTATATTGAGCTTAGAGAACTTGAATTTAGTTTATATATATATATATATATATATATATATATATATATATATATATATATAGTTATCATCCCAGCTTTAGTTTCGATAATACCACAACTGTTTTTCTACAAGGACGGTTTTGAAACTAAATAACATATAATTCTCATCATAAACAGTATTTATATCTATGTATATATGAATTGGTTTCCGTCTTGGGTCTAAGACGTTCGTTCAAGCAAATCCCGCTGATCTTTGAAGCGGGAAAAAGATGAACTATTCTTTGTGTTAAAAACGACGTCCGCCATTCTTAAGCCGCCATATTGCATTTGTGATAGATACATTTTACCGCTGATCTTGTCTCTCTAAACGACCAGAAAATCCTAATTGGCTACTCACGTTTAATTTAATCTGAAGACCTTACAAAGAAAACATTTCATTGGTTGAACTCATCTTTTAGACATTCCATCACACCGCCCACCCACCCACCCACCACGCCATAACCCTTCGTTCGGATTTATTCAAAATAGATCCACGCTTTATCATCGTCTTTACAGAATTTAATTCGATCTTTTATAATATTGTCTGCCTTGGGCAAAATATCCATAGTTTCTTCTGGTATTTGTTTCTTAGTTTATTACACAACATTTGAGCCGTTGGATCAAAAACCAATAAAAACTTTCTGTCTTTGCTGGTTGGTTGGATTTTACGGCATGTCAAACCTTGTTGGGTTATTTTATGCCGAAGACGTTTTTGTTTTATTCTTTCTTGATGGGGATTCAATTATTTCTAAAACCATTTTAAATTAAAAAAAAAATATTTAAGCCATATATGGGATGGTTGGCTGGTTAGTTAGATTTTACGGCATGTCAACTCTTGTTGGTTTATTTAGTAATGAAAAGATTTTGATTTATTCATTTTTGATCGGTATTCAAATATTTTCTATTTAAACGTATTTTTTAAAACACATTTTAACACAGTTTTCTATTTAACCTGTGGATGGGACCCTAACAGGTTGTTGCATACTCATACACATATACCCATGTTGGGTACATACACAAGTGTTCTTTTACTGGAGAAAGGGGTGAGAGATAGACACAGGTAGATAGAGAGATGCATTACTTACTTCTTTGGCCATTGGTGATCTCTAGTCGTTTCTATTCTTTCTCTATGACTTCTATTTCTCTGTTCTTGCTGGTTGGTCGTCCTTGATTCATTTCTTCTTCTAGGTCAGTCTTGTTGCCAAGACATTCATCAACCACAAAACCATATTATATATTTAAACTTTTATTTACTTAACTAAACATCTTCCTCTAACTAAACACAGCGCGCATGTGCAAGTGAGCCCCAGCTAAGGCAGGTATGTCTTCTCTGCCTGATGTCCAAGCTGGAACTGAGACCCAACCAGGTCCCACGTGACTTCACGTATTTCGCGGGCTTTCTGTAATATTCCATGGAAAGTACCGCTCGAGACATGAAAAGGGCCATCCCTTCAGAAATACAGGGGATTGACAATAATCTTATGCAACCGCATAGATTATGCAACAAGGTGCTACCACTCCGTGTCAGAGTCGAAAAAAAAGATATGAAAACACCACAAAATGCTGTTAAAGTGAAAACATTTTATAACTTCGCTGATATTGAACAATATTTCGATTTTATGAAAATCGTCATCAGAGCTTGTTTGTACTCCGTGTTGTTAAGAGCGGAGAAAACTCCAGAATTAGAATTTCCCCACTAAATACAGTTCAGCGTCATAGCAAGGAAACTAAGATCCTCAGCCACCGCCTTCTAGCACATATATGATAAAACTGGATGTGGATTTGTTCTGAAGGCAATAGGGTTGGGGCAATTATATAGGTGCTAGAGCTTGACGTGACCAGCCGATTAATCGGAGAGAGGGTCTCTGACCGCCCCTCTAGCCTAAGGACTAAAGTGGAGTGTTGCATGTCATGGACTGCTCAGCCACCAGGATTCCATCGTTAAGTATCATGGGTCATCACACACGGCCAACAGGTGGTCATATTGGGTGGATCTTACACCTCTACAGAGGTGTGGTTGGCGTATTCTACTGCCCCAGCCGACAGTGCGAAGCTTTCTCTTGACAGAAAATCTTAGTACAAAAACAAAATTTAGTTTTATGAAATCTCTATCAGATGAACTTCCCATTGATCATGGAGTGAAGCAAGGTGGTATGAATGTCCATTGTGCTGTCCACTCTTTGGTGATGTCTATAGGGAGGAGTGATCACATCCCTATCCCCTTTTCACTATCTAAGGTGGGTCGCCACATCTACCATCAGCTCCCCACTTTACCACACGGGTCCGAGCTGTGCTACTCATGTGATGTGTTGGCGATGACTAGTATCGTGATTCCTAACTATTTTTCGTATTCAAGGACATGTCTAAGACAGTGCTGATGGAATCTTTCAAGCTGCCTCGTATGTCCAGATTTGAGAAGCATAGAGCAAGGATGAAAACACACATGCTTGATACACAGACACTTTAGTTGTCAGAGTTAGATCACCATCGGACCAGCTTACCAAAGGAACCAGATGCCCTGTTTATTCTCTGTTTGATTTCCGCATCAAGAGAACCGTCACTAGATAAAGAACTACCAAAGTAGACAAATTCCTCGACGAATTCAAGACACTTCCCATAGACAAAGATGTCAGGTTCCACGTAAGGATCACCAGCAACCAGAGTGTACATGACTGCTTTTCAAAATGGCATCTATTTTGATTATTTTACGCATAGGAAAGGGTAAGAAGTCGGACTCTGGTAATTGCCGTGGTATCTCACTGCTGGAAGCTTTTGGAAAAGTCTTTGCGCGACTCTTGTTTAACCGATTGGAAAAAGTATATATGTCGTGATGTCCTTCCTGAATCCCAATATGGCTTCAGAGGTGGAAGAAAGACTGTACACATGATTTTATCTGCTAGACAGCTTTTAGAAAAATGTATTGAATAGCGTGTACCACTTTGTCAGGTTTTTGTTGACTTAACTAAGGCCTTTGACTCAGTGAATCGTGAGGCTCTCTGGAAGGTGCTCGGAAAATTTAGCTGTACACACACCTGCTTTTGTTGAAAAGTTCAAGCAGCTCCATCGTTGTGTAAAGGGTCGTGTTAATTTCAATGGTCAGCTGTCTGATGAACTTCCCATTGATAATAGAGTGAAGCAGGGTGATATACCAGCACCAACATTGTTCTCACTTTATCTGACGGCTGTAGTATGGTATGCCTTCCATGACTGTGATATTAGATTCCGAACAACTGGAAAAGATTTTAACTTGAGAAGACTCTAAGCCAGAACCCTTGTTAGAAATGGATTTGTTAGGGAACATTTATATGCCGATGATGCTGACCTGGTTGCACACTTTCCGCAGTAAATGCAATCGGTCATGGACCGCTTTACTAATGCTTGCACCTGCTTTGGTCTGACAGTATTAAGAAAAGCAAAGTCATGTACACTCTGGTTGTTGGTGATCCTTAGGTGGAACCTGACATCTTTGTCTATGGGAAGCGTCTTGAATTCGTCGAGGAGTTTGTCTACCTTGATAGTTCTTTATCTAGTGACGGTTCTCTTGATACGGAAATCAAACAGAGAATAAACAGGGCATCTGGGTCCTTTGGTAAGCTAGAAGACAGAGTCTGGTCTGATGAGGATCTAACTCTTGCAACTAAAGTGTGTGTGTATCAAGCACGTGTATTGTCATCCTCGCACTATGCTTCTAAAATCTGGACGTTGTATCAACCTGATATGAGGCAGCTTAAAAGATTCCATCAACACTTAGACATATCCTTGAATACGAAAAATACTTTGGAACCACGATACCGGTCATCGCCAACACATCACACGAGTAACACAGCTCAGATCTGTGTGGTAAAAAGAGAAACTGATGGTAGGTGTGGCGATCCACCTTAGATGTAAAAACAATCTCCTTGATCTAGCGCGAGTGAAAAGGGGATATACTCTCTCGCCTTCCGGCTGATACCGACAATAGGCCTCTCCGTATTCATTTTACTACTATACCTAATTCTAACAAAAGCGTCTCCTGTCGTGGTGAAATGGTTAGCAAGATAGTCTCGCAGATCCATTAGTTCTGAATGGTCCATAATTGTGACTTTATATCGCATCCTCCCCGTGGCAAATGGGTTAAGTAAATACCTTGGGCGTCAATAGTAAGCAAGCTAGTCTCGCAGATCCAAGGGTCATTTCGTTTTCACGGCTACTAGGGCTACACTCTTAGACAGAGGGAAGTGATACTACACTCTCATCTCCGCATAAATTTCGGACGTACGAACAAAGAAAGAAACAGCAATATATTCTAATCTGTTCCTATTTGGTTTGTTTCCCTACAATCTATCAGTCTTATGTTTTCTATCTATCTATCTATCTATCTATTAATAATGGAGATTCGCTTCCGGTTTTTGTCTGTAACAAAAACTACGTCACTGTTTACGTCACACTGCCTCAAATCGTCATAAATAGAATACACTCAAAATTTGAGCAGGCAATGTTAGACAGTCCTCATTGGTTTTTTAAACAAATTTTAATAAATACATACCTGGTATTATCTATCTATATATAGTTTGTTTTAGTTTAATATATATTTAAAGTTATCAGAACTAAGTTTCCATTTCAATTTTTTACTCCTTTAATAAATTTGATGATTTTACTTTACTTATGATACAAACTCTCTGATGTTAAATTTTCAACTCCCATCCCCTCAGGCAATATTTATTTTACGTCGCCCAGAGGGCGTTTTTTATTTTGCTAGTCATTATAATGGAGATTGTGTGTTTGTTTGTCTGTAACCGAAACTATATCACTACTCATGTCACAATTCCCTTTCTTTATTTACGTCACATTCTCTATACTTTTATTTTTATTTAAACCTCAAACATTAATACAATTGTTTTGCTTCTGAATAGCGAGTTCAATCCTTGCTGGATGCCCCATACTCGCGACATTGCGTCATATCCTTTTCGCGGCGAACGGGTTGAGAGAGAGAGAGAGAGAGAGAGAGAGAGAGAGAGAGAGAGAGAGAGAGAGAGTTAAATGAAGATTATTATACTTTTTACATGTTGAACTATTTAGCAATAGCTCTTAAGTAAACATGTCAAACGTTGTAATGATATAATTACCATAATGTGGTATATCTACAGGTCCTGTTGTAATAACTAATTTTCTCAGTATTCTAAAATCTAAGAATTTTCACCAAAAATATTCTCAAAGATATTAAAGCGTCCGCCAGGAAATCGCAAGGTTCGATACCGGTCCCCGCCAACTCAGCGCATGAGCAGCAGAGTTTGGTAATCTGATCTCTACGGTAAAACATCTGTGAGAGCAGACGGGTTGGTGCCCCACTTCCCCCCCCCCAAAACAAAAAACAAACAAACAAAAAAAAAAAACAAAAAACAAACAAACAAAACAATCTCCCTGGTCTAGCGCTAGGGAAAAGGGGATAGACTCCCTCGCTGTTCGCCTGATACTGACAATATGGCCACTCCGCAGACTTTACCCTTTTCAAAAATAAATACCACTTTTTCTGAAGAGTTTACATACTAAAATATTTTGGTACCATAGTAAAGTTCATATCAAATTATAATGATGATTCGGTGTCTGTCTGTCTGTAACCGAAACTACGTAATTGAGTAAGTTTATCAATGCGTATCTAATTCATTGTGAAAATCATTGATACATAGAATAAATCTTATTCATTGTCGATGTCTCTATGAAAATCTGAGTTAGATTTGCCTCAAAACAGCCCATGTTATTAATGCATTTGCCTCTCATCCCACTTATGAGGGCGTGACACAAGGACATTGTTATGTGGGCCCAGCCACAAGCCGAAGCTGATGGCTGGTAGACACAAAAAATGCGTCGATCCCGTCAGCATTCCCCCTCGAGGGGGTCGCCTCAGGCGCTGGGCAATAAACCCAGCCCAGCTCCTTTAAATCAAGGGGGCAGGTGTTGCCCCCTGGGATCGACGCGGTTAATTTACATTAACAAACACCGGCCCCAAAGAGCCCATGTTATTAGTGCGTTTAAAATTCTGCAATGTGTCTTATATATCACCAAGAGACGTTTACATAATACATGGTGTGGTTAATTTGCATACTGGCTTTAACAAAACCGGGTTTAATAAATAATTACTTGGTGTTATTTGTCTCTAATATTATTGCTTCATTCTCCAACGTCACAGTACCCTCAGGAATTGCGTAACTTAATCAATGAGTACTTAATTTGTTGCCAATAGAATAAATCTTATTTATTGACAATGTCTCTATGAAAACCTGAATTAGATTTGCCTCAAAACAGCCCATGTTATTAGTGCATTTAAAATCCTGCAATATGTCTTATATATCACTAAGAAATAAAGCCTTACATAATATATGGTCAGCTTAATTAGCATACTTGTTTTAACAAAACCAGTTTTATTAAATATCACTAGAAAATAAAGGTTTACATAATATATGGTGTGGTCAATTTGCATACTGGTTTTAACAAAACTGGGTTTATTAAATAATTACTTGGTGTTATTGATGTCTAGTATTATTGTCTTATTCTCCAATGTATTAAAATTAATCCTATGAATGGTTTTATATAGAAACCAATTAAAATCTTATTATAATGGAGATTGGGGGTTTGTCTATCTGTAATCGAAACTATATCACTACTCAAGTCACAATTCCCTTTTGTTATTTACATCACATTCTCCATGATTTTATTTTTATTTAAACCTCAATTATTAATAAAATTATTTTACATTATTAATACTGTTGACCATATATACATACTAAAAACATGCAATTGTATTTATATATACAACAAAATAGCGATTTACAGTGTAAATGGGAAGGGTAATTTGCATATTGATATTAAAATTTTGATTTTAATAAATATCTGCTTAGTATTATTGATTTCTAATTATTTGGTTTTATATTAATGAATATGAGCAAAAATCTCGGATATAAATCTTAAAATAAATCCATTAACAAGAAGAAATAACTGTAATATTATTCTTTACTTCCTATTCTAACTAAATAGTTAAATTAGGAAAATTTACCAATGAAAGACGGGAGTAATGGAAATTGATGGAAGAGTTAGTTTCAAAGTTGTTCTATTTTTCAATCATACCCCCTCTGTTCCAAATCTTTTTACCTGCATTCTTATTCAGTTTCATTAGCCTTTCTAATTTAACATATTTCATTATATTAAAACTTAAATACTTGCACCCTATGGAGGGTGCATATATTTGCTAGTATAATTAAAATAAGTCTGATCGTTTTATATGCGTTCTTATTTTATTTTGTTAGTCTTTTAATCTAACATATTCCATTACATTAAAACTTTAATGGGTCGGGTTAGCTCAGTCGGTAGAGCGTTCGGCTAGAAACCACAAGGTTCCTAGTTCGATACCGGCCTCGCCAACTCAGCGTATGAGTAGCACATGGATCTGTAAGGAGCTGATGGTAGGTGTGGCGCTCCACCTCAGGTGCTAAAACAATCTCCTTGGTCTAGCGCTATTGAAAGGGGGATAGACTCCCTCGCTGACTGGCTGATACCGACTTTAGGCCGCCCCGACGACTTTACTTTACTTTACATTAAAACTTAACTACTTACACCCCACGGAGGGCGAGTATACTTGCTAGTACTTATCAATGATATTGTATACTTGAAGATTTGTATTACAAAAGTTTTTTTTTCTTTTCATCATCATTGGGATTGACTTGTTTACTTAAAAGTGTGTTCTGAACCACTCCCCCATTACCTTCTGGTGGTCCGATGAATTAAAGAGTGTGTGGGTAGATGGATTCGCGATTGTCTACTAAATAAGGCAAAGAAGATATGACGTCACGGTGTTGTTTTGTCATATGTAGTGTCGTCATGACTCGTCATGTTACCTTTTTTTTCGGCCTGGCTAAAGTCGCGTTTGATTGGTCAATTGTATTCAACGACTTGGACAACGCCCCCTTCAAAATACGTTTAGCAGAGCCAATAAGAAGAAGGCTTCTGACCAAACACCCACGTGTTAAAGAAAGTATTTTTTGAATGGTGTGTGTGTGTGTGTGTGTGTGTGTGGTGTGTGTGTGTGTGTGTGTGTGCATATGTGTATGTGCGTATGTGTATGCATGTGAGTGTGTTTGTGTATTTGTTTGAATATATATGTGTGTGTTTATATGTACGTGTGAGTGTATGTGTGTGTGAGTGTGTGTATGTTTGTGTATGTGTATGCATATGTGAGTGTATGCGTATATGTATATATATATATATATATATATATGTGTATGTGTATTTGTGTGTATATGTTTGAGTGTCTGTGTGTTATCTCGCAATATTGTGATATATGTCCTTCAAAATACGGATGAAGATTTCTGACCAAACACCCACTTGTTAAAGAAAGTTTTTATTTATTTGTGTGTGTGTATGTGTGTGTGGGGGGGTATGAGTGTGTGCGTGTGTGTATGCGTGTGAGTGGGTGTGTTTCTGTATATGTATTTATATGTGTGAGTGCATGTATGTCTGTGTGAGTCCATGTGTGTGTATGTGTATGTGTATGTGAGTGTATGCGTATATGTATATATATATATATGTATGCGTATGTGTATGTGTGGGTGTCTTTGTGTTTATGTATGTGAGTGTGATTGTGAGTGTGTCTGAGTATGTGTTTGTGTGAGTATGTGTGTGTGTAGGTGTGAGGTACGTTCGGTTCTATGTTATGTGAGGATCCCGCCTCTTTTTTTAGGGGGCGTGGCTTCTTTGGGTTTCTTTTTGGTTATTAAAAACTGCTTATAAAAGTGTTTGAGAAATTCGGTGAGTCATTGCACATTATTGGGGGCACTTGCTTGGCAGTTTGTTTTACAAAAAAGACGAAGAAGGATAAAATCAGAAGAAGAAAAAACAAAAAAACAAGCAAAAACATAAAAACAAACAAGAAAAAACATATAAAAACAAGAAAAAGCAAGAAAGAAAGAAAGAAAGAAAGAAACGAGCAAAGAAGATAGATAGATAGATAGATAGATAGAGAGAGAGAGAGAGAAGAGAGAGAGAGAGAGAGAGAGAGAGAGAGAGAGAGAGAGAGCGTAAAGAAACTAAAATAGAGAAAGACAAAGACAAAAAAAGAAAGAAAAAAGAAAGAAAAAAAAACTAAGAGAGGGGATTCATTCAAGAAGGGCTTTTCTACGGTAAAATTGAAGACCGTTGGGAACAAATTTATTATAATAACAAGAACTAAAAAAAAGAAAAAAAAAAAGCTGTTGGAATTGAAAAAAAAAAAAAAAAAAAAAAAATAACCCCAAAATTTACCTAAACGAAAGTTGCGAGATTTCTCTCCGTCGCAGAAACATTTTTGTTGTTGTTTTCGAGTTGACCCCAAAACAGTTATCACGTGACTTGTTGAAGAACTGAAAACCAATTCTAGGCCGGCGTTTCTCCAAGACAATTCAATTCTTCCGATTAATCTAAAGCTATAACAAAGGTTTCTTTGTCACTTAGATTTGCCAGAGTTAAGGTAAGTCAATTTAAACTTTTTTTTTTTCAAATACTATTTGTCTATATATATTTCTTTTTTTAGATGAGGTTTGATAATTTGTACTATTTAGATTTTACGGACTATTGTCCTCATCTTTATTGTTATATACACAACGTTTCGGCCGATGTGCCATCCGACCCTTTTCAGGTGTTTGTTGTCTTAATTTTTTTAGATGAGGAATAATAATTTTTTTATTTGGATTTTATTATATTCATTGTTATATACACACCGTTTCGGCCGATGTACCCTCCGGTCTACTTCAGGTGTTTCCTTTCTTAATTTTTAAGATGAGGCTTGATAATTTGTATAATCTTATTATAATGGAGATTGTGTGTTTGTCTTTCTGTAACCGAAACTAAATCACTATTCAAGTCATAATTCCCTTAGTTATTGACGTCACATTTACCATGAATTTATTTTTATTTAAACCTCAATTATTGATAAAATTGTTATACCTTATTAATACTGTTGACCATATCTACCTACTAATAGCATGTAATTGTATTTATATATACAACAAAATAGCGGTTTACAGTGTGAACGAAAAGGCTAATTTGCATATTGATATTAAGAATTTGATTTTAATAAATATATGCTTAGTATTATTGATTTCTAATTGTTTGGTTTTCTCTTAACGAATCTGAGCAAAGATCTCGGGGATAAATCTTAAAAGAAATCCATAAACAAGACGAAAGAACTGTAATTTTATTAAATACTTCATAATCTAACTAAATAGATAAATTAGGAAAAATGAAAGACGGGAGTGAAAGAAAATGATAGAAGAGTTAAATCTAAAGCTGTTCTATTTTTCGATTACACCCCCTCAGTTTATCATTTTCTAAATAGTTTGTAATTTAATACAATATTTTATAACATCAGAACCTAAATACTTACACCAGAAGGAAGGTGCATATATTTGCTAGTTTATTTAAAAGAAACAGAAATTCTGGGACTAGATTTGATAATTTGTATTATTTAGATTTTTCGGACTGTTGCCCACATCTTTATATACACAACGTTTCGGCTAAATTTGTATTATTTAGATTTTTCGGACTGTTGCCCACATCTTTATATACACAACGTTTCGGCTAAATTTGTATTATTTAGATTTTTCGGACTGTTGCCCACATCTTTATTGTTTCACAACGTTTCGGTTGAAGTGCCATTTGGCCTTCTTCAAGTGCTACTTGTTATTTTTTTTTTTTTAGATGAGACTTGATAATTTGTATCATTTAGATTTTACGGACTGTTTTTCCAAATCTTTATTGTTATATACACACGGTTTCGTCCGATGTGATCTCCGGCCTTCTTCAAGTGTTTCTTGTCATTTTTTAGATGAGGCTTTATAATTTGTATCATTTATATTTTTGGACGATTGTTCTCATCTTCTTCAGGTGTTCCTTGTCTGAATTTTTATTTAGATTTTTGTATTATTGTCTTCATCTTTATTGTTATATACTCAACGTTTAGGCTGAAGTGATCTCTGGCCTTCTTCGTGTGTTTCTTCTTAATTTTTAGACCAGTCTTGATCATTTGTATTATTTCCGACATGTTTCGGGTGGTCGCACATGCAACACATCTCTATTCGTCTTAATTTTTAAGTCGTTGTTGGATTATTTGTATTATTTACATTTTTGGTCTGATGTTCTCATTCATATTGTTATATATATATTTACCAACCCCTCCGCACGAGCAGGATGTGACACAAGGTCAATTTCTTAAGCCAAGTTCAACAGGTTTGGATTCAGAGTTTTCCTTCTCCTAAACCGGTTGCCTAACCAAGGTTAAAGAGCCCAGTCTGCCCTGCTATTTACCCATAGCTGGAGGGAGAGTAGGATTCATACCTTTCCCAAGGGTATTAGCGCTAAGTGAAATGCCAGGAGCAGGATTTGAACGCGGGGCGACGAGTCCATTTCCCATGACTTTAACCATTACACCACGCGATTCCTACTGTTAACATTCATATTGTTATATACACAACGTTTCAGCCGATGTGTCCTCCGGTCTTCTTCAAGTGTTTCTTATTATTTGTGAGACGAGGATTGATAATTTGTATTATTTAGATTTTTCGGACTGTTGTCCTTATCTTTATTGTCATATACACAATATTTCGGCCGATGTGCCCTACGGCATGTTTCGGGGGGGGGTCGAACTTATACAACACATCTCTTAGGGCACCTTACGTGGTGTAATGGTTAAGAAGGTAGATTTGCGGGCCATTGTTAGTGAGTTCGATTCTCACTGGGTGCCTAATATTTTTGGCCTTGTGCCACATCTAAGCTATACGTAGTAAATAACTATACAGCACATCTCTATTTGTCTGAATTTTTTTAGATGAGGCTTGGTAATTTGTATCATCTAGATTTTACGGACTGTTGTCCTCATCATTATTGTTATAAACACAACGTTTCGTCCGATGTGATCTCCGGCCTTCTTCATGTATTTCTTCTTATTTTTTTAGACGAGGCTTGATAATTTGTATTATTTAGATTTTACGGACTGTTGTATTCGTCTTTATTATTATATACTCAACGTTTCGGGCGATGTATCCTCCGACATGTTTCGGGTGGTCGAACTGATACAACACGTCTCTAATTGTCTGAATTTTTGAGATAAGACTTGATAATTTGTACTATTTAAATTTTATGGACTGTTGCTCAAATCTTTATTGTTATATACACAATGTTTCGTCCGATGTGATCTCCGGCCTTCTTCATGTGTTTCTATTTTTTTTAGACGAGGCTTGATAATTTGTATTATTTAGATTTTACGGACTGTTGTACTCGTCTTTATTATTATATACACAAAGTTTTCCCAGCTGTTCCCTCCAGTCTTCTTCGGGTGCTTCGTGTGCTGAATTTCTTTTAGATGAGGCTTGTTAATTTGTATTATTTAGATTTTTCGGACTGTTGTCCACATCTTTATTGTTATATACACAACGTTTCAGACGATGTGCCCTCCGAACTTCTTCAAGTGTTTCTCATTATTTCTTAGATGAGGTTTTATAATTTGTATTATCTATATTTTTGGGACTGTTGTTCTCATCGTTATTGTTATATACACATCGTTTCGGCTGATGTGCCCTCCGGTGTTTTTCGGGTTTTTCTTGTCTGAATTTTTTAGATGAGGCTTGTATTATCTACATTTTTGGATTGTTGTCGTCAATTTTATTGTTATATGCACAACGTTTCGACTGAAGTACCCTTTCGCCTTCTTCAGGTGTTTCTTGTTATTTATGAGATGAGGCTTGATAATTTGTATTATTTAGATTTTCCAGACTGTTTCGACACCTTTATTGTTATATATATATATATATACAACGTTTCGGCCGATGTGCCCTCCAGTCTTCTTCGTGTTTTTCTTGCCGAACTGATACAACACATATTTGTCTAGTTTTTTTTTAGATGAAGCTTGATAATTTGTATCATTTACGTTTTACGGACTGTTGTCCTCATCTTTATTGTTATATACTCAACGTTTCGTCCGATGTGCCCTCCAACCTCGTTTTTTGTATTTCTTGTCTAAATATTTGAGACGAGGCTTGATAATTTGTATCATTCAGATATTTTGACTGTTGTCCTCATTCTTATTGTTATATACAGAACGTTTCAACCGATGTGCTCTCTGGCCTTCTTCAGGAGTTTCTCGTTATTTGTGCGATGAGGCTATTGTCCTCATCTTTTTTTTGTTGTATATACAACGTTTCGACCTATTTGACCTCCAGCCTTCTTCGGGTGTTTCTTCTTATTTTTTTTTAGATGAGGCTTGATAATTTGTATTATTCCGATTTTTCGGACTGTTGTCCACATCTAAGTTTGTTATATACATATTTTTTTCGGCCGATGTGCCCTCCGGCCTTTGTCAGGAGTTTCTTATCGAACTCGGAAATCTTGTCGAATCAGAGGGAAAATCGAGACCATCTCGATTTTTAAAAAGATTATTCGGACTGTTTTCCTCATCTTTATTGTTACTAGCAAATATATGCACCCTCCGGGTGCAAGTATTTAAGTTTTAATGTAATAAAATATTGTATTAAATTAGAAAGGCTAATGAAACTAAATAAGAATACCGATAAAAAGATTTGAAACAGAGGGAGTATAATAAAAGATTTGAAACAGAGGGAGTATAATAAAAAATGGAACAACTGAAAATTACTCTTCCATCACTCTTGTCTTTCATTGTTATTTTTTCTAATTTAACTATTTAGTTATAAGAGGAAGTAAAGAATAAAATGACAGTTATTTTATCTTGTTAATGGATTTCATTTAAGATTCATTGAAGAGATTTTTGCTTATATTCATTAAGATAAAACGAAACAGTTAGAAATCAATAATACTAAGCACATATTTATTAAATTCGATTTTTTAATATTAATATGCAAATTAGCCTTCCCGTTCACATTGTAAACCGCTATTTTGTTGTATATATAGATATAATTGCATGTTGTCAGTATGTAGACATAGTTAACAGTATTAATAATGTAAAACAATTTTATTAATAATTGAGGTTTAGATAAAAATAAAATCATGGAGAATGTGATGTCAATAACTAAGAGAATTGTGACTTGAGTAGGAATATAGTTTCGGTTACAGACAGAAAAACACACAATCTCCATTATAATAAGAGATATACACAACGTTTCGGCCGATGTGTAAAATTCTAGGTACAAAGAGCATTAAGTTTTTTAGTTTCTAAAAATTCAATCTGAATCGTCTAATTGGACACAATAGGGAGTAGCAGGTATAAGGGTTAATACAATTCTAAGTGACAATCATTTGGAGGTTGCAGCTTCAATCCTACGGGCGAAAATAATATAGAATACTTAACTAACTTTATTTTAAAAATTTATTTCGAAAGTTTCTCTTGTATTTATTGTAGTTTATTTCAAAGGTGAAAGTTGATTTGATATACGAGGAAATTGTGTTACGAGCGGAACGATTTAAGTTCGTAAGTCAATGTACCACTGGGAGGACTGGAACGTATTAATGACTTTTTAGTTTATTTCAATAGAGAAAACAGATTTAACATACGAGGAAATTGCGTTACGGGCGAAACGAATTATATTCGTAAGTCAAGGTACCACTGGGAGGGCTGGAACGTATTAATGACTTTTTAGTTTATTTCAATGGAGAAAACAGATTTAACATACGAGGAAATTGCGTTACGAGCGGAACGAATTAAGTTCGTAAGTCAAGGTACCACTGGGAGGGCTGGAACGTACTAATGACTTTTTAGTTTATTTCAATGGAGAAAACAGATTTAACATACGAGGAAATTGCGTTACGAGCGGAACGAATTAAGTTCGTAAGTCAATGTACCACTGGGAGGACTGGAACGTATTAATGACTTTTTAGTTTATTTCAATGGAGAAAACAGATTTAACATACGAGGAAATTGCGTTACGAGCGGAACGAATTAAATTCGTAAGTCAAGGTACCACTGGGAGGGCTGGAACGTATTAATGACTTTTTAGTTTATTTCAATAGAGAAAACAGATTTAACATACGAGGAAATTGCGTTACGAGCGAAACGAATTAAGTTCGTAAGTCAAGGTACCACTGGGAGGGCTGGAACGTATTAATGACTTTTTAGTTTATTTCAATAGAGAAAACAGATTTAACATACGAGGAAATTGCGTTACGAGCGGAACGAATTAAATTCGTAAGTCAAGGTACCACTGGGAGGACTGGAACGTATTAATGACTTTTTAGTTTATTTCAATGGAGAAAACAGATTTAACATACGAGGAAATTGCGTTAATTTTTTCTTCAAATCTCTGGCTGAATTTTTTAAACTGCTGTTGTCTTGCACTAGAAATATGTGTTCGTATGTGTATGTGCTACTGACCCTCACATAACGTCGGAGAGGCCCCCAGTTGGACACATGGCGTAGGAGATATGATCATCATCATGTCGCGCAATCAGCACAGATATCCATGACAATCTCTCGCTAACCTTTTCTATCATTCCTTGTCCCGGGGATGTCCTCTACGCAGCATCCAGCATTCGCGCATAGTTGTTTATACTCCAACTATAAATGCATTCAATCAAGAGAATTGCTTTCAAATGTAAATCCCGAGTACTTTTACGACCATTGTTGTGGTCGACTTGGGCCAAAAAGGGTACGTGTTCGTATCACGTCGGGGTATCACCAGTTGTAAGATTCAAAGGTTATGACAAAGTCATAACTCGTTGGAACGCAAACAAACTCCGACAAAGGTTGAGGGACAAAACATTCAATATGGTACAGCACATGAATTAACAGGGTACATAATACATACATACATAAGTAATATAAAGTTACATGTAAAAGGGATAAACATAAAAGCAACAGACATGAGACTGGAGTATAGTCCATGCTGGGAAATCACTTACAGTAATGTAAGGGGGGGGGGTTCAAAGCCCCAACAAGAAAGGGGTAGTCATAAGACTACCTCATTGTGTCTCGTAGGTCGAGCAGCAGGCAAAGAAGAAGAGAAATTCAAAACAGCCGCTTAAATACACGAGGCCCCTAGCGGGAACCAGCGACAATAAACGGACAGACAACTCCCCTGGCAAATACAAAAATAACTCCTACACAAATGTTTATCAGTGAATTTTGTTCAATAGGTTGATTCCGTAGTCAAGTCCATAAAGATTTAATAAGCTGAAGATTATATGTAAATCTAAATGGTATCAGAACGTTTCGCGTTCCGTACCGTTTTTTTTAACAAACAAATTCAAGTTCCGTCGGCGGACCTAATAAAATACCTTCGGGCCGGATCCGGTCCGCGGGCCGGATCCGGTCCGCGGGCCGGATCCGGTCTGCGGGCCGTAATTTGGTGACTCCTGGTGTAAAGTGTCGGGGCATTTAGCCAAGAAAAATTGACAGACTAGAGAAAAGATGAATTGTATATCATAATAAATAAAAAAGTAAGTAAGTAAAGTCAACTGGGCGGCCTAAAGTCAGTATCAGCCAGTCAGCGAGGGAGTCTATCCCCTTTTCAATAGCGCTAGACCAAGGAGATTGTTTTTTAGCATCTGAGGTGGAGCGCCACACCTACCATCAGCTCCTTACTTTACCGCACATATCCATGTGCTACTCATACGCTGAGTTGGCGAGGACCGGTATCGAACTAGGAACCTTGTGGTTTCTAGCCGAACGCTCTACCGACTGAGCTAACCCGGCCCCTAAAGTATTATCTGCGTTATTCGGGCTATTGTCCTCATCTTTATTGTTATTTGTACAACGTTTCGGCCGATATGCCCTCCGGCCTTCTTCTTATCTGAACAGGCGTACAAGTATTACCACTCCAGGTCAGAGTGGATCTGGGAGTAATGGCAGTGAAGGGATACTGAAAACTTTGAAAAAATCTCCCTATTTATTGAATGACCCTTGTATATATAGTAAGTCCTTCCTCACCCCCAAAAAACAAATAAAAAACAAAATAAAAAAAACTTTATCTATTTTTTTTTAAAGTCTTTGCCAATCAAATTTTCCCTACGGCTGTACCATATTTTCGTATAACTTAATTTTCTACTTCGTAACGTGGTTTTTCGATATATGAAGAATAAGCATCCCCCCCCCACGAAAATAGACCCAAGTGACAGCAAGGGTGTTCACGTAGTAATTGTTCAGTGCAAAAAAGTGACACGTGCGATTAGCAGCTACCAGCGGCTTACGATAGGATCACATTGACGGAAGAGCCACTGTGACCGGTTTAAAGTAGGCAAAGATTTAAAAGTATATTTTTTGCAAATGATCCGTATACGAATCATTTTTAAACAGATTTATTTAACCCAAACAAGTATTACCACAACAGGTCAGAGTGGACCTGGGAGTAATGGCACTGAAGGGATACTCCAAACTCTGAAAACACACTAATTCAATATATGTATATATATATACCAACCCCTCCGCACGATCAGGATGCGACACAATGTCAATTTCTTAAGCGGGGTTTAACCGGTTTAAATTCAGAGTTTTCCTTCTCTTAGACTGGTTACCTAGCCAAGGTTAAAGAGCCCAGTCTGCCCTGCTATTTTCCTATTAGTGCTATGCGAAATGTAACGGTCTCGTCCGGCATTTGAACTCGACCCCTGTATATTTATTTGTGGATAAAATATCAATCATCGATTTAGATAAAAAGAGACTCTGATATAAAAGTAAGAGTTATCTGCCCCTAGCTTTTAAGATCTCTTCGTACGGTTGACGAATAAATAGATAAACAAACCATTAATGGAGGCCCCCCTCCATTAATGGTGGTCCGCTGGCAAATTAGCGACTAGGCTTCCCGCCGCTTTCCTAACCAAGTTCCCCACCCCCGCTCATTCCACTCCCCCCACCCACATTTTCACACACTGTCCTAACACTCAACAGATGATTGCAAGTTTATTTCGTTCGATCACAGAACCAAAATTCTCTTCTTCCCACTTCTTTCTCTCTCTCTCTCTCTCCTTCTCAACCTTTCCTACCTCCCCCTTCCTCTTCTTCCATTGTTTACCTCTATACTCTTATACAAAATTAGAAGCAGCTACCCGGCGTAACCTGGGTAGAAGTGGGAGGCAAAAAAGTTTGACTCGCAGATCCATTATTACTGAATCACGAGTTGGATCCTCGCCGGATGCCCCATTAAAATCCCAATGTAAAAAAAGACTTTGCGTTGATCCGGCCTGGTGAGGCGTCAGAAAAAAAATGCACAGAAAAAAGAAAAAAAAGAAAACAAAGGGGCCGGGTTAGCTCAGTCGGTAGAGCGTTCGGCTAGAAACCACAAGGTTCCTAGTTCGATACCGGTCCTTGCCAACTCAGCGTATGAGTAGCACAGGGATCTGTGCCGTAAAGTAAGGAGCTGATGGTAGGTGTGGCGTTCCACCCCAAACGCTAAAACAATCTCCTTGGTCTAGCGCAAGTGAAAAGAGGATAGACTCCTTCGCTGATTGCCTGATACCGACTTTAGGCCGCCCTGACGACTTTACTTACTTACTTTAACAATAACAATATCGAAAAAGACTGATAAACTTTTATTTTAAAAAATGTTTACAAATTGATAGATTAGAAGAGACTGAAGTAGATAGATACGTAGGGACTACATTCCTTACTTGCCATGGTTCTGCCAGTAGGCACTAGGTGGCATAGCGAGCAGCCTTACAAAACCAGAACAACTAAAGTCAAATCCTCTTTTACTTTCAAGTCCCACCAGAGCTAACAGCACGTTTACTTGTAACATAATGGAGGATATGTATTTTACCTCGAGATAAACTATTTTTTCTAAATGATCGTAATTCTTCTCGTTACACATGTCAGAATGATAGGCGTGCAAAAATAAAGACATGTTCTTTGATGCCTGTTTGATCAACAGTCAAACCATTAAAATTTACCCAGCCACCGTTAACGAGCCCAAACTGCCGTACTATTAACTGGAAAGAGAGTAGTTGGATGCATACCTTTGTATATTAGTGTATTCGCATTGTTGTTTTTTCTTTCTTTTATTAAATAACTAGCAAGAACACCCAAGCTTGTTCGGAAGGGGATATAATCGAAAAATAGAACCACTGAAACTTACTCTTCTGTCACTCCTGTCTTTTATTGCGAACTTTTCCTAATTTAACTATTTAGTTAAAATAGGAAGTAAAGAATAAAATTACAGTTATTTAATCTTGTTAATGGATTTCTTTTAAGATTTGTCCCCAAGATTTTTGCTCATATGTACTAAAATAAAACCAAACAATTAGAAATCAATAATACTAAGCACATGTTTATTAAAATCAAATTTTTAATATCAATATGCAAATTAGTCTTCCCGTTCACACTGTAAACCGGTCTTTTGTTGTGTATATAAATACAATTACATATTATTAGTATGTAGATAAGGCCAACAGTATTAATAATAAAATTAAAAATGTTAAACAATTTTATTAATAATTGAGGTTTAAATGAAAATAAAATCATGGAGAATGTGATATGAATAATTGAGGGAATTGTCTTGATTAGTGGTATAGCTTCTGTTACAGACAAACACACAATCTCTATCTTATTATAATGGAGATTGTGAGTTTATCTGTCTGTAACCAAAACTATATTACTATACAAGTCACAATTCCCTTTGTTATTTACATCACATTCTCCATGATTTTATTTTTTATTTAAACCTCAATTATTAATAAAATTCTTTTACATCATTAATACTGTTGACCATATCTACATCCTAATAACATGCAATTGTATTTATATATACAACAGAATAGCGGTTTACAGTATGAATGGTAAGGCTAATTTGCATATTGATCTTAAAAATTTGATTTTAATAAATATATGCTTACTATTATTGATTTCTAATTGTTTGGTTTTATCTTATTGAATATGAGCAAAAATCTCTGAGATAAATCTTAAAAGAAATCCATTAACAAGAAGAAATAACTGTAATTTTATTCTTTACTTCCTATTTTAACTAAATAGTTAAATTAGCAAAATTTACCAATGAAAGACAGGAGTAATGAAAAAGGATGGAAGAGTTAGTTTCAAAGTTCTTCTATTTTTCAATCGTACCCCCTCTGTTCCAATTTTTTTATTATCTACATTCTTATTTAGTTTCATTAGCCTTTCTAATTTAATATGATATTTTATTATATTAAAACTTAAATACTTGCACCCGGAGGGTGCATATATTTGCTAGTTATAATAACATATGTTTCAGTTGTGTATATTTTGACAGTAATTTATTAACTTAACACATAATTTGAACTCGGGTCGACGAGTCCATTTCCTACGACTCTAACCGTTACACCACGCGCATCATACATAGTGGTGTATGCGTTCGCACTGTTCTGTACTTCTCTACCAATCTGCACACCATTTGCCCGGCTTCAAAAGGTTTCGCCCCTCCCCCCACTCGCCCGACATAGTTGAGAAGCCAATACACGGCCTGTGTTTATCGTTTTAGGATATGCGAGCGGTAACACTAGCTTCACTCTTGATACAGAGTCGCGCACTTTGCCAGTGTGACACAATCAAGCCCACCACTACCGTAAAAGAAAGAAAGAAAGAAAGAAGAACAAGAAAGAAAGAAAGAAAGATTTTCCATGTTAGGTCATTACTATGCTCAGATACACAGGGAATACCCGAGGAAGGCCGTAGCATACAGCGGTCTAAACGTTGTGTTTATATATACCACAATAAAGATGAGGACAGTTAGAAACATCAAAATTATTCCTAATACTAATAATTATGTGGTTTAAATTGATATTAAATTAAATCTATTAATAATGGAGATTGTCTGTATTTCTGTCTGGAACAAAAACTACGTCATAGCTCTACGTCATAGCTTACGTCGCAATATTCTTATGCTATATACACCCAAAATTTGAGTAAGCAATTTTAAAGATTGTTTTTTACTTTTGTCCTTTAACAAGAAGTTAACTAAAAAGTTTACAAATAAATAAATACCTCCGATTTTGTGTAAAATTGATGTGGAAAATAATTGTTTGATTATTACATGCACGCAACATTTTATTTGAGAGGGACGGGGCTCAGTTTTCATTTCAAATTGTTTTATCTTTTTTTTTTTTTTTTACTCCTTTAATAAATATGAGGATTTTTGCTTACTTATGATACAAACCCTCTGACATTGAATTTTTAACTCCCACCCTCTCAGGCAATGTCTTTCAAAAATTAATTTTTACGACGCCCGGAGAGTGTTTTCTGTTGCTAGTATTAATAAATAAAATATATAATGCATTAGTTATTTTATTAAAAAACTTTTACAGTTTTTCAGGTCTGTTAACTTTGAACCACGTATCTTTGAGAACCTGTGTTACGCCTCAAAGATATGTTGCTAAATAATGCTCCGAAACCACGCTTGAACTGAAGGTCATTGTCCGATCATGATTTTATTCTAAGGTAAATAAGAAACACCTGAATAAGCCCGAGTATACAGCGATCTGAACGTTGTGTTTATACATAACACAATAAATATGAGGACAACAGTCCGAAACATCAAAATTACTCTCATAGAAATGTTAACATTTTTTTTAGATACCTGTAGGATGCTCTCAGGCAATGACTTTCAAAAATTAATTTTTACGATGTCCGGTGGGTGTTTTCTGTTGCTAGTACTAATAATTATATGGTTTCCTATTTAATAACAGACATGGAAGTAATGCCATCTATCTATTTAGTCATCTTCATATCTATCTATCTATCTATCTATCTCCATTTCGCTTTTTTTGTCGTAATTCTTGTTTATTTAAACTAAAAACAAGACATTAAACAAACATGAATAAAAAAAATCTTAGAATCTAAAGTAATATAGATAAATATGAACAAATTAAGATAGATAAATAGATAGATAGATAGATAGATAAAAAAATATAGATAGATATGAACAAATAGAGATAGATAGATAGATAGATAGATATGAAGATGACTAGATAGATGAGTGGATAGATAGATAGACAGATAGATAGATAGATATAAAAATATAGATGAATATGAACAAATTTAGATAGATAGATAGATAGATAGATATGAAGATGGATAGATAGTTTTGAATAGACAGAGATAGATAGATAGATAGATCGATAGATAGATAGATATGAATAGACTGAGGTAGATAGATCGATAGATAGATATGAAGAGACTGAGGTAGATAGATCGATAGATAGATAGATATGAAGAGACTGAGGCAGATAGATCGATAGATAGATAGATAGATAGATATGAAGCAACTAAGATAGATAGATCGATAGATAGATAGATAGATAGATCGGAAGAGACTGATAGATAGATAGATATATATATAGATATGAACAGACTGAGATAGATAGATAGATAGATAGAAACTGACTGAGATAGATAGATAGACAGATAGATATAAACTGAGATAGATAGATAGATAGATAGATAGATAGATAGATAAGCATTCTCAGGTGCAAATTAGTGTAATTCTAAGAACACCTGTGACTGAAGCCGTTTTAGTAACTCTGTCGTCTGGGGCTTTAGAATATACCGACTGCACCTCTGCAGAGGAGTAAGAACCCCTTCCTCCATGGGGGCCACCGGTTGGTCATAAGTGGTGACCCGTAATCCTTAAAGGTTGACATGCTGTAAAATCCAACAAATCAACAAAAAAAAAAAAAAATTGTCTTTTTAATTTAACAATTTAATTCTATGAAAAATAAAAACTTTTTCTTGAAATTTAATATTCACAATCGCAAACCATGACTAAATGTCTGAGTTATTTGGTTAGTTGTGATTTTTCTCAACAAAAAAAAAAAAAGAAAAAAGAAAAAAAAGAACAAATCCAGCGTGCTTAAATTAGGCATTAATACGGATAAAATAGTTGGTGCGAAGGATTGAAGTAAGAAATGGTTATAGCTATTATTAGTTATGGGTTTGTGTTGCGAGGTTTTAAGGGGTCAAATAAGAACAAAACGACGGGTAACAAATGTAGAAAAATGTATTAACAGAAAGTAGACAAATACAATAGAGAGATGTGGAAATTACGTCCGACGAACAGAGTTATTGGCATACTCGCATTGGCTTACTGCTAAGCCACAATTATCCCTGTTACTTATAGTAACCTGTCGGCGCATTCCATTAGTCTTGTAACACTATTAATTTATTAATACGGATAAAATAGTTGGTGCGAAGGATTGTAGTAAGAAATGGTTATAGCTATTATTAGTTATGGGTTTGGAATGGTAACAATTAAAGAGGGGGGGACAATTGAAATGGATCATGGAATTTTATTAACATACGGGTTGTCGCTGAATCTTAAAATGCAAATTAAGTCAGTAGTTATGTCTCTATCACAATGACTCTCCCACTCCCACTTACTCACACGGAGAGACTAATATTTATATAAGGGGGAGGTAATGTTCTTATATTTACCACTCAAAACTATGAAGTGTTATGGGGAAATGGAGGAAGGAGAATTGGCGGAAATTATAGGCATTTGAGAATGTGATTGCTGTATTCAAAGTTAATTTTATTTAAGGTGTTTTTTTGTGTTTAATGTATAGGGCTTTGAGTGTTACATAATTATTAGATTCATAATATTTGTGTACAGTAGTGTAGAAATCAAAATGCCTGTTATAAGTTGCAGCCCACGGCATTGAAGGATGAGTGACAAGGCTTGACCTCAGTCCTGATCCTTCCGTAAGATACCGTGAGAATCGGTGGAGAGGACCCTCTTCCGATTTAGATTAGAAAGAGATTTGTTTAGTCAGTCGGCCAAAAACCAAAAACCAGTAAAGAAAGAGGTATACAACATGAGTATTTGAAGTTTTTGTTAATACGTTGGAGAATAAAACAATAATATTAGAGATCAATAACACCAAGTACTTATTTATTAAAGCCGGTTTTGTTAAGACCAGTATGCAAATTAACCTCATCATATATTATGTAAACCTTTATTTCTTAGTGATATATGACACATTGCAAGAATTTAAATGCACTAATAACATGGGCTGTTTTGAGGCAAATCTAACTCATAGAGACATCGTTAATAAATAAGATTTATTCTATTCTATGTATTAATGGTTTTGACTATAAGCTAAATACTCATTGATAAAACTTACGCAATTTGTGAGGTATTATGACATAAGATGTGACATAGTTTTGTTTACAGACACAGACAACGAATCTCCATTATAATAAGAGATATAACCCCAGCAAGTAAGCCTTAACACTAAAAAAAAGCCAGCTTACATGATTTGATGTTATTGAAGTCGTAGGTTTTATATAAGAGTTTCCTTCTCATCGACTAAATATCTACCCATAGTTGTGTAACATATTGCCTGGTCAATGAGTTCTCACTGGGAACCAGGTACTGAACGCAGGAAATACGTATGTGTCAAACATGGGCCTGAACTGATATTTGGCACCTGGAAAATGCAGGTGTACATTGACACTGCGTAGGCACAGAAAATGTGTAGGTGTAACCCATAACCAATAAAAAACCAGGCTGCATGGGCGAGCAGTTGTGTCTACGGAAAAACTGCGTAGGTGTCACGATCAAAGAGGCGTGATCCTATGAGTTGGAGAATTATAAAAAGCCCTTAGAAATTGCGTAAGCACAGAAAATGAATAAGTGTTGCCCATAACCAATGAAAACAGGCTGCGTGTGTGAGGAGGCGTGTCTAAGAAAAGCCCTAAGAAATCTGGGTTGTGCAGATCGAGATCAAAATCGAGATCACTTGCTGTCAGAAATCCCGATGGCTCCGGTATATGTGCACCCTTTGCCGACGACTCTCAGTCTACACACAATCAAGGAATAAAAAATATAATTTTATATTTTTATATATACAAGTGTTCCGTATTTTTTGTCGGGTCCACTGACTGTATATAACAGTTGGAATAACAGTTTTAGGAAGCGCGTGGTGTAATGGTTAAAGTCATGGGAAATGGACTCGTCGCCCCGAGTTCAAATCCTGTACGTACTAATTGCATTTCATTTAGTGCTAATACCCTTGGGAAAGGTATGAATCCTACTATCCCTCCAGCTATGGGTAAATAGCAGGGCAGACTGGGTTCGTTAACCATGGCTAGGTAACCAGTCTAGGAGAAGGAAAACTCTGAATTCAAACCTGTTGAACTCCGCTTAAGAAATTGACCTTGTGTCGTATCCTGCTCGTGCGGGGGAGTTGGTAAATATATATATCCTATTATAATGGAGATTGTGCATTTGTCTGTCTGTAACCGAAACCATATCACTATTCAATTCACAATTCCCTTGCTTATTTACGTCACATTCTCCAGGATTTTATTTTTATCTGAAACTCAATTATTAATAAAATTGTTGTATATCATTAATACTGTTAGCTTTATCTACATATTAATAACATGCAATTATATGTATATATACAATAAAATAGCGGTTTACAGTGTGAATTGGAAGGCTAATTTGCATATTGATATAAAAAAAATTGATTTTAATAAATATGTGCTTAGTATTATTGATTTCTAATTGTTTGGTCTTATCTAAATGAATATGAACAAAAATCCGGGATAAATCTTAAAGGAAATCCATTAACAAGAAGAAATAACTGTAATTTTAGTCTTTACTTCCTATTTTAACTAAATAGTTAAATTAGGAAAATTTAGCAATGAAAGACGGGAGTGTAAGTTTCAGTTGTTGTATTTTTAGATTATACCCCCTCTGTTTCAAATCTTTGTATCTGAATTCTTATTTAGTTTCATTAACCTTTTCAATTTAATATAATATCTTATTATATAAAAACTTAAATACTTGGACCCGGAGGGTGCATATACATGCTAGTATATATAACAGTTGTACATGCACATTAAGGCAGGTCGATTTTGGAACTGTTACATCTCCCATATGGAGAAAGTTGTAAATTAACATATCTAATTAACACACAAAATATTTTTCTTCAAAACTTCGTTTGAGGAAAAGATTTCAATCTTTTAAAATGTTATCACTGTTACAGCTTAATTATTTGGTAAAAATCAGCATTTCAGAGGTGTTGGTGGTGTAAGTACTACTATATGGCTGAACTACTTGGATATATATAGGAATTGCACAAGGATACTGCATGCTGTTTTGAAGAAAAATCCTGAAAGCTGTAAACACCGGTTGTACGGCCACTTACCTCCCATCACACATAATATCTAAATAAAACGAATTGGACATGCTGGACATTGCAGGAGAAGTAAAAACGAACTCATAGGTGATATTCTTCTATGGACTTCAACACATGGACACACAATCAGCAAAAACTTACATTCATCTTTATTATTTCTTCCTAGTTTTCTTTCATTCAGTATAATTTTCTTTTTCTTTCCTTCTTTCCTTCAATCTTTATTTCCCCCATAATTATTAGCGCCTTCCATTTCTCTCTCTCTCTCTCTTTCTCTCTCTCTCTTTCTCTCTCTCTCTTTCTCTCTCTCTTTCTCTCTTTTTCTTTCTCTTTTTCTTCTCGCTCTCTTCTCTCTCTCTCTCTTTCTCTCTCTCTCTTTCTCTCTTTCTCTCTTCTCTCTTTCTCTTCTTCTCTCTTTCTCTCTTTTTCTTTCTCTTTTCTTATTCTCTCTCCCTTACCCTCTTTCTCTCTTTTTCTTTCTTTTATTCTCTCTCTTTCTCTCTCTCTCTCTCTCTTTCTCCTCTCCTTACTCTCTTTCTCTTTCTATTTTTCTTATTCTCTCTCTCTTTCTCTCTCTCTTTCTCTCTCTCTTCCTCTCTTTCTATCTCCCTTACTCTCTTTCTCTCTTTTTCTCTCTCTTTCTCTCTCTTTCTCTTATTCTCTCTCTCGTCTTTCTCTTATTCTCTCTCTCGTCTTTCTCTCTTACTCTCTTTTCTCTCTCTCTCTTAATTTCTCTTTTTTTTTCTTTCTCTCTCTTTCTCTTATTCTTTTACTCTCTCTTTCTCCCCCTCTCTCTCTTTCACTCTCCACTCTCTCTCTCTCTCTAACCTTAAAACCTGAGTGCTTCATAAGGTTTTTACAAGATGCACTTTCAATTTATTAGCGCTCTCTATTTCTCTCTCTCTCTCTCTCTTACTCTCTCTCTTACACTCTTTTTCTCTCTCTTTCTCTTATTCTTCCTCTCTTCCTCTCTCTCTCTCTCTTACACACTTTTTGTCTCTCTCTTTTTTTATTCTTCCTCTCTTTCTCTTTCTCTCTCTCTCTTTCTCTCTCTTTCTCTTATTCTTCCTCGCTCTCTCTTAATGGATTTCATTTAAGATTCATTGAAGAGATTTTTGCTTATATTCATTAAAATAAAACCAAACAGTTAGAAATCAATAATACTAAGCACATATTTATTAAAATCGATTTTTTAATATTAATATGCAAATTAGCCTTCCCGTTCATACTGTAAACCGCTATTTTGTTGTATATATAAATATAATTGCACGTTGTTTGTATGTTGATATGGTCAACAGTGGCTTCGGCCTCTGGAGCATTGATATAATTAACGGCGTCGATCCCAGAGGGCTATCCCCCCAGGCAACACCTGCCCCATTGATTTAAAGGGGCAGGGCTGGGTTTATTGCCCAGTGCCTGAGGCGCCCCCATTGAGGGGGAATGCCGACGGGATCGACGCAATTTTTCACCCGCCACCCCATGAGCTTCGGCTTGTGGGTGGTCCCACATAAATAGGGCCTTCGTGCCTGACCCGTACAAGTGGGGCACGTGGAAAATATTATGTAGATATGGTCAACAGTGGCTTCGGCCTCTGGACCATTAATATAA
>CM042175.1:31903498-31908498 GCA_023376005.1 Doryteuthis pealeii
CTTTCTTTCTTTCTTTCCACAGTCTTCTTTCTCTTTCTTTCTTTCTTTCTTTCTTTCTTTCTTTCTTCTTTCTTCTTTCTTTTTCTTTCTTTCTTTTTTCTTTCTTTCTTTCTTTCTTTCTTTCTTTCTTTCTTTCTTTCTTTCTTCTTTCTTTCTTCTTTCTTTTCTTCTTTCTTTCTTTCTTTCTTTTTTCTTTCTTTCTTTCTTTCTTTCTTTCTTATTTTCTTTCTTTCTTATTTTCTTTCTTTCTAATGATTGCTAGATGCTTCTTTCTTTCTTTCTTTCTTTAATTTTTGCTCTGTCTGTCTGTCTGTCTGTCTGTCCGTCTGTTTGTCTGTCTTTCTTTCTTCTTCTTTCTTTCTTTCTTTCTTTCTTTCTTTCTTTCTTTTTCAAAAATAAGTCTCTCGGTTGTCAGTTCTCTTTGGGGGATACCAATTGGACCACTTACACATCTCGAGAAGATTCTTTCTTTCTTTCTTTCTTTCTTTCTTTCTTTCTTTCTTTCTACACTTACTTCTGGTTCACTTCTTTCGTGTCTCTGACGAGCACGTGCCTACGCACGCAGGCACTAACATACAGGCAGATATACTCAAACAATTACACACACACACACACACACACACACACATGCTAACACGCTAACCTATATATCTTATGATAACGGAGATTCGGTGTCTGTATCCGAAACTACGTCACTGCCTACATAACAATACCCTCGGGAATAGTGTAAAATAAGCAATAAGTATTTAATTTATGTTATAGTCAAAATCATTAATACAAATAATAAATATTATTCATTAACGATGTTTCTAAGAAAATTTGAGTTAGATTTGCTTCAAAACAACTCATGTTATTAGTGCATTTTAGATCCTGCAATGTGTCTTATATATCACTAAAATATTTTTGACGAGGGGATGACTTAACAGAGACGGTAACAAAATTGAGCGAATCACAATATTGACTGTCAAAAAAAAAATATTTAGTCGAATAAGTGCTCAATATGTTTGTAGAACCGATATTGTCAGAATATGTTTACTCGTGTTTCACCGACTGGATAGTCAGGACTATTCTGCGTAGAATATATACTAAGCCAAACTATTAATAGGTATATCAGATTCATTAGGATTACCTTTTGTAAATATATGTGTGTGTACGTATGTATATATATAACAGAAAAATTACAGAAACACGCATAACCTATGTATATATATATGTGTACATGTGTATATATATACATATATGTATATGAATATATGTATTGATCAAAGCCTGAAGAAGATACCAGAATATCTGAAACACGTGTTGCGTATGTGAAATAAAAAGAATAAAACATTTTTTTCTGAGAACGATACATTTTGCAGACCTTCTTCTTTTTTTTTTTAATAAAATATTACATTTACATGAACCAGAACAACATTTTATATATACTAGCAAATATATGCACCCTCCGGGTGCAAGTATTTAAGTTTGAATGTAATAAGATATTATATAAAATTAGAAAGGCTAATGAAACTAAATAAGAATGCAGATCAAAAGATTTGAAACATAGAACAACTGAACTTACTCTTCCATCACTCTCGTCTTTCGTTGCTATTTTTTCTAATGTAAGTATTTAGTTAAAATAGGAAGTAAGAATAAACTCACAGTTATTTTTTCTTGTTAATGGATTTCATTTAAGATTTATTGAAGAGATTTTTGCTTATATTCATTAAAATAAAACCAAACAGTTAGAAATCAATAACACTGAGCACATATTAATTAAATTTGATTTTTTAATATCAATATGCAAATTAGCCTTCCCGTTCACACTGTAAACCGTTATTTTCTTGTATATATAAATATAATTGCATGTTATTCGTATGTAGATATGGTTAACAGTATTAATAATGTAAAAAATTTTTATTAATTATTAAAAAGGTTAAAATAAAATCATGGAGAATATGATGTCAATAACTAAGGGAATTGTGACTTGAGTAGTAATATAGTTTCGGTTACAGACAGAAAAACATACAATCTCCATTATAATAAGATATAATATATATATATATATATATATATATATATATATATATGTGTGTGTCTGTGTGTGTGTGTGTGTGTTTATATATTATATTATGTGATATGTGTATATTTTTATTAATATTATATCTATACAATATTATATTATATTTTACGGTTTTACTATGTTTATTTATTTAATAATAATAACAATATTCTTTTTATATATTATAATAATAATAATATATATATATATTATATATATATATATATATATATATATATATATATATATATATAAAGATAAAAGTCGGCTTACCGGTGTATATGGGCACGATCGTTGGAGGTGCAAAAAATCCAGGGATTAAGTCAGCGAAATAACAAATACAAAGTGCTCAATACAAAGTAGAGCAAATTTATTAAAGAAATGGATACAATAGAAACCTACTCGAGTTTCACCATAAGGATCTTCAGGGTTAAATCCACTGAATTAATCGAGGTACCGAGGTAGTCTAGGAGAAGGAAAACTCTGAATTCAAACCTGTTGAACTCCGCTTAAGAAATTGACCTAGCGTCAAATCCTGCTCGTGCGGAGGGGTTGGTATTATATAATATATATATATATATATATATATATATATATATAGGGATTTAATTGCGGATTCACCGTTCTGGCGTGTAGCTAAACCTCGCTTTGTTTAGAAATGTTTGAGGCCTCTAGTGAATTCATTTCCGCTTAGAAATGTAGCGATTAAATATTCTCCTATATTTGACAGCTGCCTCTGGCCGTACGGGTAAGAGGATTGGCGAACGAAAGTTCATTCGGGTCTCAAACCCAACCAGGGGTAGCTGTTAATGTATAACCACACTGATGAGAAGTGATACTTCGAAACACGTGTCTGTGGATTACTTATATATATATATATATATATATATATATATAATATATATATATAAGAGAATTATCCAAAACTTGGTAGTAAGGGATGATTCTATATGTGATTTCTAAGATCCACTTTACTAATATTGATGATCCAGTATGTATAAATACAGCGAATCTTTAAATCACTGAAGAGAGCTCAATGTAAAATAACCTTTTAGATTATATACAGAGCAATATTTATCAAAAAATGAAGGAAGAACTCAATACAGTAATCCCATGATAAATTTATTTCGACGAAAATTGGGGCCCATATAAATCTAAGTTGATTTAAACCGGCTCCTCAAATTTTCGTCTCATCAGATGGGTCTCAATTCACTTATGGACAAGCATATCACAAAAAACCCAAAGAGCTGAATATATAAATTCAAACAAAAACAAAAAATAATAAAAAAATATATATATATATTTTAACAGTGTAGGATTGTAACCATAGAAACAGGAAGTGAATGAAAAAAAGAGATACATCTCAAGGTTGATTCCTAGGTTGTCCAGACAGACAAAAAAGTGACATGACACATATATATATATATATGTGTGTGTGTGTGTGTTCGACATGCATCTGGCGAGATGGATGAAAGAAAAAAAGAATAATAGACAAGAGGAGAAAGATGTCATTAAAAAGAAGAAAGAATTTAAACCAATCGTAAGAGGACACGTAAGCAAACATATTACCTCTAATGTATCAACATATAGACAATCGCAAATATTTCGAAATCTAATTGATATATAAATATATAAATAGGATGAATAGCAAGTTAATGATCGGCTGAGTGCCGACGATAGAGATTTCCGTACACGCAACATTTCGTGGGCCACACTCTTTTAGGATAACAAGAGGATGCACTTGAATTATGGTATGCACAAAGAAAACGGACACACATGATTGCGCGAGACGGATTAGAAAACTTTTAAACATGCATACATATAAGAAAAACAATTCAAACGAATTTTAACCAGGATATGGTTCTCACTGAACAGATGGATTCGCCACTTTTTGAACATTTTTTTTTCACCGGAATTTTTGTGGCTTGTCAGAAAACTTAATTAAAACCTTCTAAAAACAATTTTTTCATAGGAGATTTTCTCCTGACGCTGATCTAAGGTCGAAAGTAGCCGAGAATGAAATTAAAAAATAAATGACATAAAATGAATATTCCTGTTTGTCTTATCACTTTTATCCATCTTATATATACTAGCAAATATATGCACCCTCCGGGTGCAAGTATTTAAGTTTTAATATAATAACATATGTTAAATTAGAAAGGCTAATGAAACTGAATAAGAATTCAGATAAAAATATTTGGAACAGAGGGGGTATAATCGGAAAATAGAACAACTTTGAAACTAGCTGTTCCACCATTTTCCCTTACTCCCGTCTTTCAGTGGTAAATTTCCCTAATTTAACTATTTAGTTAAAATAGGAAGAAAAGAATAAAATTAGTTATTTCTTTATGTTAATAGATTTCTGTTAAGATTTATCCCCGAGATTTTTGCTCATATTTATTAAGATAAAACCAAACAATTAGAAATCAATAATACTAAGCATATATTTATTAAAATCAAATTTTTTAAGATCAATATGCAAATTAGCCTTCCCATTCACACTATAAACCGTTATTTCGTTGAATATATAAATATAACTGCATGTTATTAGTATGTAGATATTGTTAACAGTCTTAATGATGTAAAACAATTTTACTAATAATTGAGGTTTAAATAAAAAAATAAAATCATGGAGAATGTGTGTAAATAACAAAGGGGATTGTGACTTGTGTAGTTTCGGTTACAGACAGACAAACCCACAATCTCCATTATAATAAGATATATATATAAACAAAACGAAAAATCTAAGAAAGTCCGGTTGGTGTAGGGGTTACGGTCCTCACCTTGACAGTCGGGGTTCGAATCACGCACAAGGCGGTCTTCCTATCTATAGCTCTGCTGATGAGGCCTAATAGGCCGAAATGTACATACAGAGATTGATTTTTCTCGATTTGTTTAGCCTTACATTTGAATAGGTATGCCCGCCTAGTTAATTGATTAACTTTCAAAATTAGGT
>CM042175.1:31913498-31915998 GCA_023376005.1 Doryteuthis pealeii
ATCTCTACTACACACACACACACACACACACACACACACACACATATTATATATATATATATATAATATATATATATATATATATATATATATATATAGCACGTTTGAGAAAATTATAGACACCAACTATTATTAATTTTCAACAGCATCAATCCATCTACTATCTACCTATAGATATGAACTTGATAAGACAACCAGTCTATGAGAAGGAAAACAAACGGTTCAAGTCAGCTGTACCCCGATTTTATAACACTTTTAACTTTTTTTTAATTATTTGTCGTTGTAATAGCATATCTATCTATCTATCTATCTCTGTTCATATCTATCTATCTATCTATCTATTTATCTCTGTCCATGTCTATCTATCTATCTATCTATCTATCTATCTATATATATATATTATATATATATATATATATATATATATATATATATATATCTGTTCATATCTATCTATCTATCTATCTATCTCTGTTCATATCTATCTATCTATCTATCTGTTCATATCTATCTATCCATCTATCTATCTATCTCTGTCCATATCTATCTATCTATCTCTGTTCATATCTATCTATCTATCTATCTATCTATCTCTGTTCACATCTATCTATCTATCTCTGTTCATATCTATCTATCTATCTATCTGTTCTTATCTATCTATCCATCTATCTATCTATCTCTGTCCATATCTATCTATCTATCTCTGTTCATATCTATCTATCTATCTATCTATCTATCTCTGTTCACATCTATCTATCTATCTCTTTCATATCTATCTATCTATCTATCTATCTATCTATCTATCTATTGCAGTCTTTTATCTATCTATCCATCAATCTCAACCTGTCCATATATCTATCTATCTATCTCACTCTGTATATATCTATCTATCTATCTTTGTATCTATGTATCTATCTATTTCAGTCTCTCCATATCTATCTATCTATCTATCTATTGCAGTCTCTCTCTCTCTCTCTTCTCTCTCTCTCTATCCATCAATCTCAACCTGTCCATATCTATCTATCTATCTATATATCTATTTTTGTATCTATGTATCTATTTCAGTCTCTCTATATCTATCTATATATCCAAGTCTTTTCATATCTATTTCCCTATCTATATTCGAGATATCCGTTTATAATCTTATTCATATACGGTGTTGTGTCTCTGATTAAGAAGACATTGGACAACCTTTTTTATTATAATTTGTCGTTGTAATAGCAGTAGTAGTATTTATTAGTATGGTCAGCTATGTTTGTTGGTAGTTTGATTTAATGGCATATCAACCCTTATGGGTTACTTAATGCCAAATATTGTTATAAATAAGATTGGGCATTAAATAGCCCAGAAGGGTTGATATGCCATTAAATACCAACCAATGAAATTAGTACCTAGGTAATTCCATGTCAAGCCATCCCGAAAAAAGTAAAATTGTCACCCCCCCGCTTCAATTTTTCTGAAATTTTGTACAGCTATGGACTCTCTTAAAGATGTTTTCATTGAAAGATCAATATCCCTGCATCTATGTGACGAAATTGAAAGGCAGCCCTATGAACAAGCGGATTCCCAGACCCCACAAACAAAGCACGTTAGGATATGTTTGGCCTGTGCGAAGGGGAAGAGTGTGCCGAGTGGCTACGGATATTCGAACTCGCTACCTCCTCGTAGCTGAAATGTTGTTGGCAGAGACCCGGATGAGGTATATCGGAATTTGCATAAGCGCAGCCGAACGAGCAGAAATAAGACGAACTGTCGCTGACACAGCGAGTGAGGAAGAAAGCAAGTGTTTGGACGGCAAGTGAAATCTGAAGACTGCTGTTTGAAGTGAGAGTAACGTGTTCAGTTGGGAAAGGAATTACATTTCGTTTGCTAGAGAGACTTACTCAAGATAAATATTATTTTGAATTTTTGGACCATCCAAAAGAATCTGTGACCAAATTTTATTTTATTATCATTTCACATATATTGAACATTATTTGTACCAAAAAGATAGTTTGGTTTTTGCTCAGAACTGAAGCTACAACACCAGTTAAAATTTTGCAAATGCTTTTATAAACCTATTTTTTAGGAAAGCTCTAGAACTCATTTTACAGACAAAAATATGTTACAAAAAGTCGCCATTTTTCGCGACTCCCCTCAAATTTGGAGAGTTAAAAATCGACATAACTCCGCCAATTCTTGGAATTGGAAGCTCAAACTTTGGGGGATTTTCTAACTTTAATATAGTCCATAGCTGTACAAAATAAAGATTGAAGGGGTTGGGTAACATGGACTGGGTGATTTGATTATACGTGAAAAGTTACATCTTAATTTCAGGACATTGGTATTAGATGAATTTGTTTGGTGGTAGATGAATATCACCGTGATCCTGAACAAGACGCGGAAACTGCACCCTATGAGAAAACAGCTGTACGGTCACCTGCCACATATCACCCAAACCATCCGAGTAAGACGGGCAAGACACGCGGGACACTGCTGGAGAAGCAAGGACGAACTCATA
>CM042175.1:31923498-31960998 GCA_023376005.1 Doryteuthis pealeii
ATTTTTCACTTGTTAAAAATATCAACTTGTCTATCTTGTCTATACTGAATACTGACACCAAAAATTAGATCTTTTACTTGCATTATTGTTTGAGGAAATAGCATCAAAGATCGTCTGCTAAAATTGACAAAAAATCCTTGTTTTGGCAGACGATGCAAGTAAAAGATCTAATTTTTGGTATCAGTATTCAGTATACTAACACACAGACGATCTTTGATGCTATTTCCTCAAACAATGGTACAAGTAAAAGATCTAATTGTTGGTATCAGTATTCAGTATACTAACACACAACGATCTTTGATGCTATTTCCTCAAACAATGGTACAAGTAAAAGATCTAATTGTTGGTATCAGTATTCAGTATACTAACACACAACGATCTTTGATGCTATTTCCTCAAACAATGGTACAAGTAAAAGATCTAATTTTTGGTGCCAGTATTCAATATACTAACAAACAACTTTCGCATAGATGGACAATTTGATATTTTTTTTAAAGTGAAAAATCGACCTACCCTACTCTATATTCTAAAACCAATTGAAATCACGAAATATTACGTAACATTTCTTTATCCATTTGATTATTCTAAATTTAAAAACAAAAAGAATTGTTATTTATTTGTTGTTTATTGTTATTGTTTTTTTTTTCAATTATTGGCGCTTGTCTTTTTTTTTTGCTTTATTACTGCCATATGCGACTATAGTCGAATCTCTAATGCGGCACTTTATGCAACACTTGTTGAATTCCTTGCGCCCTGCCATGTACGAATATAGTCAATTTTAATATGGACGTTGTGTGGTATTGTCACCCATGTAGCAGAAGTCTACAGAGATTGAACCCGCAACTTCCAGGTTGTGAGTGGTGGCTCATGGTAAGCTTCCTGTCACCCCCTGCTGGTTGAAGTGGTTCGGTCGATTGGGAGGCATAAAACCGATGCAGTTTCTCTCTCGAGAGCGAATCACTGGTCTTCGCGGGAGAATCTGTGGTCGGTGACAGTATTAACAACAACGAAGACCAGAAGAATGTTTGAAAAAAGAACGCAATAACCAATGACTACTAGCTGTGTGGGCTAGTGGCACATACACACCATGACCGGGAGCGGCTACTGCTATTGTTGATGATAATGATAATAACTGATCGTCTAGTGCAGGGATCTCCAAACCTTTTTCACGGTGGGCCGGATAATTGAAAAAAATAACGAGTGCGGGCCACCTTATTATTGTAACAAATTGTAACAAATGAAAATTTGGGATCATGTAAGTAACAAGTGAAATGATCACACGCACAACATTTTGTAACCTACCTACAGTAGACAAGTCTATGAAGATTTAGTAAGCTTAACATGATATTCAAATTTAAATGGTATCAGAACGTCTCGCGTTCAGTACGTTTTAACAAACAAATTCAAATACCGTCGGCGGGCCTGTTAAAATGCCTTTGCGGGACGGATCCGGCCGACGGGCCATAGTTTGGTGACCCCTTTTTCAAAAAAAACCAAACAAAACAAACAAAAATACACCTGGTCCCAAATCAAATTGAATAAGCCATTGTTGCTAAAAAGTGTCTAACTAAATATCAAAGAGTGTCTTTATTAATCTCCAAGTGTTATGGGAAATTTCATGAAAATTGCTAAACAGAAATTTAAAGTGCGTGTACTGTGTAATATGTGAAATCAACCAATCGAACGAAATTGACTGATAAACATTTGAAAATAATTCTCTTGATTGGATGTAGCAATTCCAAACCAAACATTGACGATATCTTGAAAGGCAAACTTCAGTTTCACAAATCTCACTAAACCTTTCTGCTAATGTTGGGTTCTTTCATAATGTTTTGAAAACTTCACGGAAAGGTAGTGACAATTATCCAGTCACCAGACAAAAAGAAAGATAGTGAGTAACTGAATACACCCTGTGCAAACAGCCAGAACACAAGTGTTTGATATATATATCAGGTGTCACCAAACTACGACTCGCGGGCCGGATCCTGCCCACGAACGCATTTTATCAGGCTCGCCGATGGTATTTGAATCTATTTGTTAAAACGTACGGAACGCGAGATATTCTGATACCATTTAAATTTAAATATCATGTTAAGCTTACTAAAACATTTGAAAGCAATTCTCTTGATTGGATGTGGCAATTCCAAATCAAACATTGATGATATCTTGAAAGGCAAACTTCAGTTTCCCAAATCTCACTAAACCTTTCTGCTAATGTTGCGTTCTTTGAAAATGTTTTGAAAATAAATATGTTGGTTAAATTTGTTTTTGTGCATCTTACGCCACTCATTCATGAATATAACATGGGAAGATACATTTTGTTTTACATCTTTTTCTCAGAGCTTTCGTTCTGGCTAGCAAGTATTGAACACAATAATAATGTGGCCCGCGCTCGTTATTTATTCAATTATCCGTCCCACCGTGAAAAAAGTTTGGTGATCCCTGGTCTAGTAGCTAAAAAAAGAAATTAAAAAAATAAAAACAAAAAACAAAAACACAAATTCAAGTACTGTCGGCGAGCCTGAAGAAATGCCTTTGCGGAACGGATCCGACCCGCGGGCCGTAGTTTGGTGACCTCCCCCCCCCAAAAAAAAACAAACAAAAATACAACTGGCTCCAAATATAGAATCTTTTATTCATTTTTATTCATTTGATACGTTCCGTTCCTGAAGCCGTGGAAGTACATGAAAATAGGTGACGGTCACTAGCTGTTCGGTCGGAAATTTCACGAGGGTTTATTTGTCCCATTCTTTTTTTTTTGGGGGGGGGGGTTCTTTCTAGCTCCGTCCTTGCGACAGCTTTTCTTGCTCGACTGCCCAGCAATAAAGTTCTCGGCTTCGGAAAACCGAGTTTCTTTTACTGGGATTCTCAAAAAAGAAAACTCAGAGTTTCGTTTTAATTATTTCGGCAACGCTACGTTATTTGTTATTTTTACACTCGGGTGTCCAGTCTGGTTAAACTTGCAAATCGTCCTCAAAATTAAAACGGAAACTTATTTAGTGGTCATCCATGACAGTTTAACTACAATGTATGAATGAACTTTTTTGCGAATTGTGTTCCGGTTTAGGGGTTTGGGGATTAAGGTTGTTTTTAATTGCGTATTGCTTAAAACAACAACAACAACAACAAAAACAAAAAACAAAACAAAAAAAAACAACAAATTACTATACATTAAATGCTGAAAAATAATTTTTTAAATCCAAGTTTAATTGAAATTATACATTGCAATACTAACACAAACAACTGAAACTAATGTGTCTACCGTTGGATTCAATAATTAATTTCAATGGTTAATTAAATGTATAGTATTTTTATAAAAGCAATACGTAATTAAAAACAACCTTAATCCCCAAACCCCTAAACCATAACCCAATTCTCAAAAAGTTCATTCATACACTGTAGTTAAATTGTCATGGGGGACCACCAAATAAGTTTAACCTCCAGTCTTCAGTCATAAATTTGCGTTATGTAAATCTGTTTGTCCCCCACCTTCTGTCATCTATATATATAAAAAGAAAGACTGTATGTCTGTCTGTATGTATTTCTGTCTGTATGTATGTTTGTTTGTACAACGGCAGAACGCACGTCCTTTTTATAAAGGAAAATTGGTGTAGACTGGCAAAGACCAAAGTTCAATAAAATCAACACTCTATTTTTGTCCGATGGGAGCTTAAAAGACTTTTTACTCCCCATTTTCCATTAGAAAACATATCAAATATAATAAGTTAGGGTTACCCAAATTTGTCTACTACTCGGTTTTTAAAAACAAATTAAAATTAATTAAATCTATTATTTAAGGTCAAACTTTGTCTAAATCGATAAGTAGTAACATAATGACCATCATTAAAAAAAGAAAAATATCATTACATATGCAGTTTATTTTTAAAAGATTTAAAACGATTTGTTTTGGTTAATTTCGACGCGATCCGCCATTTAGCCTCTTTTTCAATGGTTGTAGGCGCTTGTTTACAATTTTAACGTAACATTTGGGATGGAAAAAAATTACCAAAAATCAGGTAATTATCCGATTTTAATGAAATTTTCAGTATTGATTTATCAATTAATGAATTTTATAATGCATCAGTTATTTTATTTCAAAACTTTAATTTAGTATTTTTGCTATGGAAAATTAATATATAAAATTCATTTAAAATACTTAAGCCAGATGTTAAGTTTAAAATATTATATTTTTAGATTCTAAAAATAAATATCTATTTAATGCAAAACTTATTTTTTTCGAAAAAAGTATACATTTTCAAGAAAAACTCGATTGAAAATGTACCCCTTTCCTTTTTAAGCAGAAAAAATATTGATGTATATTTTTTTCTTTTATAAAATAATAGCCAATTAAATAATTATCGAAATGAGTAAAAAAGAAATCTCCAAAAAATTAATTATTTATTATTTTTTTAACATTTTATTTTTCAATTTTCGGTACTTATTTTCTCATAGAACAGCAACCATAAACATTTTTTTTGTTTCTATTCATAAGTTCGGTCTTTTATCTCTCTATTTATACTGTAATTAGTATCAAAAATAAGTGATGCATTATAAAGATCATTCATTGATACATAAACACTGAAAATTTCATGAAAATACGATAATTCCCTGATTTTTGGTTAATTATTTTCCGGGGGGGGTAAAGTCATTTTGTCAAAAACGCATTTTAGGCCCATTTTGGGTATAGCTATAATAAGCGTATATACCAGAGTTTTTCAACCTTTTTCATCTCATGGCACAGTGAACTGGGCAATAAATTGATCGAGGTATACCATCAGTATATAAACATATAATTATTTATTATTTAAGTTTTAAAAGAAAACGAATAGTGAAAATGTGCTACACGTGTAGTATAATTAAAACAAAAATATTTAATTAAAATAAAAAGTATTAAAACAAAAAATATTAAAGTAATGGAATAAAAATATAAGAGGATGATCAACCGTTCTCAACACTCATGGCACACCCTACGGAAGTTTCACGGCACACCAGTTAAAAAACTCTGGTATATACCAATGGTATATCAAAAAGTTATCTTAAAAAAATGATGAGAAAATAAAACAAATGAATAAAGACAAAACATTATGAAAAGCAAATAAAAGACAAAAGAAAAAATACAAACAAAAAAATAATGATAAAAATAAATAACTTAAAAACAAAAAAAATATATCAGGAATGAAAGATAATAAAATAATTTTTATTTATATATATAAATAGATTTATAGATAAGATATTTATTTTTAATTTTCTAAATCACGTTCACTGCCGGGCAGCTCTGAAATAAAATGCAGTCCTAGAACTAATATATATATATATATATATATATATATATATATATATATATATATACCACAAGGTTCCTAGTTCGATACCGGTCCTCGCCAACTCAGCGTATGAGTAGCACAGGGATCTGTGCGGTAAAGTAAGGAGCTGATGGTAGGTGTGGCGCTCCACCTCAGATGCTAAAAACAATCTCCTTGGTCTAGCGCTATTGAAAAGGGGATAGACTCCCTCGCTGTATGGCTGATACCGACTTTAGGCCGCCCCGACGACTTTACTTTACTTATATATATATATATATATAAGCTCCCTGAAATAGACTATAATACTAAATCTCTAAGTCTTTTGTTATTTCTTTACTTATATATTTGCTCTGTGACTCTAACATTAAGAGCATACATTGAGCTCTCAAACTGCGACAGGTTTTTTTAAAATAAAACTCTTGTGTCGTAAGGAAGATTTCTTCTCTGGACTTTTGGATTATTATATATTATATATATATATATATATATATATATATATATATATATATAGTGACTGTCCCTTTTCTGACAGAAGGCCATTTCCTCAATACGACAAAAAGAAGCCGTAAGAAAGCAGGTGGCTCTTCAGGCCAATTTCACCCTTGCGGGCTCCGTTGCACACGTGACAAGCAAGATAACTGTCCTATGGTTTCTCAGACTTACTGCAGACCTACATACTTTGTCAAAAAATTTACTCGAATTACCGGTAGGTTGCTGTGGGCATCGCATCGTGGTGTAATGGTTAGTAAGCTAATCTCGCAGATCCATTACTACTGAATTGCGAGTTCGATCCTCGCTGGATACCTCTTGCGACATTGTGTCACATCCTACCCGTGACGAACGGGTTGGGTAATAAAGAGCCACCCCATCATGATGTAATAGTTAGTAAACTAGTCTCGCAGATCCATTACTACTGAATAGCGAGTTCGATCCTCGCTGGATACCTCTTGCGACATTGTGTCACATCCTGCCCGTGACGAACGGGTTGAGTAATAAAAGGCCGTCCCATCATGATGTAATAGTTAGTAAACTAGTCTCGCAGATCCATTACTACTGAATAGCGAGGTCGATCCTCGCTGGATACCTCTTGCGACATTGTGTCACATCCTGCCCGTGACGAACGGGTTGAGTAATAAAAGGCCGTCCCATCATGATGTAATAGTTAGTAAACTAGTCTCGCAGATCCATTACTACTGAATAGCGAGTTCGATCCTCGCTGGATACCTCTTGCGACATTGTGTCACATCCTGCCCGTGACGAACGGGTTGAGTAATAAAAGGCCGTCCCATCATGATGTAATAGTTAGTAAACTAGTCTCGCAGATCCATTACTACTTAATAGTTCGATCCTCGCTGGATACCTCTTGCGACATTGTGTCACATCCTGCCCGTGACGAACGGGTTGAGTAATAAAAGGCCGTCCCATCATGATGTAATAGTTAGTAAACTAGTCTCGCAGATCCATTACTACTGAATAGCGAGTTCGATCCTCGCTGGATACCTCTTGCGACATTGTGTCACATCCTGCCCGTGACGAACGGGTTGAGTAATAAAAGGCCGTCCCATCATGATGTAATAGTTAGTAAACTAGTCTCGCAGATCCATTACTACTGAATAGCGAGTTCGATCCTCGCTGGATACCTCTTGCGACATTGTGTCACATCCTGCCCGTGACGAACGGGTTGAGTAATAAAAGGCCGTCCCATCATGATGTAATAGTTAGTAAACTAGTCTCGCAGATCCATTACTACCAGTTCGATCCTCGCTGGATACCTCTTGCGACATTGTGTCACATTTGAACTCGAACATCTAAACTAGTCTCGCAGCCGAGTTCGATCGCTGGATACCTCTTGCGACATTGTGTCACATCCTGCCCGTGACGAACGGGTTGAGTAATAAAAGGCCGTCCCATCATGATGTAATAGTTAGTAAACTAGTCTCGCAGATCCATTACTACTTAATAACAAGTTCGATCCTCGCTGGATACCTCTTGCGACATTGTGTCACATCCTGCCCGTGACGAACGGGTTGGGTAATAAAAGGCCGTCCCATCATGATGTAATAGTTAGCAAGGTAGTCTCGCAGATCCATTACTACTGAATAGCGAGTTCGATTCTCGCTGTATGCACAACACTTTCGACCTTGTGTCACATCCTACCGTTGGCGAACGGATTGGATAAATACCAATGATGTCGCATCATAATGGTTAACAAGTTAGTCTCGCAGATCCATTACTACTGAATAGTACCAAACTACTTTTTAGTACGCAACGCGTTCGTCACGGGTGAGGGTATTTGCCTGCTCATCCCACTTATGAGGGCTGGACACAAGGTCTCGTTTTTACGTGGGCGGATAAAAATTGCGTCGATCCAGGAGGATGGTCCCCCTGGATCGACGCTATTAATTGTACTTTACCGGTCCAGAGGCCGAAGCACACTGGATCCCCAGCCGAGGCCGGGTATAGAAGGTGAGTCTCAAAGCATAGAATCTGGAACAGATACTACACTTTGATCCTCCCTTCTACATCAGGTTCGTCACGGGTGAGGATTTGACATAATGTCGCAAGAGGTATCGAGCGAGAATCGAATTACCCACCCGCTCTTCGGGGGCGGAGGTCCGGTGTGCTTCGGCCACTAGACTGGTAGAGTTGGTCGATAGCGTCGATTCCAGGGGGGCTATCCTCCCAGGTAATACCTGCCACCTCGATTTAAAGGGGCAGGGCTAGGTTTATTGCCCAGCGCTTGAGGCGCTCCCTTGAGGAGGAATGCCGACGGGATCGACGCAATTTTTCTACCTACCACCCATGAGTCTCGGCTTATGGGTGGTCCCACGTAACAAAAGGCCTTGTGCCATACCTTCTACATGTAAAATATTACTACTGAATCGCAAGTTCGATTCTCGCTGGATAACCCATACTTGTGTCACATCCTATTTGTGGCGAATATATTGGGTGAATACATCGGGCGTTCCATAACGGAGTAATTGTTAGCAAGCTAGTCTCGCAGATCCATTAGTTCTGAATGGTCCACAATTGCGACTTTATATCACATCCTCCCCGTGGCAAATGGGTTAAGTAAATACCTTGGGCGTCAATAGTAAGCAAGCTAGTCTCGCAGATCCAAGGGTCATTTCGTTTCACGGCTACTAGGCTACACTCTTAGACAGAGGGAAGTGATACTACACTCTCATCTCCGCATAAATTTCGGACGTACAAAGAAAGAAACAGCAATATATTCTAATCTGTTCCTATTTGGTTTGTTTCCCTACAATCTATCAGTCTTATGTTTTCTATCTATCTATCTATCTATCTATCTTAGTCCAATCTGTCTGCTTACATCTGTTTTAGAATAATTTCAATTTCCTCTTTTACACTTTTTAACGTAGCTAAATGAAAAGAACAAACAGCAACAAAAAACTAAAAAACACAACCCCCCCCCAAAGTACTTAGGAAAAGCAGAAATGATTATCAATACAAAAAGGAATAAAATGAATTCTCTTGATTTCCTCAAAGTGAGAAACTAGATCGCTGTAGAAGATTAAAATAGGTGGCAAAAGAAGAAGAAGAAGAAGAAGAAGAATTGAAAGAAGAAGAAGAAGAAGAAGAAGAAGAAGAAAGAAGAAGAAGAAGAAGAAGAAGAAGAAGAAGAAAGAAGAAGAAGAAGTAGAATTAAAAGAAGAAGAAGAAGAAGAATTGAAAGAAAGAAGAAGTAGAATTAAGAGAAGAAGAAGAAGAAAGAAAGAAGAAGAAGAAGTAGAATTAAAAGAAAGAAGAAGAAGAATTGAAAGAAGAAGAAGAAGTAGAATTAAAAGAAGAAGAAGAAGAAGAATTGAAAGAAGAAAAAGAAGAAGAAGAATTGAAAGAAGAAGAAGAAGAAGAAGAATTGAAAGAAGAAGAAGAAGAAAAATTGAAAGAAGAAGAATTTAAAAAAAGAAGAATTGAACGAAGAAGAATTTAAAGAAGAAGAAGAATTGAACGAAGAAGAATTTAAAAAGAAGAAGAAGAAGAAGAAGAATTATAAGAAAAAGAAGAATTTAAAAGGAAGAAAAAGAATTAAAAGAAGAGGAATAAGAAGAAGAAAAAAAAGAAGAAAAAGAAATTAAAAAGAAGAAAAAGAATTAAAAGAAGGAGAATGTTTAGGTAAAAGAATAATAATAATAATAATAAGAAGACTAGGTGAATAAAGAAGAAGAAGACGAAGAAAAAGAAAAAGAAGAAGACTAAGAGAATAAAGAAGAAGAATTAAAAGAATAAGAAGAATTGAAAGAAGAAGAAGAATTAAAAAGACAAGGAAAATAATTAAAAAGGAGAAAAAGAAGAAGGCTAGACAAAAGAAGAAGAAAAATCAGAAGAAGAAGAAGAAGAAGAAGAAAAATTGATAGAAGAATTGAAAGACGAATAATAATAATAATAATAATAATAATAATAATAATAATTGAAAGAAAAAAAAGAAGAATTAAAAAAGAAGAAAAGAATTAAAAGAAGACAAAGAAGAAAGCTAGATGAAAGAAGAAAAAGAAGGCTAGGTAGAAGAAGAAGAAGAAGAAGAGAAGAAGAAGAAGAAATGGATAAAGAATAAAAAACACGAATCAATGGCGGATGGGACAAAAAATGGCTACGTGTGTGTGTGTGTGGGGGGATTGCTAAGCCCGAGTTAATTAGATATTTCGTAAAACCGCGAAACTTGATCGTTGTAAGAGATTAAAACGCCAATGACAAAGATACAGAGATAAATAAACCGCATCAAGTATATACAGATAATAATAATAATAATAATAATAATAATAATAATAATAATAATAATATCCGGGAAAACTGAAAAACTTGTTGTCACTCAGCCTCCAGTGAAATACCATCAGCTCACGCTGATGTGAAAAACTCAAAAGGAGTGAAAATAATAATAATGATCTATCCACGAAAGACTGGTCAGACATCTGTTTAAACGCCTACAAAAAGCAAATATACCCGAATGGATGACTAAAGGAAAAACTACCCTGATCCAGAAATACCCCCAAAAGGGAACCATCCCCAGCAACTATAGGCCAATAACATGTCTACCTATGATGTGGAAAATCCTGACTACACAGATAAAACAAGAAATCTACTACTCACTTGTTTGTCGCGGTCTATTTCCGGAAGAACAGAAATGAAGGGAACAAGAGTAACAAATGACCTACACTCCATCCATTTAAAGAAGTTAAAACAAGGCGGACGTATTTAGCCATTGCATGGGTTGACTACAAAATAATAAATAAAGCTATGGAAATTGGAAAGTAGAATTGACAGCAGGAGGACAGAAGGAGGCATCTTTCAGGGAGACTCTTCTATTTGACATAGCAATTGTGCAGCGCAACTATATACTCAAGACATGTATAGCGAGATACAAATTTACAAAATCACATGAAAGAAAGAAATAATCGTATTCATATGGATGACATTAAGATTTTTTCCCAAATTGAAAACGAAATGGAAAACAGCATTCAAACCATAAGAATATACAACCGGGTAATAGGAATGGAATTCGGCATCGTGTGCCATACTCGTGATGAAGAAGACATTCTACATGTCAGATAGAAAAGGGAAGCAAATAAAGAAAGGTAGAGGGAAAAGAGGTATCGATAATGCTAGACATCAGACGCTTATCGTCTACGTCAGTGGGCTAGAAGAAATTAATGAAGAAAGAAAAGAGAGGAAAAGAAAGAACATGTATATAGAAAATGGGATATATATATATATATATATATAGATATAATAGATAGATAGAGAGAGAGAGAGAGAGAGAGAGAAGAGAGAGAGAGAGAGAGAAAGTAAAAGAAAGAAATGAAGAATATTTTGAAAATTTACTTAAGTTAATAAGTAAATAAAAAATGACGAGATAGATAATAATACGAAATTCTCCCGAAAGTCACTAAAGACCTTCGTGTATATATATATATATATATATATATATATATATATATATAATATAGTGTGTGTGAACAAAAAGTATTAAGACAATCAGGAATATTTCTTGTATGTTATTTATTCTCAACTAGTTTCAACCTTAGGTCATCGTCAGGAGAAAATTTCTTATTTGAAGAAATTGTTGACAGATTATCAGAAAGGGAGCATTATAGAAGAATTATAAAAGTTGAAGTGTTTTTGTGGGTTTGATATGCTGTTAAAATCCGGGTAGGCGAGTGTGTTTAATAGTAGCATGTCCATTTGTTCCGTGATATATATATATATATATATATATATATATATATATATATATATTGGCAAAGTGTTATAGTGTTAATCGATTATTTTCAGTTGGTGCGACTCTATTTGTCTTCTAGGCAAGGTTTTGTAGTATATTTTTACTAACAAATTATTTGGCGTTTTTTACTTCTTACTGCAAGGGCTTACTAATTGGTGTCAGTGTTGATGGAGCTGCACATTTTGAATTCTATTTATAATATTTAATTCGTTTCATTTTAATAAAATAAAATAACATTTTCTGGTTTAAATATTGAAAATGGTAAATTTTCTAACCAATTTCTAAGCTAAATGTTGTAAAAACAAGGATTTTTTTGTGAATTTTAGCCAACGATCTTTGATGCTATTTCTTCAAACAATGGTATAAGTAAAAGATCTCATTTTTGGTATCAGTATTCAGTATTCACGAGCAGGATGTGACACAAGGTCAATTTCTTAAGCGGAGTTCAACAGTTTTGAATTCAGAGTTTGAAGCGTCCTTTTGATTTTTCAAGCAATGAACGCAAAAGGATGCAGAGTATAGTTTTCGACCTGCGCGCTATGCATGAAAATTAACGGTATAAATAAAATTATGTAATTCATAATGTAAATATTATACGATGTTCATGTGAAATGAGATGTATTCATATTAACAAACGTGTATATGTGTATTAGGGTAGGTCGATTTTTCACTTTAAAAAATATAAATTGTCCATCTATGCAATGTTGTATGTTAGTATACTGAATGCTGATACCAAAAATTTGATATTTTACTTTCACCATTGTTTGAGGAAATAGCATCAAAGATCGTCTGCTAAAATTCATAAAAAAATTCCTTGTTTTTATATTTAGCATAGAAATTGGTGTCGGTAGTGATGGGTGGGGGGGCACATTTTCAATTTGAATTCTATTTATAATATCTAATTTGTTTCATTTTAATGAAATGAAATAACATTTTCTGATTTAAATTTTGAAAACGGTAAATTTTAAAACCAATTTCTAGGCCAAATGTTGTAAAAATAAGGATTTTTTTGTGAATTTAAGCAAACGATCTTTAATGCTATTTCCTCAAACAATGGTGAAAGTAAAAGATCTAATTTTTGGTATCAGTATTCAGTATACTAACACACAACTTTCGCATAGATGGACAATTTGATATTTTTAAAAAGTGAAAAATCGACCTACCCTAATATACATAGTTGTACATATGTGTACCAATACACAGTCAACGTGTTAAAAGTAATTTGGAATTCGATCTACATTTACAAAAATATTACCAACACTTCCATGTAGTCGACTTTTACACGAGACAATGCATTTGTTTATTTTACTTAGAAAGAGAAAATTCAGGTTACATTCTAGAAAATGTCAATTATCTAATCTCGCAAAAAAATTAGTTTTGAGGCTATTCAAAATGACGGAAAACCCAAACAAAGTATTCCAAGGCTTGAACAGAGGTCTGCCATAAAATTTTGGATGGCTGAGAAGGGCAAACCATGTGAAAATGCTTGAAGAATGTGTGATGTGTACGGTGAAGCATGATTCAGTAAAAACAAAACAAAAACTCTTTACAAATAGTCTAAACATGGGTTTGGCATTACAAGACTAAGTCGAAAGAGGCAGTCCGTAGAGGGGAAATGCGCTGACTCTCCGACAAAGAAAAAGTCACGGGCGCAGCTGTCAGTAAAGAAGGTCATGCTGATAATTCTTCTGAGATATGAAAGGACCCATGATTTCAATGAAAAAGATGCGATTGTAAATTGTCTTTTAAGAAAAGGTTACGATAGCAGCTCTCAGTAAAGAAGATTCGGCTGACAGTCTTTTGAGACATGAAAGGAGTCTTCACTATAAATTTCCTTGAATGAGGTGCGACTGTAAACACTTTTAAGAAAAGGTTTACAAACCCAGCAGTCAGTAAAGAAGATTAGGCTGACAGTCTTTTGAGACATGAAAGGGTCTTCACTATAAATTTCCTAGAATGAGGTGCGACTGTAAACACTTTTAAGAAAAGGTTTACAAACCCAGCAGTCAGTAAAGAAGATTAGGCTGACAGTCTTTTGAGACATGAAAGGGGTCTTCACTATAAATTTCCTTGAATGAGGTGTGACTGTAAACACTTTTAAGAAAAGGTTTACAAACCCAGCAGTCAGTAAAGAAGGTCATGCTGATAGTTTTGTGAGACATGAAAGGACCTATAACTATTAATTTCCTTGAATAAAGTGCGATTACAAAGAGTCTTTTAAGAAAAGATTACGGGCGAAGATCTCAGTAAAGAAGGTCATGCTGACAGTTTCTCTGAGACACAAAACGGACCTTCACTCTTGATTACCTTGAAAAAAAGCACAATTGTAAACAGTTTTTTAAGACAAAGTTACAGGCACTCCTCTCAGTCAGTAAAGAATGTCGTACTGACATTTTTTTTTCTGAAATGAGCCATCACTATTGTTATCTTTGAAAAAAGGTGCAACTATAAAGAGTACCAATTCCTTAAGCAATATTTCACCTCATGAGTTGATAATTGCGAGAAAGAGCGAAATCAGTAAAGAAAGTTTGATTTCCTTGTATTAAGAAAAGGTTACGATCGCAGCTCTCAGTAAAGAAGGCCATGCTGACAGTCTTATGAGACATAAAAGGACCCATAACCCACTGAAAACTGCAGCTCTCTGCTAGTCTGAGACATGAAAGGACCCATAACTATTGATTTCTTTGAATAAAGTGCGACTGAAAACAGTCTTTTAAGGAAAGGTTTCAGGTGCAGCTCTCAGTAAAGAAGGCCATGCTGGCAGTCTTCTGAGACACGAAAGGGGGCTTCACTATTGATTCCCGTGCAAAAAGAGCAATTGTAAACAGTTTTTTAAGACAAAGTTATGGGTGCAGCTATCAGTAAAGAAGGCTTGATTTCCTTGCATAAGGCGCGACTGGAAACAGTCTTTTAAGAAAGGGTTAAAGGGCACAGCTCTCAGTAAAGAAGGCAATGCTGGCAGTCTTTTGAGACACGAAAGGGGCTTTCACTATTGATTACCTTGAATAAGGTCCGATTGTAGAGGGTCTTTTTTTCAGAAAAGATTACGTGCGCTGCTGTCAGTAAAGAAGGGACACGACACACCTATCGATTTTCTTGCATGACGCGTCTGTAAACAGTCTTTTAAGAAAGGGTTAATCGCAGATCTCAGTAAAGAAGGTCATGCTGACAGTCTTCTGAAACATATAAGGTCCGATTGTAAAGGTTATCTTTAGAAAAGGTTACGGGCGCTGCTATCAGTAAAGAAGGTCATGCTGACTGTTTTTTTCTGAGACACGTAAGGGGCCTTCACTATTCCTTGAATAAGGTCCGATTGTAGAGGGTATTTTTTAGAAAAGTTACGGGCGCTCCTCTCACTAACGAATGTCGTACTGACAATTTTTTTTCTGAAATGGCCATCACTATTGTTATCTTTGATAAAAGGTGCAACTGTAAAGAGTACCAATTCCTTAAGCAATATTTCACTATAAGAGCGAAATATGTAATGGACTTTGCCAACGCGCGTTACTAGATGGTCGTTCAAAATATAAACGCCTGTTCCCATCTCCCTGGTTTACAGATTGAAGCGACAAACAGGAGACCTTCGAACGGCTGAGCTACGGGCTTGGTTGGCTCTGGCCCGAGCCACACCTGGCTGTCCTGATGTAGCCTGTGGAATTGTTGATGTAGAGCAGAGGTACAGTACATCTAAAAAGAAACCCCAGTACCAAATTAAAAAAAAAAGAAAAAAAGGTCTTACGAATGATATTTCATTGAATAGATTGGTAGAACGTATCAGTGTTGGTCTAAATCAAAGAAAAAGAAAAAAAGAAAGAAAGAAAGAAAGAAAAAAAGAAAGAAAGAAAGAAAGAAAAAAGAAAGAAAAAAGTGAATGAGAATCCCTCGTTAATTTTTAACATAGTCTCCTCTCTGAACTTTGAACCTTAAAGTTAGAATACTCAGCTTGGCCTAATTTACATAATTTTGCTTTATTTATAACTAGAAGCGACTATCCAGCATCGACTAGGATTTTTGAGATTAACAATTGCTTAGCATTTTTAAGTAGAATTTCAATGCTACTTCTATGTAAATTTCAATTTTTAAATATCTTCGAATATAAATCAAATCTTCATAATTTTTGTACAAAGCCCCAGAACCAGTGAGATCTAATGTAAAAATAAACTTCATACAATGACTGCTGTTTACACAGTAGCATTGCAACCAACAAAGCCATCATCAGATGATGACTCGGGGTTCAGGTATGGTTTCGGGGCCGAAGTATCATTACCACGAACCCAAAGCGCCCCAGCAGTATCTCACAATACACCAGACTTTGCTAGTTTGTTGTTACACTGTGGATTGCCATATCCACACTGATGCGGTTAGAGCTTTATCCTGGATCATTATACTGGATCATTATCCTGTGCCCATAGTGCATTTTTTACTAGTATATACGGGGATGATTCTCATTCATTTTTAGTTTAAAAATACCAATTAAAACAATGAAATTGCTCAACACATATCGATCTTAACAATCTATTCAAAGAAATAACGTATAATATATATATATATATATATATATATATATATATATATATATATATATATATATATATATTATACCTACCAGTTTGTTTTGTCCCACGTTTAGTTCGTTTTTGTTATCATTTGTTTCTCGCAGTGTTTTGTGATGATGTTTTTTTCTTTGTTTGTGGTTTTCCAATATATATCTCTATATATATATATATATATATATATATATATATAATATATATATATATATCATTTAGGCAGGATATTGTAAAAAACAGGGAATATTTCTTCTTTATGATCTTCTGTAGTCATTCATGTCTTCTTGTAATTCTCTCCAAAATCGTCCCATATTTTCTACACAAGCGATTTCGACCATTTCACCGGTCGTCATCGGGGGATTGTTGGTTGTGTCGGTTCTGCATAATCTGGATCCCAAAGAAATATTCAGGAAGTTATTGTTTAAGCAAGTATTGTTAAAAACCACGGAATATTTCTTCTCTGGGATCCAGCTGATGGAAAACCACCAAAACAAACAATCCCCCGACGATGACCGGTGAAATGGTCGAAAGCGCTTGTGTGGAAAATTACGGACAATTGCATAAAGACTTGAACGACTACAGATTAAGATCATAAAGAAGAATTATTCCACCGTCTTTAACATTACCTGCTTTAACAATATATATATATATATATATATATATATATATATATATATATAAATTCCTTTTCGTTACTGTTGTTGTTGTAGTTGTTATTGTTGTTTGTTGATGTCGTGCTCGTGATTGTGAGTAAGGTGGACGTCCATTTTGCATGTTATTTTACCTGTTTACAGATCAAAGCGCCAGACAGGTGATTTAAAAGCGGCAGCGTACCAAGCATGGTTGGCCCTTGGCCGAACTTTGCCACCTGACTGTCCCGAGGTCGCTTGTGGCGTGGTCGATGTAGAAGCCAGGTACAGTAAAAGAGTAAAACTAATGGATGGCCGGCTTCACTATCTGTATATATATTTTTATATAAAGCGCTCTCTATGTTTCTCTGTCTTTGTTTTCTCTCTCTCTCTCTCTTTCTCACACCCTCTCTTTTTTCCATCTTGCGCACTACTCTTTCTCGTTCTCTCTCTCTCTCTGTCTATCTGTCTATCTCTCTCTATCCCTTTCCTCTCTCCTTGTCACATCTTTCTTTCCTTCTTTCTTTCTTTTTAATTCCCTCATCTGTCTCTATTAATCTATCACTCTCTCTCTCTCTCTCTCTCTCTCTCTCACACACACACATACACAAACACACATAATCTATATATTTATTTTTAGTATATATATATATATATACATATATACATCTTATTATAATGGAGAGTGTGTGTTTGTCTGTAACCGAAACTATATTACTATTCAGGACACAATTCCCTTAGTTATTTATATCACATTCTCCATGACTTTATTTTTATTTAAACCTCAATTGTTAATAAAATTGTTTTACATTATTAATACGGTTGACCATATCGACATACTAATAACATGCAATTGTGTTTATATATACAACAAAATAGCGGTTTAAAGTGTGAACGGGAAGACTAATTTGCATATTGATATTAAAAATTTGATTTTAATAAATATCTACTTAGTATTATTGATTTCTAATTGTTTGGTTTTATCTTAATGAATATGAGCAAAAATCTCGGGATAAATCTTAAAAGAAATCCATTCACAAGAAGAAATAACTGTAATTTTATTCTTTACTTCATATATTAACTAAATAGTTAAATTAAAAAAAATAGCAATGAAAGAAGGGAGTGATGAAATTACATTAAAACTTGAATTCTTGCACCCGGAGGATGCATATATTTGCTAGTATATATAAGGTAATCCAAATAACTGGTAAGTAAGGGTGATTCTATTTGGGATCATCGAAATCACATTGTACAAACATAAATATGCAAAATATATGCCCATATAAGAGCTCACTGTATAATCAATAAATTAAATTATGACGGTTTGTTAAGTTTTTCTTTCTTTGAAAGTATATATATATATATATATAGGGTCATCCATAGACACGTGTTTCGACTTATCAAGTCTCTTCAGTGTGGCTAGACATTTTGTAAGCTACCTACAGCCGGAATTGAAATTGATCGGTTGGGTGTCAGTTCGGCACCTTAACCATTAAGCTGTCTTCACTTACAGAATGGGAAGGTGATTTTAACTGTTTTAATACACACACATCGCTTTGTGTGTAAAGGCCGTCACAGAGTGCTCCATTCCTTATATAGAAGATATTAAAGAGGTGGTTGGTTTCCAGATTTGTTTATTTAATTGATCGTTTCTTATGCCTCTTTTGAGTTCGTAGATTCGTACAACGGCACTTTTTACTGACAAAAATTCGGCCTACCCATGGGCTCGCCTCTCAGCAGTTTCATTGCATGCCTTTTCTTAGAATTCCTAGAATCCAGTCCATTCATATATATATATATATATGGAACACACACACACGCACACACACACACACACACACACACACACAGAAGGACGCCCTGGGGCTGTAGAATACACCGACTGCACCTCTACCGACTCCCCAATGGGGCCAGCTGCTGACCATGGTGTGTGACCCGCGATGCTGAAGGACGGAATCCTAGTGGCTGAAAAATCCATGACCTGCAACACTCCACTTTGTCTCTTACTTAGGCTAGACAGATGGTCGGAGAGACCCATCCGACCAATCATCTGTTCACATCAAGCTCTTGCATCTATGTGATTGTCCTAACCCTTTTTATCACATATGTGCTAAAAGGCGGTGGGTGAGGGTATTAGTGTCTGAGTATGATGTTGAACTACTTCTATAAGTGAGGTTCCGATTCTAGATCTCTGGTGAGTGTAGAGTACCGCTTTATCACTATTACTCCCAGGTCAACTCTGACTTGGACTGTTAGTATCTGTTGGAACCCGATCTATGGGCTAATAGATTTTTTTAAATTGAGTTTAAAAAATTCAGTACCCTACAAGAATGAATAAAACAAAATATCTTCGGCCTAAAATAAGCCAACAAGGGTTGATTTGCCGTAAAAAATATCACCCAACTCACAACCAGAAGGAAATAAATAGAAATGTTATTCCGTTACATTTTGTATGCTTTTTTCTCAAACAAACATTCAACTACCCCATTGCCTACGTCACAATACCGTCAGAAATTGCGTAAGTTGATCAATGAGTATTTAATTCATAGTCAAAACAATTAATAGATTGAATAATACTGGCATTAAATGACCTAAAGAGGTTGATATGCCATTAAACAAAACTCAAAATCATTTTTTTCTTTCTTTCTTTCTTTCTTTCTTTCCTTCCTTCTCTCTCCTCTTGTGCTTCCTGTCTTTGGCCTCTCGTCTATCATTCACTCTTTCGTCTGTCTCTTTCCCCCTGTTTTTCATCTTGTGTGTTTTTCCGTGTGTAATTTGCGCGTAGCTTGCCGCGTTCCGTAATTATTTGTCGTCACGTGACCAAACAATTTTTTGGCTTCCTCACGGATTTTTTTCTCCTTGCAGGAGAGTTAAAAAAAAAAAACAAAAGAGAAAAAAAAAAAAAGAAAAGAAAAGAAAAAAGAAAAGAAAAAGAGAAAGAGATGACGAAAGAGACGGAGAAGTCAGGGTGTTTGAGAAGCCGAAATCTTTAAAGATACGCACGCACACACACACACACACACACACACACACACACACACACACACACACACACACTCCATTTTCCTGCTCTTTTTGTTACGTGACTTTTGTCATATATATTAAAATAATGGAGATTCGGTATCTGTAACCGAAACTAGGTAACTGCCTACGTCACAATACCGCCATGAATTGCATAAGTTAATCAATGAGTATTTTAATTCATAGTCAAAACCATTAATACATAGAATAAATGTTTATCTATTAACGAATCTCTATGAAAATCTGAGTTAGATTTGCCTCAAAACAGCCCATGTTATTAGAGCATTTAAAATCTTGCATTGTGTCTTATATATCACTAAGAAATAAAGTTTTACATTATATATGGTTAATTTGCATTCTGGTTTTAACAAAACTGGGTTTAATAAATTATCACTTGATGTTATTGATCTCTAATATTATTATTTTTTATTCTCGAACGTATTAAAATTAATATCATGAATGATTCTATATAAAAACCAATTAAAATTAGTGTAATCTTTTTATATGCGTTCTTATTTAATTTCGATAGTCCTTCAAATTTAATATGCTTCATATTATATGAGGTGGTTAATTTGCATACAGTTCTTAACAAAACCGGATTTAATAAATAATTACTCATGTTATTGATCTCTGATATTATCGTTTTATTGTCCAACGTATTAAAATCAATCCTATGTTCAAATCCTGGATGTGGTAATTGCATTTCACTTAGGGAAAGGTATGAATCCTACTCTCCCTCCAGCTATGGGCAAATAGTAGGGCAGACTGGACTGTTTCACCTTGGTTAGGCAACCGGTCTAGGAGAAGGAAAACTGAATTCAAACCTGTTGAACTCCGCTTAAGAAATTGACCTTGTGTCGCATCCTGCTCGTGCGGAGGGGTTGGTAAATATATATGTGAATGATTTATATAGAAACCAATTAAAATATAATTAAAATTACTGTAATCTTTTTATATGCGTTCTTATTTAATTTCGATAGTCTTTCTAATGTACGTCCAGTAAGTATTAAAATCAATCTCTATAAATATATTTTATACAATACTGGTTTTATTAAACCTTAATATATTTCATTACATCAAACTTCGATACTTACGCCAGTAAGTATTAAAATCAATCCTATGAATGATTTTATATAAAAACCAATTGAAATAAAATTAAAATTACTGTAATCTTTTTATATGCGTTCTTATTTAATTTCGATAGTCTTTCTAATTTAATATATTTCACTAAATTAAAACTTAAATACTTAAGCCCAGAGGGCGCATATTCTTGCTAGTTATAACCCATAAGGAGTTGATATGCCGTTAAGCAAATAAAAACAGTCAATTAGTATTATTACCTAGACTAGAGAGAGATAGGGAATTGGAGGGGGAAGACTAGTTAATGGAGATTATGTGTCCGTCTGTAATCGAAATTACGTCGGTGGTGACGTCACATTTCCCTTAGGTATTTACGTTATGTTGTCACTGATTATAAAATAATCATTATTTAATTTTGATTGACATCTTATTTATCAACAAGAACTCCATTAAACTATAGCTGATTTAAATTTTGCACAAACGGAAGCCCATGCGGCGGCCAGTGCAAAAAGTGCGTAGTTCCGTCGGCATTCCAATTTGGGCGCCTCATTAAAAACCAACCAACTTTTAAAATCCAACCAACCCAGACAAGACAAGAAGACTAAACATTTCGGTGAAAGCCAACTTTCTCTGTCTCGTTCTGATTCTCTAAAAATATTTCTGACGCCATTTAAAAAACAAAAAAAAAAAAAACAATTTTACATGTGCTTATGCGTTGCGCGTCGGATTTTTTTTCTCCTTTTCAGTATTTAAAACCCCCTAAAAAGCAAAACAAAAAAAAAGACCCCACTCCCACAAATGTTAGACCTACGTCTAACTAGTGACAGTAAGTATACAATTATAATCACAACATATTTTTGTGTTGGTTTTATCAAATTCACCATAAAACTATTTCAGCACGACAAAGGTAATTATAATACAAATTGCAATATATGTTATAAAACAGCTTATCTTTTTCCCGCCAAAAATAATATTTTCCCGCCTTTTTTTCTTATTTCAGCTCGTTTCATTTATCCTTTTTTTTCTCTCCCCAAAATCAACGTGCCAGGACCCAGCCAATCAAGGATCGGCAATTTATTTGTATTATTTAGATTTTTCAGGCTGTTATCCTCTTATTCATATACAATAATATTTATATATAATAATTTTTCTATAATACTTTTCTATAATAATTTTTCTATAATATTTTTCTACAATATTTTACTATGATATTTTTTTCTTTTTTTTCTACCATTTTTTTCTACAATTTTTTTCTACAATTTTTTTTCTATAATATATTTTTCTATAAAATATTTTTTGTATAATATTTTTCTATAATATTTTTCTATAATTTATCTTGTAACCTCACAACAGCTAAAGCGTACATCCCCAGATCAGAGGATTTCCTAACGAGTTATAAACTATTCTTCATCATATTTTCTCTTTCTTTTTCTATATTTTTTACAATATTTCTTCTACAGTATTTCTTCTACAATATTTTTCTACAATATTTTTTCTATAATATTTTTCTATAATATTAGAAAAAAATATTTAATTTTTTTTTAAACAAAATTTTCTTGAAACTCCGAGGCACCAAAAGGGGAATGTTCAGATCAATATTTCCTTTTTCTTTTACTATTACATTTTTTTGAAATAATATTTTTTCTATTATATTTTTTCTATAATATTTTTCTATAACATTTTTTTACAATATTTTTCTATAATATTTTTTTCTATAATATTTTACTATGATATATTTTTTTTCTCTACAAATTATTTTTCCATAATTTTTTCTATAATATTTTTTTCTATAACTATATTTTTCTATAATTTTCTTGTAACCTCGCAGCAGCTATAAGCGTACATCCTCAGACCAGAGGATTGCCGAACTGCAAGCTCTTATTGCTCTTAGCAACACGATTGGTCATGGACAGGTCAACCCTGAAGAAATGTACGTATTGAAAACCGTTCCGTGTCCTGACCACAACCTGTCCTGTTGCCACTCCACGTCCGAATCCACGTTTTTTCCGACCATATAACTGTGCACTGTATTCTCGGCGTCACTACCAGCATTACACGTTACGTCACATTACGTCATATTACGTCACGTTTTTTCCAACCATGTGCACTGTATTCTCGGCGTCACTACCAACATTACACGTTACGTCACATTACGTCATATTACGTCACATCACGTCACGTTTTTTCCAACCATACTGCACTGTATTCTCGGCGTCACTACCATTACACGTTACGTCACATTACGTCATATTACGTCACGTTTTTTCCAACCATGTGCACTGTATTCTCGGCGTCACTACCAACATTACACGTTACGTCACATTACGTCATATTACGTCACATTACGTCACGTTTTTCCAACCATATATGCACTTTATTCTCGGCGTCACTACCAGCATTACACGTTACGTCACATTACGTCATATTACGTCACATCACGTCACGTTTTTCCAACCATCTTTGCACTGTATTATCGGCGTCACTACCAGCATTACACGTTACGTCACATTACGTCATATTACGTCACGTCACGTTTTTTTCCGACCATTGCACTGTATTCTCGGCGTCACGTTTGGCCACATTACGTCATATTACGTCACGTCATAGCGTCAACAATGTGGCCAAAAATATATATCACAACACACGTAAATATATGTATGTATATGTAAGCACGAGTAGACAACAACTACGTATAATGAATATATATATATATATATATATATATATATATATATATATATATATAATGGATAATTAATGTGCAAAGTATTAGCATATTGACGTGCTCAATGCTAAAATAGCAGAGCAGTTTAAAATCAGAGATGAAATATTATTGTGTAACTGCAGTTTCACGCATATCATGCAATCTTCAGAGGGTCAAATTTTTGGTCCACTGAAGATTGCATAAATGCATAAAACTGCAATTATGGAGAATTAACACCATAATATTTAATCTCAGATATATATATATATATATATATATATTCTCTTATATCACTTGTCTACGTCTCATTCTTCACTAGCACTCGTCATGTTTAAGAAACAGAACGTCTCTATATCATGACGTCATCCAAACGTCACACTTTTTCAGCATGAACTGTTTGTCACGTGATCAGGCAATCGGCCACCGTTCGTCTACTGTCATTTCGTCCTTTCATCAGCGTCACGTCATTAATTACGTCACAAAAAATGTCACGTGGTCGGAGTGTCATTTGCACCATAATGTCAATTACGTCACAGTGTCAACATCACATCAGACCCATCCCATTCCACATAGAAACAAAGAGTTAGATTATGAGCATATCCATGTTTAATTTTGATGTTTCGGACTGTTGTCCTCATCTTTTCATTTTGGTATGTATAAATATAACGTTTGGGTTGCTGTATCCTCCGACCTTCCTCAGGTGTTCCCTGCGTATCCGATTATAGTAATGAACCATTCTGAGGTATGACCTGAGGATAAAGCGACCAAAACATTGTGTTTATACATACTACAAATACGGGTTAGCTCAGTCGGTAGAGCGTTCGGCTAGAAACCACAAGGTTCCTAGTTTGATACCGGTCCTCGCCAACTCAGCGTATGAGTAGCACAGGGATTATGTGCGATAAAGTAAGGAGCTGATGGTGGGTGCAGCGCTCCACCTCAGACGCTAAAATAATCTCCTTTAGCGCAAGTGAAAAGGGGATAGACTCCCTCGCTGATTGGCTGATACCGACTTTAAGCCGCTCCGACGACTTTACTTACTTACTTACTTACAATAAAGATGAGGATAACAGACCGAAACATCAGAATCATTCAAATCAAGCCTAATCTATAAAAATATAGACAGAGAATGTCGACGTCATCCTCCCCACCCCCGAAAAAAAGGAAAGAGGAAGAAAAGAACTTTACCTACAAAAGTGGACTACTATGTTCTTCCGTCTGATACGATTTTAACAAAATGTCCTTGTTTTTTTTTTGTGAATAATTTCAAAATGTCTTAAACCCTTTTTGTACATTGTTTTTACTTGATGTTGGGGTGGAGGGTGAACTTTATTCCTCAAATGACGTAATCAAAATGGCGTCATGATTCCCCGCCAAAAAAAAAAAAAAAGAGAGAAGAAAAAGAAGAAAAGAAACAACTCTACCCTCAAAAGTGGACTACTATATATACCTTTTTTTTTAAAAAACAAAATGTCTTCATTGTTTTTGTAAATAACTTCAAAATGTCTTTAACCCTTTTTATACCTTGTGTCTAATTTTTGTTTGTCAAATTTCATTTTTTTAATATATAGTCAAAAGTTGTTGTTTCCCTATAACTCACTTTAGTTTACATTCATCTCAAGGAAGCGAGTTCTTAAAGCCTTTTCCTTTGCTTTGAGATCTCAACTAAGTTATATTTTCAACATCCTTCTCTATCATTCAATAATCTCTGCAAAGCTCTTTAAAAATGGCAAACAATTTTGTTAAATGTTTTACTAAGTGTGGAAATGTAAATTTAAAAAATGTAATTGTTCTTTTCTACATTAAACCCGTTCACAGCCAGATATTAAAAAAACAATCCTTGTAGAGTGGCGAAAATCATTTTCACAAAATTCGCAAAATACAGGCTATTTTTAAATAAGTCAATTAATCACACATAAAACCCAAAGAAAACATCCACTGGCTTTCTACTAAGTGTTCTATTAGAGTCCAAGTCTCACTGAAAGCACCGGTTAAGTTAAGCAACGATGAGTTTGTTCAATACTTAATTGGGTGACCACTTAAGCAACAGCAGGTACTGTAAAGAACCTAAGTCGTTTGTTTATAAAAAGTAACTTGATTCAGATTTAAAAATGACCCCAAAATAGTTTATATGCCGTAAAATAAAACTATGTGTTACAGTCAAGTCACATTAAAAGCACCAGTTGTTGCTTGATCACCGAAATTAAGTAGTGATGAGCCTGTTCAATACTTCCGCCCTGTCGGCTGGGGCGTTAGAATGCACCGACTGCACCTCTGCAGAGGGGTAAGACTCCCCCAAATGGGACCACCTGTTGACCGTGGGTGGCGACCCGTGACGCTTAAGGATAGAGCCCAGGAGGAGGAGCAGTTCATGACATGCAATACTCCACTTTGGCCCTATCTTGGGCTAGACGGGCGGTCGGAGAGGCCCCCTCCGATCAACCGGCTGGTTACGTCAAGCCCTAGCAGCTATATGATTTTCCCAACCCTATTGCTCTTATGGCAATCCCCAACCCCTTTTTATCATATGGGTGCTAGAAGGCGGTGGCTGCGGGTCTACATGTCCTGGGAATGACGTTAAACTCTATCTGATGGTGAGGTTCCAGTTTTGGAGGTTTGGGGAATGTGGAGCACACCTTCATCACCATTGCTCCCTGGTCCACTCTGACCCGGAGTGGTAGTACCTGTTAGGGTCCCATCTATGGGTTAAATAGAAAAATGTATTTATAAAAAAATTGTATTATCCATTAAGAATTGATTAATTTCAAAACTTTATCGGCATTAAATGACCCACTGAGGTTGATATGCCGTAAAACAAAACAAACCAAACCAACTGTTCAATACTTAATTTGGTGATTCCTTGGGTAAGCAACCCAATTCCTTTGTTTGTGAAGAGGACCTGATTCAACATTAAATGAACCGAAAAGGCTTGATATGCCGTAAAACAAAACAACAACAACAACCACCAAAAAACAACCGTTTATACCCGGACGTTTTTATTCCGAAGTATTATTAAAGAGGAATATATATTTGGAACTATGCAATTATGAATAAATTGTGTTAGTATTAAATAGAAATATTTGATATCATACAACTGTGTGCAAATTATTTGCATTAGATAGGAATACTTGATATCATATAACTGCGTACAAACAAATGAATATTATTATTAGGTAGGAATAGTTACTTGAAACCATATAATTCTGTATGAATTATTTGTATTTTATAGGAATACTTGATACCATGTAACTATGTCCAAATTATTTGTATTAGATAAGAATACTTGGTATCATACAACTGTGTGCAAATTATTTGTATTAGATAGGAATACTTGATATCATATAACTTCGTACAAACAAATTATTATTATTAAATAGGAATAGTAACTTGAAACCATATAATTGTGTAGGGATTATTTGTATTAAATAGGAATACTTGAAACCATACTTCTGTGTCCAAATTATTTGTATTAGATAGGAATACATGATATCATATAACTGTGTACGAATTATTTGTATTAGATTGGAATACTTTATAAAATTATTTATTTTCCCATTAAACTAAGCCTAAACCCCAACCCCAACCCTAACCCTAACCCTAATCCCCCTGGTTGAGTAACATGATATTACAGGGTGACCCAGAAAAAACAGAACCCAAATTATTTATTTTCCCATTAAACTAACCCTAAACTCCAACCCTAAACTCTAACCCTAACCCTACTTGCTTTAAAAAATAACTGAAAAGATTGTTTCCTTTTTTAATACAAATTTGTTTCTTTCTTGTTTTGTATTTGAAAAAATCTTTTTGTATATCTTTGTATTTTATTTCAGTTTCACTTCAATTAAACATTTCGTATTTTGTCACTGTTCTTGTAATTTTGTAATTTTGTTCAAACATTGTTCGTTTTTTCAGACGTAACATTTTGCAAGATGACAAATGGCTGTAAGAGTTAAGATCTTTAAAAAATCTCCCCAAACCTAACAAACAAACAAACAAACAAACAAACAAACAGACAGACAGACAGACAGATAAACAAGGGGATCGAGTAAGGCTCAACATGATTGGTTGGTTGCTTGTTTGGGTTTTACGGCATGTCAACCTATTAGGCCATTTTTTCCCGAAGACGTTTATGTTTTATTAATTCTTGATGGGTACTCGCCATTACATCCAGGTCCACTCTGACCGGGAGTGGTAGTACCTGTTAGGGTCCCATCTATGGGTTAAATAGAAAACAAATGAGTTCTAAAAATGTGTTTAAATAATTGAGTTTAAAAAGAAATTTGAGTACCCATCAAGAATGAATAAAACAAAATGTCTTTGTCATAGAATAACCCAAAACGGGTTGACATACCGTAACACTCTACCAGCTAAACACACACACACACACACACACACACACACACATACGCACCCCCTAAAAAAAAACCCATTCAATCTCGTTACCAACTCGACTGCGATAACGTACTAAGCGAGTTCGAATTCCAATTGTTTGATTTCCCATAGCACTAATACCCTTGGGAAAGGTATGAATCCAACTATCTCCCTCCAGCTATGGGTAATTAGCAGGACTGACTATGTTCTTTAATCTTGGTTAAGCAACAAGTCTAGGATAACGAAATCTCTTAATTCAAACCCGTTAAATCCCGTTTAAGAAATTGAACGAGTGTCACATCCTGCTCGTAGCGGAGGGGTTGGTGAATACATAGAGGTGATGAAGCCCCCCCCCCCTAAAAAAAAACGGTCATACTCCTTAACAGTTTGAGGTGGACAGAAAATGGCGTTATCATCAGGTCGCATTGGCAGCGCGGATAACCATGACTCTCTCTCTCACCACCCATCCCTATCAGTCAACACCTCTAGAGTGTCATCCGCACGGCATCCAGAATCCTTACACAGCTGTTAAAAAGTATATCAACAAAGCAATCGATTATTTGTGAATGTCTTTTCAATGAAATTTATTTTTGAAAAATGTTTTTTTGTTGTTGTCATAAATGTTTCTTTGATAATTCCCTGAATTTGTTTGTTTCATTGTCAATTGTATATTTTTCTTTTAACTAAAAAAACCAAAAAAAAACCCAAAAAAACAAAAATGGCGTTTCTTTGTTTTGTGTCACTAAATGTTTCTTTCTTTTTTAAATCTCATAGATTTTTTACAATGTTTTTTACATGTTTTTTACAATGTTTTTTACATGTTTTTTTTAACAAAAAATGTTTTTTATTCAATGTGATTGTTTTCTTTGGCATTTAAATGTGTTCCTCTCTTTTTATCATTAATTTTTTTGTTTCATGTTTTACGGTTGTTTCATGAATGTTTTTAAAACACATTTTCAATGTTTTATGTTTTAACGATTGCTATGTTTTAATGTGCTTTGTGTGATTGGTGTGCAAAATTATTATCGCATTTAAAAAAATTTGTTTATTTAAACGGCACGTAAACCCATATGGGTTATTTTATGCCTATATGTATAATATGATATTACGTTAATTGTATATTTGTATTTAAATTCTTCTGTAGTTTCTTGTGTTATAACCAGTACACAACAAGTGCCTCTGATTTTAATGCCATGTAAACCCGTATGGGATTATTTTATGCCTATATGTATAATATGATATTACGTTAATTGTACATTTGTATTTAGATTTTTAGTTTCTTGAGTTTTTTGGCACTCGGTTATAACCATTACACAACGAGTACCTCTTATTTTAACGGAATGTAAAACTTGGGGTTATTTTATGTTTATATGTATAATACAATAAGAATATTACGTTAATATTATGTTTGTATTTAAATTTTTGTATAGTCTCTAGAGTTTTTTGCACTCGGTTATAACCATTACACAACGAGTGCCTCTGATTTTAACGACATATAAACCCGTATGGAAGTTATTTCATGCCTATTTGTATGATATAATAATATACTACGTTAATTGTACGTTTGCATTTAGATTTTTGTGTGGTTTCTGAAGCTTTTTGCACTAATACCCTTGGGAAAGGTATGAACCCCTTCATCTTCCCAGCAATGGGTTAGATAGTACCACAACTGTTCTTCTACAATGATACCGTTGGCATTCAATAACCCGTGAAGATTGGTATGCCATTTAATAAAAGACCCAGCGGCGATGATAACCATTGCCTGACGAGTGCCTCTGATTTTAACGGCATGTCAACCCGCTGGGTTATTCTATGCCTCTGTGTATAATACGATATTACTTCTTTGCGGTGGAGCTCGCACCCGTTTACAGTGGCGTAGTGGATACTGCGACATCATAGGGAGCGAGTTCGAACCCCAGTAAATCTATTCTAATCATTTTCAGACTAATACCTTTGGGAAGTAATGTATAAACCCATTTATCTTCCCAGTTATTTGTTAGATAGTATTCTTACTGTTCTTCTACAAGGATGGTCTTGGCATTAGATAACCCACAAAGGTTGACATGCCATTAAACAAAGAAATAAAACCAAACTGTCCCTATGTCTAAACAAAGTCTATTAATTAAGATAATAAAGTAGTAATAAATAGTATCACTACTGTTCTTCTACAAGGATGACTTTGGCATTAGATAACCCACAAAGGTTGATATGCCATTAAACAAAGAAACCAAACTAAACTGTTTCTGTAAGTCTATAAATAAATAAAGTCTATTAGTTAAGTTAATAAATTAGTAATAAATATTACCACTACTGTTCTTCTACAAGGATGGCTTTGGCGTTAAATAACCCACGAAGGTTGAATGCCATTAAACAAAGAAACAAAACCAAACTGTCCCTATATCTAATTTAAAATATTTATTAGATAGTATTCCTACTGTTCTTCTACAAGGATGGTTGTTAAATGTTTAAATGCCATCGTTGGCCAGTTGAAAAGGGCTTAAAGTAAGTAAGTCCTGAGTTATGGAATCCTTTTAGTAAGTGAATAAGTCCTATCCTGCGAATAAGTCCTATCCAGCGTATTGTTAAAGGTCCAGTGATTTAATCCTATGTCCGTCGTCAACGAAGGTTCAAAGTAGTTATGGCCAGTACAGCCGGTATAAGTATTATATCAGCAGAAGAGTACTGCCAGTGATTGGCCAGGAGAGATCACATGATTCTTGCTGAGTCAATAAGTAGAAGCGGGTATCTAGCACACACCTTATATGTCAAAAATTCTCAACAATGGCTTTGGCATTAAATGACCCATGAAGGGTTATATGCCATTAAACAAAGAAATCAAACCAAACCCCTCCTGCATAGTCTATACATAAACAAAGTCTATTAGTTAAGATAATAAAGTAGTAATAAATAGTATCACTACTGTTCTTCTACAAGGATGGCTTATGCCAATAAACAAAGAAATCAAACCAAACCGTCCCTGTATAGTCTATATATAAACAAAGTCTATTAGTTAAGATAATAAAGTAGTAATAAATAGTACCACTACTGTTCTCCAAAAGGATGGCTTTGGCATTAAATGACCCATTAAGGTAGTCATAGTGGTCAACATACAGTACTGTGATGACGCCATTTAACAAAGAAGCCAATGGTGATAACCATTACACAAGCGCCTCTTACTTTAACGGCATTTCAACCCGTCTGGGGTCATTTTATGCCTTTGCGTAGTTTCTAGAGTTTTTGGCACTCGGTTATGGAGGCGCGTGGTGTAATGGTTAAAATCGTAGGAAACGAACCCGTCGCCCCGAGTTCAATTCCTAGACGAAGCTGTTTGCATTTCACATGGCGCTAATACCTTAGGAAAGGTATGAATCCAATTCTCCCTCAAGCTATGGATAAATAGCAGGACAGACTGGGCTCTTTTTCAATGGCTATGTAACCAATCTAGAAGAAGAGAAACTCTGAGTTCAAACCTGTTAAACTCCGCTTAAGAAATTGGCCTTGTGTCGCCTCCTGCTCGTGCGGAGGGGTTGGTATATATATATATATATATATACAAACTTTATTTTTGTCTTGATAAATTCAGTTACAACACTACTCTGCCATAAAAGAAAATAAACGCCCTGTTGAATGTGTGTCTTTTTCTTAAAAAATCTTTTCACGGTTTCGATTCTCGTTTCAAGCGGCAAGAAAAAACGCGACGACACAAGCAGCAGCATTGACTTTCGACGTTCCCTGTTGGCCCAACGGTTGCTACGGTTAGCTGCAGAAGGATTGGTCAACTCGGTATAGACAAACACATAGGTAAGTGATCTTTTCATCTATCATTCTTTACATCCTGGGGCTCGACACCGAAACAGTACCTCCCCGGTGCCCTATAATAGAGAGTCGGAGTAGTAAATCTTAGATAAACTGACCATATACCATATTCAATCAACACCGGTGCAGTACCACCGACAGTATTTTGAATTAGGGTTCCCGAACAGGTGCTCATAACAGTAGGAGCCCATTTCCCATAGTGCTAATACCATTGGGAAAGGTTTGAATCCAAGTATTCTCTCTCCATGTGACGAAATTGAAAGGCAGACCTATGAACAAGCGGATTCCCAGCCCCCACAAACAAAGCGCGTCCGGATATGTTTGGCCTGTGCGAAGGGGAAGAGTGTGGCGAGTGGCTACGGATATTCGAACTCGCTACCTCCTCGTAGCTGAAATGCTGTTAGCAGAGACCCGGATGAGGTATATCGGAATTTGCTTAAGCGCAGCCGAACGAGCAAAAATAAGACGGACTGTCGCTGACACAGCGAGTGAGGAAGAAAGCAAGTGTTTGGACGGCAAGTGAAATCTGACGACTGCTATTTGGGGTGTCAGGAAGTGAGAGGTTGGTAGAGACTGTGCTGGCGGCGAAAGGAATTACATTTCGTTTGCTAAAGAGACTTGCAAAAGATTAATATTATCTTAAATTTTTAGACCATCCAAAAGACTCCAGCTATGGGTAAATAGTAGGGCAGACTGGGCTCTTCATTCTTGATTAGGCATCCAGGAAAACTCGGAATTAAAACCTGTTAAACTCCACTTAAAAACTTGACCTTGTGTGGCAACCTACTTGTGCGTGGGGGGGGGTTGTGATTCGAACAAAAGGAACTCGGAATATTTTGTAACAATTATTTTAACAATTTGTAACTATTAATTAGGGATTCTTACCCTTTTCACCTGGGGGGTCCAGTGTGCTTCGGCCACTGGATCAGGTTAAGTAATAAATAATAGCTTCCCCCCAGGCAATACCTGCCCCCCTGAGGGCGGGGCAGGGTTTATTGCCCAGCGCCTGAGGCGCCACCCTTGTGGGGGAATGCCGAGGGGATCGACGCAATTTTTGTTCTTTCCCACCCATGAGCTTCGGCTTGTGGGTGGGCCCACATTAAAACGAGGCCTTGTGCCCAGCCCATACAAGTGGTGTATGAGGAAAATACCCTTACCCTTTTGCAGGGAACACTGACAGGACACCTCTTTTTCCTGTTTAGTCATATATATATAATATATATATATATATATATATATATATATATATATATATGAACTAAATGGAAGTGAATCCGACAGTATGAATTACATTTTTTTAGAAAAATCAAATGATGATATAGTTCGCTCACAGAAATCTGTTTCGACCTTTTAATAAAGCGGTCTTCAAGAGCGAAATATTTATGATAGAGAGACGGAATAAGTAAACCGTTAAAAACAGGAGGAGTACAAACGAACGTTCAAATTCGGATTTTTTAAAAAATTTTGAAAATTCATATTCGGTGTTAAAAATAAAATAAATTTTATTTTTAAAAATCAGAAGCATTATAATCCACTTGAAAACTCAAAAGAGTTTGTTGTAAAAATATATAAAAAATGTATAAAAAAGTATCAAAAATGTTCATGATTCCAGCCACAAAAAAGCAAGTTAAAAGTCCACAGCACAATTGAAGAAAGATGGAAAATTTCAAAGGATTTGTAATGTTGACAAATATCTGGATTTTTACATCTCCGGGGCTAATAGGATCTACAACCCCCCCCCAATAAAAAACAACAAAAAACAAATCCAGAACCTTTAGTAACAATTATTTTATACTTCACAAAGTTGTATCCATCGACTGCCAAGCGCCTGTTTTTGGTCATAGATAGATAAATAGATTGATAGATAAAAAGATTATATATATATATATATATATATATATATATATATATTATATATATAGAGAGAGAGAGAGAGAGAGAGAGAGAGGGTTGGGGTTATTTAGTTATTTTGTTTTACGGTATATCATTTCTATTGTTCTATTTCTAGTGTTTTGAATTAGGGTGCTCCGAACAGGTCTTTATTACAGCAAAGATCCACTATGATTCGAAAAAACACCCCAAAAAACAAAAAAACAGAAAAAACAAAACAAAATAAAAAAATAAAAAAACAAACAAACAAGTCCAGAACCTTTAGTAACAATTATTTTAACTTGGTTTCTTTTTGTCTTCACAGAGTTGTATCCATCGACTGCCAAGCGCCTGTTTCTCGGCTGACCAGTCCGACTGCCAGCTCCAACCCACAATCCAATGCCTTGTGACTGATTTTCCTCAATACCAGCCACGTAAATGTGATCACCGTATTTCAAGTGTACTGCGGACCGCTAAAAGCGATGTATATTTCATTGGCTTCTTCCATTTCTGCCCTTGACGAGGGACGGACTCTAATTTAATTATTATTATTATTATTATTATTATTATTATTATTATTATTATTATATTATTATAATTGAATCATAATCATGTTTTTTTCCGATGATTTCTAACATTTCAACTTCTTCCTTTCTTTTTTCTTTCTATTTTCTGCTTCTTTTTTTCTTTATTTCTTTTCCTAATTTCATTTTTTTTCATTTTTCTTTATTTTTCATTATGTTTAAAGAAAAAAAAATCTAGGGTGATAGTAATGGATTGTATTTCAATAAAACAAACAATTGTTTAACATGCAATCGAAGTTTTTTGGTTTTTGTTGATTTTTATTCTTTCTCGTCTTGTTTTGAACAAAAGCGACACAAAAAATGGCAAGGTGGGGTCACGTGGCGTAGTCTGACTAACGTGCAGGTGATGTCGTAGAAATAAAAAAAAATTATGTTATGTTATATTAAATAAAATTCAGCTCGGTTGCCCGTGGCGTGGTGTGGTGTGGGTAACGTGAAGGTGATGTAGTAGAAATAGAATTTCATGTTATGTTATATTAAATAAGCAGCGACACCGTAAACAGCGACTTTGAACCCCAGTCCATTACGTTCACTTTCGGACTAATGCCCACGTATCAAACACACATACATAAGCACACATATATTACAAAAGCACATACAAGCTCAAGCACACACACACACACACACACACACACACACACACACACACACACATATATATATATACACATATATATATATATATATATGTATATAAAGTGTCTTATAAGTTCAACGGAACGAGATTGGATATATTATAAAAAAGGCCCACAAAATGGTTTGGGTTTTGATTTTCAAATCTTTTTTTTTTTACTTTACTTTAGCTACACGTGTTTCAGATTTCTAGCATCTTCAGGATTTGTTTAACCCCTTTCTGATATATATATATATATATATATATATATATATATATAGGAGGTCTCTGTGGTGTAGTGGGTAACATCCTAGACTGCAACATTGTAATAAGAGAGAGAGAGAGAGAGAGAGAGAGAGAGAGAGAGAGAGAGAGGAGAGAGAGAGAGAGAGAGAGAGAGAGAAGGTGGGGAGATGGAGAAGATGGAGAGAGGAGAGAAAAGAAAGACGAGAAGAGAGAAGTAAAGAGAAGAGAGAGAAGGTAGAGAGAAGAGAGAAAGAGAGAGAAGAGAGAAGAAAGAAAATGCAGAGAAGAGAGAGAGAGAGAGAAGAGAGAAGAAGTGGAGAGAGAGAGAGAGAGGGGTAGATATAAAGATAGATAGATAGATAGATAGAGAGAGAGAGAGAGAGAGAGAGAGAGAGAGAAGAGAGCTAGACCAAGGAGATTGTTTTGGCGTCTGACGTGGAACGCTACACCTACCATCAGATCCTCACTTTCCCGCACAGGTCCCTGTGCTATTCATACGCTGAGTTGGCGGGGCCGGTATCGAACCAGGAACCTTGAGGTTCCTAGTCGGACACTCTAACGACTGAGCTAAACTGGCACTAGAACCCCCACGTACCCCCTAGTACATCCCCACCATTAAAAATGCTAATATTTTTCAAAACGAGGCGTTAGCAGAATTTTATTATTTATAGTGGAACATTATACAATGAAAATGGATATTATTATAAATCAGCGCATGAGTAGCACAGATTGGGTAATCTAATCTGTGCGCTAAAGTGAGGAGCTGACGGTTGGTGTGGGGCTCCACCATAGCAAAAAACAAAAACAAGACAATAACAGAAAACATTCTGAGGCGTGGTGTAATGGTTAGAGTCGTAGGAAATGGACTCGTCGACCCGAGTTCAAATCCTGGACGAAGCTACAGTTCACATAGCGCTAATACCCTTGGGAAAGGTATGAATCCAACTACTACTCCCTCCAGCTATGACAAAAACATCCCCCCCCAAAAAAAAACAGAAAAAAAACAGAAACAAAAACAAAAAAAGAAACAAAGAAAAAAACAATCTCACTGTTCTAGTGCAAGTGAAAAGGGGATAGACTCCCTCACTGTCTCTCTGATACTGACAATAGGCAACTCAGCCAACTTTACTTTTTTATTGCAAGGTTAGGGCCGGGTTAGCTCAGTCTGTAGAGCGTTTGGTTCCTAGTTCGATTCCGGTCCTCGCCAACTCAGCGTATGAGTAGCACAAGGATCTGTGCGGTAAAGTATGGAGCTGATGGTAGGTGTGGCGCTCCACCCCAGATGCCAAAAACAATCTCCTTGGTCTAGTACTAGTGAAAAGGGGATAGACTCCCTCGCTGATTGGCTGATACCGACTTTAGGCCGCCCCGACGACTTTATTTAAGATATTAATAGAAAGAAAAAAAAAGAAAAGTTATTTTCAATAGTCGTATGAATAATCAATGAAAAGAGGATAGACTCCCTCGCTGTCCAGCTGATACCGACACTAGACCACTCCGCCAAATTTACTTACTTTATCGAATCTCCCAGGAATAAGTACCACCTACCATTAAATAAATAAATAAATAAAAATAGAAATAAATAAGTGTATAGGGTCAGTTTAGCTCAGTCGGTAGAGGGTTCAGCTAGAAAACACGAGGTTCTTAGTTCGATACCGGCCCTCGCCAACTCAGCGAATGAGTAGCACAAGAATCTGTGTGGTAAAGCAAGGGACTGATGGTAGGTGTGGCGCTCCACGCCAGACGCCAAAACTATTCCTTGGTCTAGCTCTCTTCTCTCTCTCTCTCTCTCTCTATCTATCTATCTATTATTCTATCTTATTTATATCTACCTTCTCTCTCTCTCTCTCTCTCTCTCTCTCTCTCTTCTCTACATTTCTTCTTCTCTCCTCTCTCTCTTTTCTCTCTTCTCTTTACTTCTCTCTTCTCGTCTTTCTTTTCTCTTCTCTCTCCTCACTCCATTCTCCCATCCCCCCACCTCTTCTCTCTTCTTCTTTTTTGACGCAAAAACAATCTTCTTGGTTTAGCGCTAGTGAAAAGGGGATAGACTCCTTCCCTGATACCGACTTAAGGCCATCCCGACGACTTTACTTACTTTACTTACCATTAAATAGATAATTAAATAAATAGAAATAATTAAATATAAAATGCTAAAATTCGTCTAAACGAGGTAATACCAGAATTTTATCATTTCAAGTGTTACATAATCTATGCGGTTGCATAAGATTATTGTCAATCCCCTGTATTTCTAAAGGGATGGCCCTTTTCATATCACGGGCGGATTTCCATGGAATATTACAGAAAGCCTGCGAAATACGTGAAGTCACGTGGGACTTGGTTGGGTCCTCAGTTTCAGTTTGACGCCAGGCAGAGAAGATGTACTGCCTTAACTGGAACTCACTCTGCATACGCGCGCTATGTTAGTCAGATGTTTAGTTACATCAAATGTTTAGTTAAGGAAATAAAAGCTTAAGAA
>CM042175.1:31965998-31975998 GCA_023376005.1 Doryteuthis pealeii
GGTGGAGCGCCACACCTACCATCAGCTCCTTACTTTACTGCACATATCCCTGTGCTACTCATACGCTGAGTTGGCGAGGACCGGTATCGAACTAGGAACCTTGTGGTCTCTAGCCGAACGCTCTACCGACTGAGCTAACCCGGTCCCTTCCTTTTTTTTTATAGTGGAACATTATACAATCAATATAAATATTATAAACTACATTATTAAATATACATTATGATAAAAAAAACTGAATTTTAGTATTAAATGATCTAGCAAAAATTGACATGTCTTAAAACCAACCAACCAACCAACCAACCAACCGGCCGACACACATATTTATATTCTTATCTCGATGCTTCAAGTTTCACACCCAGAGAGTGATACCATTGTTACATAATTATTAGATTCCTAATACTTATGTACAGAAGTGTAGAAACCAAAATGGCTGTTATAAGTTCAGCCGGCGGCCTTGAAGGATTGAATGACAAGGCTTGACCTCAGTTCTGATCCTTCTTCCGGTGGATACCGTGAGAATCGGTGGAGAAGACCTTCTTCCGGTTTAGATTAGAAAGAGATTTTAGTCAGATCGGCCAAAACCACGACGGTGGTAAGTCGTGTTACGCACGCTGCCGACTCAATCTGCGCAGGTAGTCTGGTGGGGATTTCGAAATAAAATATGATCTAAGTAAATCGAAGTCTTGTGTTATTATCTAAAAACTACCAATGACACAGGGCTTCTGATAAAGAGAAATCCCCAATGGAAGACCAGACACGAAGTCCCCAAGACAAAGTCCAGACGCTAGAAGAAGAACGTAAGATAGAAAAGATGAACATAAGAAAAATAGAAGTAAGAAAGTAAAAAGAAGTGTATACAACACCATTAAATAAATGAATGAACCAAAAATTTAAAACATCAAAAATTAAAAATAAACGAATAAAATTCTAACACTCTTCTAAACGTGGTGATACCGGGATTTTATTATTTCTTGTGGGACATTATAAAATCAGAATAAATATTATCAACAATTATTGTTTAAAAAATAGACTAAATTCTAGTACTAAATGATCTAGCAAAGAATTGGCGTGCCGTAAAATCAAACCAACCAGCCAACCAACCAAAAACCAGCCAACGCACATATTTATGTTCCCGTCTCGCTACTCGAAGTTTCACGCTTTGGCAGTTGTACCAGAATTTTATTATTTCTATTGGAACATTATACAATCAAAGTAAATATCACCAATTATTGTTTAAAAAGATAGACTGATTTTTAGAATTAAATGACCTAGCAATATTTGACATGCCGTAAAAAACAACCAACCAACCAACCAACCAAACCAGCCGGCGAACATATTTATGTTCTTGTCTCACTACTCGAAGTTTCACGCCCATAGTGATACCAGAATTTTATTATTTATAGTGGAACATTATTCAATGAAAATTAATATTATTCAGTGAAAATTAATATTATCACCCATAATTGTTTAAAAAGATTGAATTTTAGCATTAAATGATCCAGCAAGGGTTGGCGTGCCTTTAAAAAACAACTAATCAACCAAGTTACTAACCAAACTAGGTGACACACATGTTTATGTTCCTGTCTCGTTACTAGAAGTTTCACCCCTCGAGAGTGACCCCCCGCAAAGCCGAAGTGCAAAGAATTGGTGATTTAATGAAGTTGAACTCGTTCCAGATGAGTACATCAGACCAAAGACACCCTCAAAGACCATTCCTCAAAGACTGTAGTTTATGGTGCGAAAATCCTTATTAATTCCTCAGGAACCATTCCAAAGATTTTAATTTGGACTGAATGGGGCGTGATTATTCCTGATTTCAAAAAAGTCGATGAAAATCGGACATTCTTTGAGTCATTGAATGCCATTTAATTTCTCAACGGAGAGATGAGTCAGCATTTTTAAAGACGCCCCCCCCCCTGCAGACGTTTGTCGATGCCAAGCTGAACATGTCGTCTGCTTTGCGGAAAGTGTCAAATACTTTTTTTTTATTCGTTTAACAAAGACACTAACGATACGCAGATCTTTCTTTGGGAAAGAGTGCATAGTTTAGTGCTGACTTCTTTCTGTTGATTGTTGAAGTTGTAGTAGTAGTCGTTAGTAGTAGTAGCCGTCGTTAGTTCAGAAACAACATACGAAAGTCGTATAGTCAAAAAGGGGCTGTTTGTTTCTTTCTAGGCTCGTGGTTTCTTTTTCAGAGTAAAGGAGGGTAAGGTCAAGCTATTCTATCGTAAATCCCGTTCACGCTCGCTATTCGTTGCTAACCTAGATATGTCACGACGTAGCCCCAACAAACACGTCCGGGTCTGGCGAAGAAGGGGTCGAATTTTCTTTACTTCTGTTTGTTATTTCGGGAGTGTGTGTGTGTGTGGGGTCATATACAACTTCCACTCCTCCGCACAAATAGGGACTTCCGTTTTTTATTTTTGACTCTAGTTCCGGGGTCATTGGTCGGTTAAGGGGTGGACTCACGTTGAATGTTTACCTTTCCAAACTTTAACCTCTTTTTGTTCTTTTTTTTCTTCTTCTCTTTCTCCAGAAATCCGATTACGATTTTCTTTTCAATCCCCAAATTCCCCGTCAGCCATAATATTTACGCGTAACGCGGCAGTTTGTCGATACCAATTACTTTTACCCGCTAAAAATCAACCATTCTCGGCAGTTCTTCAACAATCAACAGAAAGAAATCAGCACTAAACTATGCACTCTTTCCCAAAGAAAGTTTCTGCATATCGTAAGTGTCTTTGTTAAACGAATAAAAAAAAAGTATTTGACACTTTCCGCACTCAGACGACATGATTGATGTTTTTTCTTTTGGTAAAAGACTTACCATATCGGGTTACCTTAGCAACGGAATGTCTCATCATCCTGCCACGTGACCAGTTTTGCATGAGTGGTAAACAATATCGGTCATAGATAAGTATTATTATTACTTGCTGTCCATCGTATCCGATGATGACACCACGCGAATCTTTTTCCACCAATCTTATTCGGTCTCTGGTTGCGTCTGGCCAACTGCCTATGGGGATGTTAAAATCCTTCAGGTTTCTCTTGATGTTGTCTTTGTACCTAAGCTTTGGTCTGCCGATTCCATGTTATCCCTCGTTCAGTTGAGAGTACAGAATCTGCTTTGGCAGTCTGTCATCCCCAAGTCTGTTTAAGTGGCCAGCCCATCTCAGGTTGCGTTGGACAAGTATTTCGTGCATGCCAGGGAGTCCAGTTCTCTTCAGGGTGGTTCTGTTTGAAACATTTTGCCACCACTTGACATTTAATATACTGCGCAAGTGACGCATGTGGTAGACATTCTATCATTATGTCTTTTCCAGTGTCATGTCGGATGAGGATGATACATAACTTAGGTCTTATTGATAAGTATATATATAAAAAAAAGTCGTCGGGGTGGCCTATAGTCGGTATAAGCCAATCAGCGAGGGAGTCTATCTCCTTTTCACTAGCGCTAGACCAAGGAGATTGTTTTTGTGTCTAATTTACCATCACCTCCTTACTTTACCGCACAGAACGATGTGCTACTCATACGCTGAGTTGGCGAGGACCGTTATCAAATTAGAAACCTTGTGGTTTACTAGCCGAACACTCTACCGACTGAGCTAACCCGGATTTTTGATAAGTATTCCCATTAAGAATTACATCAATTTTTATTTTTTAATAAAAAAAGATGATTTAAAAAAATTCTATTTTATGTTAAAATATTCTAGCATTTCTTAAAAAATATTTTTTTCTTTTTACATATATTACATATCCATGTATATAAAATGCAATATTGTCAAAAATTGCTGTTTGAAAGGAATTGATATCGGTTCGATAATTAAAAAGAATTGGTAAGTGACAGACGTACCTCTCTCTTCCTGGCTGGCATAATCCGAAGGAATGGTGAACCAATACATTCGGCGGCAGGAGTTGCCCTACAGTTAGTATAATTTGTATTATTCGGACTATTGTCCTCATCTTCATTGTTACCTGTACTAACGTTTCGGCCGATGTGTCCTCCGGCCTTCTTCAGGTATTTCTTGTCAGACTCGGGAACCTTCTTTTCGAACTCGGGAACCTTCTTGTCGTAATCGGGAGCCATCACGGAACTTTGAACCTAACCCTTTATTCAGTCCACGGGGTATCCTGATCTCATTCCGATAACCATAGCTGGGGTACAGGTGTTAAACTGTTCTATGTTACTGCTGCCCCTGGCCAGGATTGAACCTAAAGTCTAGTGATAAGTGTCTCTTAGAACTGTCTTAACCTAGCTCCTTTATCCACTACGCTATGTGTCGAATATGTTATTACGCCTTCTTTAAGGCGTAACACAGATTCTTAAAGATACGTGGTACAAAGTTAACTGACCTGGAAAAAATGGAAAAGTTTTAAATAGAATAACTGGTAAATTATATATTTTATTCATTAATATATCAACACTGAAAATGTCATTAAATTGGTATTTTTTTCTTTCAGTGGGGTGACATACGATGGTGGAATTTGGGTCCGTTAAGTTCGATTTAACCAATTTAAGATCATTTGAAGAAGAATTGGTCAAGGTATTGATTATAAAATAATATCGATTTTTCTGCAACACCTTGTAGACCTAATGATAATTGAATAATTTGACTTTTAGAAGAATTTATTGCTATTTATAAATTATTACTTCATTTAAAACCCCCTCCCCCTCCCTCCCCCTCTCTCTCTCTCTCTCCCTCTCAGTCCATTCCTATCTATCTATATATCTATCTCAGTCCATTCTTATGTATGTATGTATGTATGTATGTATGTATCTATCTATCTATCTATCTACCTATCCCAACCCGTTCCTATTTATCCATCTATCTATTGATCTAAATCCGTTCCTATCTATCTATCTATCTATCTATCTATCTATCTATCTATCAGTTCGTACCTATGTATGTATGTATGTATCTATCTATCTATCCCAACCCGTTCCTATCTATCTATCTATTGATCTATCTCAATCCATTCCTATCTATCTATCTATCTATCTATCTATCTATCTATCTATCTATCATTCAGTTCTATGTATGTATGTATGTATGTATCTATCTATCTATCTATTGTCAATCCGTATCCTACTATCTATCTATCTATCTATCTATCTATCTATCATCCGTCCTATCTATCTATCTATATCCTATCTATCTATCTATTATCTATCTCAATCCGTATCCTATCTATCTATCTATCTATCTATCTATCTATCTATCTATCATCCGTTCCTATCTATCTATCTATCCCAATCTATCTATCTATCTATTGATCTCAATCTATCTATCTATCTATCTATCTATCTCTATCTATCTATTGATCTATCAATCCATTCCTATCTATCTATCTATCTATCTATCTATCATCAGTTCCTATGTATGTATGTATGTATGTATGTATCTATCTATCTATCTATCTATCTATCTATCTATCTATCAGTCCGTTCCTATCTATCTATCTATCTATCTATCTATCTATCTATCCCAACCCGTTTCTATCTATCTATCTATTGATCTATCTCAATCCATTCCTATCTATCTATCTATCTATCTATCTATCTATCTATCATTCAGTTCCTATGTATGTATGTATGTATGTATGTATGTATGTATGTATCTATCTATCTATCTATCTATCAGTCGTTCCTATCTATCTATCTATCTATCTATCTATCCCAACCCGTTTCTATCTATCTATCTATTGATCTATATCAATCCGTTCCTATCTATCTATCTATCTATCTATCTATCTATCTATCAGTCCGTTCCTATCTATCTATCTATCCCAACCCGTTCCTATCTATCTATCTATTGATCTATATCAATCCGTTCCTATCTATCTATCTATCAGTTCGTACCTATGTATGTATGTATGTATGTATGTATGATTGTTTCTATCTATCTATCTATCTATCTATCTATCTATCTATCTATCTATCTATCATTCAGTTCCTATGTATGTATGTATGTATGTATCTATCTATCTATTTATCTATCATATCTATCTATCTATCTCACAACCAGTTTCTATCTATCTATCTATTGATCTATCTCATCCGTTCCTATCTATCTATCTATCTATCTATATATCTATCTATCTATCTATCTATTAGTCCGTTTCTATTTATCTATCTATCTATCTATCTATCTATCTATCAGTCCGTTCTATATATATATATATATATATATATATATATATATATATATATATATCTGTCCATCCATCCATCCATCCATCCATCCATCTATCTATCTATCTATCTACGTGGAGAGATGACGTTAATGATAACAAGTAATTCTGAACTACTACGATGAACACCCCCCCCCCTCAGTCGATCGAGAATGAAAACGACTTTCAATCTTCAATGGAAAAAGTTCGATATTCGTTATTCTCACTCCGTCCATTGTCGTCTGAAGTAAAACACTTGAAGATAACAATAAGGTTTCCTAATTAACTAACAGACATTTGCTTGAGGCGTCATCTTTCGCGAAACTTGCACATTCAATTTTTCTTTTCTTTTTCGAAAGAAAGTTTTTTTTTTCTTTTCATTTCATGACTGGCCAGAACCTGTATAATGAAATGTTATATTTCTAGTGTAGGCCATACACTTATGAACTGACACACTATCTTGGTCATCATTACAGTTAACTTTGTATGTATGTATGTATGTATGTATGTATGCATCTATCTATCTATCTATCTATCTATCCCGTCCATTCCTGTGTATGTATGTATGTATCTATCTATCTATCCCAACCCGTTCCTATCTATCTTTCTATCTATCTATTGATCTATCTCAATCCGTTCCTATCTATCTATCTATCTATCTATCTGTCCGTTCCTGTGTATGTATGTATGTATGTATCTATCTATCTATCTATCCCAACCCGTTCCTATCTATCTATCTATCTATTTATCTGTCCGTTCCTATGTATGTATGTATGTATGCATGTATCTATCTATCTATCTATCTATCTATCAGTCCGTTCCTATGTATGTATGTATGTATGTATGCATGTATCTATCTATCTATCTATCTATCTATCTATCTATCAGTCCGTTCCTATGTATGTATGTATGTATGTATGTATGTATGTATCTATCTATCTATCTATCTATCTATCAGTCCGTTCCTGTGTATGTATGTATGTATGTATGTATCTATCTATCTATCTATCTATCTGTCCGTTCCTATGTATGTATGTATGTATGTATGTATCTATCTATCTATCTATCAATCTCCCAACTCTTTTACGGTCAGCTGCGTGATGGCAAAAGTCCGCATCATAAGCCTAGGAAGAGGTATAAGGATTCCTTTAAAAAACAACCTTGTAAAAATAAAAATAAATCCTGACAACTGGGAAAAGCTGGCACTGGAGAGAACTGACTGGAGAGTTCATGTGGATGATGGTTGTACCAGTTTTGAGAGTGAAAGAATCGTGCATGAAAACCTAAAGCGTCAACTTCGAAAGGGTAACACCTGTCATATTGGCGAGAACAAGGAGGGTTGGAAATGTCTGACATGTGGTCGAGTTTTGCTTTCTAAGGCTGGCTATGTCAATCATAGGAAATCTCACCTGGGTCAATCCATGCAGATTCCAGGAGTAAACAATGTGTCTTGTGCTATCTGTGGCAAGGTCTGTAAGTCGGCTTCTGGTCTTAACAGACATATGGTGGTGCATAAGCATCAAATTTTATCATCTGACTCATCTGATTCATCTGAATCATCTTATTCGACGGGAAGGAAGTCTTTTCAATGTCATATTTGCATCAAGCTTTGTGGATCTGCAGCAGGTTTGATGAGTCATTTGAGGGCTCATGCAAGGAAGGGTTCTGGTGGTGGAGTTGTGGGATTGTGAGGGACGGCAATGATCTGTAAAGATTATGCTATTGCCATGTATGTATGTATGTATGCATGTATCTATCTATCTATCTATCTATCTATCTATCTATCAGTCCGTTCCTGTGTATGTATGTATGTATGTATGTATGTATCTATCTATCTATCTATCTATCTGTCCGTTCCTATGTATGTATGTATGTATGTATGTATGTATGCACGTATCTATCTATCTATCTATCTATCTATCTATCTATCTATCTATCTGTCTGTCTGTCCGTTCCTATGTATGTATGTATGAATGTATATATCTTGGCCATCATTAAAAGCGACACCGTTGTCTATTAACGTAAAAACGAAGAGATTATACTAGCTGAGGTACTCGTCAACGCTGGGTAAAAAAAAAGATGGTGGAAACTTTAATTTTAATGAAATAATTATCATGTTTATTTTAGCAATTCTTATTTCTTATGAGATGTGTCACATCAGCTTAATAATGGACTATTCCCCAATATGCACTACATGCCAAGAGAGATGCTCAAGAGGACACAGAATCCCCAATATGCACTACATACCAAGAGAGATGCCAAAGAGGGCACACAGTTCCCAATATGCACTACATACCAAGAGAGATTTACAGTGAAACATATACTGCTAGAGTGTGTAGACTTTGATCTAGTGTGAACAAAATACTACCAAGCAAGTAATTTGATAAAAACGTTTTAATAAAACAAAACCATCCAGGATTTTACATTTCCTAATAGGTCGAAATGTACATACAATGAGTGACATTTTCTCGATTTGTTTAGCCTTACATTTGAACATATATGCCCGCCTAAATTCATTAATTATTAACTAATTAATTTTCAAAATTAGGTATGACTTCAATTAAGCACATATCCTCCGAAAATAAACACATTGATTGTTTACTTACCTTCATAAAAACTAAAATAAACATGATAATTTTACCCAGCGTTGACGAGTACCTCTGCTAGTATAAGCTGTTAGTTTTTACGTTAATTAACAACGGCGCCTCTTTTAAACGCGGCCATGATAGGGTCGGTTCATAAGTATATGGCCTACCCTGGAAATATAACATTTCAAATCGTATATATTTTTTTCTGTGCAGTATGTCCTTTTATTTCCCTTTCTTTCTTTATAATAAAAACGTAATGGTCCATTATTTAGCTGATGGGACACCACTAATAAAAAAAAATTCGGCGGATAAACAACACCAGACAATCAGAATTTAAATTTTTGCATTTCATCTTAGACGACTTAGAGTCCTCAACCAAGAAGGTCTCATTTTTTACCAGAGGGTGTTGCGATATTATCACGGTCGTACTTTTAAAGAACACGAGTATTAATATATAGATAGAAACTTGAAAAAAATATTTCATTAAGTCATCGTGTCGGCCATCTTTTTTTTTTACCCAGTGTTGACGAGTACCTCTGCTAGTATAAGCTGTTAGTTTCCACGTTAATAAACAACGGCGCCTTTTTTGATGAAGTCAGTATGCAACTTTGGTAAAAAAATGAGACCTTCCACATCGTATATATATTTTTACTGTGTAAAATGCCCTTTTTCTTCCCTTTCTTTCTTTAGAATAACCGCCCTGTCGCCTGGGGCGTTAGAATGCACCGACTGCACCTCTGCAGAGGGGTAAGACTCCCCCAATGGGGCCACCTGTTGGCCGTGGGTGGCGACCCGTGATGCTTAAGGATAGAGCCCAGGTGGATGAGCAGTTCATGACATGAAATACTCCACTTTGGCCCTATCTTGGGCTAGACGGGCGGTCGGAGAGGGCCCCTCTAATCAATCGGCTGGTCACGTCAAGCCCTAGCACCGATATGATTGCCCCAACCCTATTGCCCTTATGGCAAGCCCCAACCCCTTTTTATCATATGAGTGCTAGAAGGCGGTGGCTGAGAGTCTACGTCCTGGGAATGACATTAAACTCTGTCTGATGGTGAGGTTCCAGTTTTGGAGGTTTGGGGAATGTGGAGCACCCCTTCATCACCATTGCTCCCTGGTCCACTCTGACCCGGAGTGGTAGTACCTGTTAGGGTCCCATCTATGGGTTAAATAGAAAAATGAATTTATAAAAAAATTGTATTATCCATTAAGAATTGATTTATTTCAAAACTTTATCGGCA
>CM042175.1:31978476-32005976 GCA_023376005.1 Doryteuthis pealeii
AGAGGGTGAGCGGGAGAGAGGAAAAGGGGGAAAAAAGGGGAAAAAGAAAGAATTAAAAGAAAAGAAAGAAAGAAAAGAAAAGAAAGAATGAAGGGAAAGAAAAAGAAAGAAAGAAAGAAAGAAAGAAAGAAAAAAGAAAGAAGAAAAAAGAAAAGAATAAGAAAGAATAAAGAAAGAAAGAAAGAAAAGAAAGAAAGAAAGAAATAAAAGAAGAAAAAAAGAAATAAAAGAAAGAAAGAAAGAAAGAAAGAAAGAAAAGACAAAGAAAAAAGAAGAAAGAAAGAAAAAAAAAGAAAGAATAAAATAAAGAAAGAAAGAAAGAAAGAATAAAAGAAAGAAAGAAGAATAAAAGAAAGAAAGAAAAGAAAAAAGAAAGAAAGAAAGAAAGAAAGAAAAGAATAAAGAAAGAAAGAAAGAAAGCAAAGAAAGAAATGAAGAAAGAAAGGAAAAGAAATAAAAGAAAGAATAAAAGAAAGAAAGAAAGAAAGAAAGAAAGAAAAAGAAGAAAGAAGCGACAAAATTTTAAGACATTGAAATATTAAAAAAGCTGCACCACACACACACACACACACAAAAACACACACACACACACACACACACATACAAATAGAATTTTTAAAAACCTTTTTACAAAAAAAACAATAACAAAAAAATAATACAAAACAAAGAATGTGCTCAACAATAATAATAGAATAAAAAAAGGATAGACATTTTAAAAAACTTCTCTAATTAACCCCCCCCCCCCCCCCACCAAAAAAAAAAAATCTTATCAAAGAAAAACTAAACTTTTTAGAGAAAGGTTTCACTTTCATTTACAGAAATTGAAGTTCTCCCTAATTCCTCATTCAAATAAAAAATATTTTAAATTTATTTTCATCCGATAAAATATTTTAAATAATTACTATTTATTTTTTAAAAACTAATTTCTAAAATTAATTTTAGCTGGGTTTTTTAACAGGCCTGGATAAAATTTCAGATAAATTAGTAAATTAAAAATTAAAATTAAAATGAAATTTCTTTATTGAAAGCTGATAGATAGATAGATAGATAGATAGTTAGACTGAGATAGATAGATAGATAGATAGATAGTTAGACTGAGATAGATAGATAGATAGATAGATAGATAGATATGAAGAGACTGAGATAGATAGATAGATAGATAGATAGATATAAATAGACTGAGATAGATAGATAGATAGGAACAGGCTGAGATAGATAGATAGATAGATAGATAGATAGATAGAATAGATATAAATAGACTGAGATAGATAGATAGATAGATAGATAGATAGATATAAATAGACTGAGATAGATAGATAGATAGATAGATAGATATAAATAGACTGGATAGATAGATAGATAGGAACAGGCTGAGATAGATAGATAGATAGATAGATAGATAGGAACAGGCTGGGATAGATAGATAGATAGATAGGATAGATAGATAGGAACAGGCTGAGATAGATAGATAGATAGATAGATAGATAGATATGCATAGACCAAGATAGATAGATAGATAGACAGGAACAGACTGAGAGAGAGAGAGAGTAAAGAGAAAGTAAGAGAGAGAGAGAGAGAGAGAGAGAGAGAGAGAGAGAGAGAGAAAGGAAAGGAAACAGTGAGACAGATAGTGAGAAAAAGTAAGAAGGAAACAGAAAGAGAGAGAGGAGAGAGAGAGAGAGAGAGATTCAAAGATAGAGAGGGGGAAAGAGGAAAAAGTCAGAAGGACAGAGAGAGAGAGAGAGAGAGAGAGAGAGAGAGAGAGAGAGAGAGAGAGAGAGAAAGGAAAAAGAGAGAGAAAGGCAGAGAGAAAGGAGAGAGAGAAAGTTGTAGAAAAGGAAAAATGTTGTATGATTCATTGTTTGTTATTCAATCATCATTCCATGCATAAAACATATCAGACAAGTTCCTTATCCTAAATGTTCTGATTATCATAGGAAATGGACTCGTCGCCCCGAGTTCAAATCCTAGACGTGGTAATTGCATTTCACTTAGCGCTAATACCGTTGGGAAAGGTATGAATCCTACTGTTATTCCTACTCTCCCTCCAGCTATGGATAAATAGTAGGGCAGACTGGGCTCTTTAATCTTGGTTAGGCAACCGGTCTAGGAGAAGGAAAACTCCGAATTCAAGCCTGTTGAACTCCGCTTAAAAAAATGACCTTGTGTCACATCCGGCCCATGCGGAGGGGTTGGTAAATATATATTTCTTCTAATTATTAAGAAGGCTTAGTAGTTTCCATAAACCCCTTGTAGATGCTGAATACTTACAAATCCTCTGAATTGTTGTATAAACCCTTTGAGGTTTATGTAGAACACTTTGAGAAAACTTGGCTTAAACTTTTGAAAATATATCAATAGGAGCATGTTCTCCAGGATTCTTGTGGAATCAATTTCTTCTAATTATTAAGAATGCTTAGTAGTTTCCATAAACCCCTTGTAGATCCCCGAATACTTACAGACCCTCTGAGTTGAAATGCTAACACTCAAAAAATCATGGTATTCAACAAAATAAGAAAAGTATCTCATCCACGGTTAGTTTGTTTTGTTTTACGGCATATCAACCTCAGTGGGTCATTTAATACCGACAAAGTTTTGAACTAAATTCATTCTTAATGGATCCTCAATTTCACCCTCCAGCGGACTGGTCTCTTTGACCTCGTTTAGGCAACCAGTCTAGAAGAAGGAAAATCTTTAATTCAAACCTGTTAAATTACACTACCTTGTCTCACATCCGGCTCGTGTGGAGGGGTTAGAAAATATATACGTATCATCATCATCATCATCATCATTTCTTGATTGCAACACGGATATCCATGACAATTTCTCACCAATTGTCCCTATCATTCATTATCCTTGGGAGGTCCTTTGCGCAGCATCCACTATCTGTACAAAGTTATGCAGTTGTATTGATTCGAACAAATTCGTATTTTCAGTGTAGATTTATGGTGAAATGAAAATGGCCGACCAAAACAAATGGCTTCCTCAAAGTGAAACAAACTAGGAGAGGTTATTCTCATTTATGTAGCTATTGTTCAGATTACCGATTTAATGCCAACTAAGTTTTGGGTTCATAGGTGTAGTTTGGTAGAAGACAAATGTATATATGTATAGATTATAACTATTGTTCAATTACTTATATTTTTGAGTAGAATCCCACGTACTTTAGGAAGTGTAAAATCCTGGATGGTCTTGTAAGGGCAGTCTCTCTTATCTGAGGGTTTTGGTGAATCTTCCGTGTCAGGAGACGCTATTCTGGTCACGCGACACAGGAACCCAAGGAGAGAACCCTCTTCTTCCGATGCCACTGAACAAGCCTGGACGTGCTTGTCATCTCTCTCCAGCAGACACCTACGGTGCACCCCAGACGCTACAGCCTCTACTTACAGTAAGTGGTTACCACTTTGTCTATTAACACTATTGTGTATGTTTGGACACTTGTGACATTAAATAGCCTGGGGAACTTTGTTTCCCTATATCTAAAAATGACCACAAAAAACATAACAGTAGTATCGGCACTCCCTGATGATCGTGATGATGATAAAGCCTCACCAACAGGGTTTTCGATATCCTGAGCCCAGGATGGGATTAACAGAATTGACATAAGATATTTTGAATTGAATTTATGACATGTGCCTAATCTCTGTTGAAATAATCCAAATGAAATCTTGAGCTGCTGTGTCGTTAGCTGTGTTATGTTGCCATTCATCTATCCTACTTATCGCCATCTTTGCTTTTATCCAGACAATTTTAGCGACGTGTTCGTGCCGATGTGTGGCGATAAAACCCTCTTCTTGACGCAAATTCTGTGTCAGTGCTAGCAAAAGTCGGCAGAGGATGAGGACAGGAGGTCAGTAGACAAAATTCTTGACATTTTAAGAGACCCTAAACGAAACTGAACACATTTTGCTCTGCTAATGGTGAAAAGTTGAAAACATTAAACGAGTGTTAGGAGAAGAAAAACTCTGAAGTCAAACCTGTTAAACTCCGATTAAGAAATGGACCTTGTGTCACATCCTGCTCGTGCGAAGGGGTTGGTAAATAAATAAATATATATATTTACAAACCACACACACATACACACACACGCGCGCATATATATATATATATATATATATATATATATATATATATATATATAATATATATATATATGTGTGTGTGTGTGTGTATTTGGGCAGCATTCTTTCATTTATACATGTAGAATTAAACAAAAGACACATCTCCTGTTTAACAATTTTATTTTTGATCTTTTCTAATTGTCTGGCGAACTTTTTAATGTTTGGGTGGAATTGGTGGATAAGTTCCACTAAAGTTCAGTTCCTGAGTACTTTCGGCACCTTGAAGTGCCATCATCAGGGGTGATATATTCCAGTTTTTTTTTTTTGTTTTTTTTAATCATATTAATGTGGAGGCTGGAAGGAGAAGAATTGGTGAGAAATGTGTTATAGGCATTTTAGAATTTGTGTACTAAAATGCCTATAACACCTTTCTCACCAATTCTTCTTCCAGCCTCCACATTAATATAATAAAAATAAAAATAAAAATAAAAAACTCGAATACATCACCCCTGATAATGGCACTTCGAAGTGCCGAAAGTACTCGGGAACTGAACTTTGGTGGACTTATCCACCAATTCCACCCAATCAAAAATAAAATTGTTAACATTATTAACAGTGTTACTTTGGCTTACGAATGTCCCTACCAGCTGTTACTGGGTCGATTCTTTGCTTTGTGTTGTGAGCTAAAATTATAGGTACTAGCGAGCTTCAGATACGCTTATTTTAATAAGTTCACTAAAAACATTTAAGTTTACAAATTTATTACGCCAAAGAAAACTATTATTTATAAAATAAATAAACATTCAAATATATTACAGCACATAATTCATTACTATATATTTTATTATGTTTTTATACAATACAAACCTATTTTTTCTAATTTAAAAAAAAGCATAATTACTAAGAAGGCTTAGTAGTTTTAAAAAAACCCTTGTAGATCCCCGAATAGTTACAGACCTTTTGAGTTGTTGTATAGACCTCTGGGGGTTTATGTATAACACTTTGAGAAAACTTGGCTTAAACTTTTGAAAATATATCAACATGAGCATGTTCTCCAGGATTCTTGTGGAATCAATGTCCTCTAATTATCATGGGAAATGGACTCGTCGCCCCGAGTTCAAATCCTGGACGTGGTAATTGCATTTCACTTAGCGCTAATACCCTTGGTAAAGGTATGAATCCTACTCTCCCTCCAGCTATGGGTAAATAGTAGGGCAGGCTGAGCTCTTTAATCTTGGTTAGGCAACCGTTCTAGGAGAAGGAAAACTCCGAATTCAAGCCTGTTGAACTCCGCTTAAAAAATTGACCTTGTGTCATATACTGCCCATGCGGAGGGGTTGGTAAATATATATTTCTTCTAATTATTAATAAGGCTTAGTAGTTTCCATAAACCCCTTGTAGATGCCGAATACTTACAAACCCTTTGAGTTGTTGTATAGACCCCTGGGGGTTTATGTAGAACACTTTGAGAAACCTTGGTTTAAACTTTTGAAAATATATTAACATGAGCATGTTCTCCAGGATTCTTGTGGAATTCTAATTATTAAGAATGCTTAGTAGTTTCCATAACCCCCTTGTAGATGCCGAATACTTACAAACCCTCTGAGTTGTTGCTGAAATGCTAACACTCAAAAAATCAAGTCCAAGCGTTACTTTTTGCCCGTCAACCCACTCTCCTTGGTCAGATGAACAATAAATATCACCCCCTAAGAGGAATTACGGGTTTAAAGGGGTGGGGGAGTCTCTTAAATCTCCCAGTTGTAGGCAAATTGTTCGGACGAAAGAAGACAAACACACAATGGAAATTTAATACATGTATTGACAAATAATACAAGAACTTGTTGCAAATTTTATTGGTATTTGCTACCAGACTTATCTGTGAGGTTAAATACTGTTCGATTGAGAAGTGGTGATAACAGGGGTATTCTGGTCGCTGGTTGGAATGTTGTTAAAATGCTTCGTCAGGTCGTTTCTCATTCTTCAGCCTTCTGTTAGTATGCTATTGTATCAGCCTTAGAAAGTTTGCTGATACAACGCCTTAGAATGTTTGCTGGTTATGGGCGAGGTGGCTGAAGGGGCTTCTTTTCACGTCCTTCCCTGGTAACTGTTCTGTGATAAGTGAAGTTTTTGGTTCTGGTGCCAACATCGTATGTTGGCGATTCGCCCCCAAGCGGCAGGGGAAGATAATTCTCTGTTGAATTTCCGATATCCCTGCGTCCACCGCCTGGTTCATTCTGTCCAAGTATGAGCGACTGCCTGTTTTTATAACGGCTCACCCAACCACCATGCAAATTACGTCTCGTGCCGTTCGAGACTTTCGTGCACGGCACTGGCGATTATTTGCCGCCTACGTCGGTGGGGATCAGCTATGTCCATTATATATACTAGCAAATATATGCACCCTCCGGGTGCAAGTATTTAAGTTTTAATGTAATAAAATATTGTATTAAATTAGAAAGGCTAATGAAACTAAATAAGAATACAGATAAAAAGATTTGAAACAGAGGGGGGGGGTATAATAAAAGATTTGAAACAGAGGGAGTATAATAAAAAGTAGAACAACTGAAACTTACTCTTCCATCACTCTCGTCTTTCATTGTTATTTTTTTCTAATTTAAGTATTTAGTTATAAGAGGAAGTAAAGAATAAAATGACAGTTATTTTATCTTGTTAATGGATTTCATTTAAGATTCATTGAAGAGATTTTTGCTTATATTCATTAAAATAAAACCAAACAGTTAGAAATCAATAATACTAAGCACATATTTATTAAATTCGATTTTTTAATATTAATATGCAAATTAGCCTTCCCATTCACACTGTAATCCGCTATTTCGTTGTATATATGAATATAATTGCATGTTGTCAGTATGTAGACATAGTTAACAGTATTAATAATGTAAGAAAATTTTATTAATAATTGAGGTTTAGATAAAAATAAAATCATGGAGAATGTGATGTTAATAACTAAGAGAATTGTGACTTGAGTAGGAATATAGTTTCGGTTACAGACAGAAAAACACACAATCTCCATTATAATAAGATATAGATCACTTTGAGAAACGATTGGGATGCAGTTTTGATGAGAGGATATTGGATGAAAATCAAACTGAATTATTCATTGAAGGAAAATTTACAATTTGGATATTATTCTTTCTTTCTTTCTTGTTTTTCTTTCTTTCTTTCATTATTTATACATTTTTTTTTCTTTCTTTCTTTCTTCTTTCTTTCTTTCTTTCATTATTTATTCATTTATTTATTTCTCACTTTCTTTTTTTCTTTCTTTCTTTCTTTCTTTCTTTCTTTCATTATTTATTTATTTATATCTTTCTTTCTTTCTTTTTTTCTTTCATTATTTATTTATTTATTTATTTCTATCTTTCTTTCTTTCTCACTTTCTTTCTTTCTTTCTTTCTTTCTTAACAATTATTATTTTTTTCTTTCTTTCTTTCTTTTTTCTTTCTTTCTTTCTCTCTATCTTTCCCTCTTTCTTTCTTTCTTTCGTTCTTTCTTTCTTACTTTCGTTTTTTCTTTCTCTCTTTGTTTCTTTGTTTCTTTGTTTCTCGTTTCGCTATCTTTCATTCATTCTTTCTTTCTTTTCTTTCTTTCTTTCTTTCTCTCTTTGTTTCTTTCTTTCTTTCTTCATTGCTTGCTTATTAAACATCTCTTTCTTTCTTTCATTCTTTCTTTCTAAATATCTCTTTCTCCCTTTCTTTCTTTCTTTCTTTCTTTCTTCTTTCTTTCCTAACAATTATTTTCTTTCTTTCTTTCTTTCTTTATTTTCGTTTTCTTTCTTACTTTCGTTTTTTCTTTCTTTCTCTCTTTCTGTCTTTTTCTCTTTCTTTCTTTCTTTCTTTCTTTCTTTCTTTCTTTCTATCTTCATTGTTTGCTTATTAAACATGTCTTTCTTTCTTTCATTCTTTCTTTCTTTCTTTGTCTCTTTCCTAACAATTATTTTCTTTCTTTCTTTCTTTCTTTCTTTCTTTCTTTCTTTCTTTCTTTCCTAACAATTATTTTCTTTTTTTTTCTTTCTTTTTCTTTCTTTTTCTTTCTTTCATAACAATCATTTTCTTTCTTTCTTTTCTTTCTTTCTTTCTTTCTTTCTTTCTTTCTTTCGCCCTTCATTGCTGATTATTTTTCCCGCTTTGTTCATACATCGCCATTTTCATTGTTTTCTCTCCGTAACGAAATTTGTAATATTTGCCTAAAATTCTTTTCAAATTGTTAATTGTCGAATGCCATCGTTAAATTCAATGAACGGACAAAAAATGGAGGGAAATGTTAATGAAATTAAATGTTTGTTACCTAAGCAAATTTGGTATTGAAATGGCGAGAGAGAGAGAAAGAGAGAGAGAGAGAGAGAGAGAGAGAGAGAGAGAGAGAGAGAGAGGGGGAGAAAGAGGCGGGAGAAAAGAGGAGGGAGAATTGGGATGGAAGTCGAGAGAGGCCATTGGAATGGAAATGGAGAGAGAGGCTGTTGGTATGGATATGAAGAGAGAGAGAGAGAGAGAGACAGAGAGAGAGAGAGAGAGAAGGGAGATAGATAGATAGATAGAGAGAGAGAGAGAGAGAGAGAGAGAGGAGAGAGAGAGAGAGAGAGAGAGGGGGGGTTGGCTATTGCGAGGAAGTGGAGAGGAGCCATTGTTATGAGAGAGAGAGAGAGAGAGAGAGAGAGAGAGAGAGAGAGAGAGAGAGAGAGAGAGAGAAGGAGAGGGGGTGGAATTGGAATGTAAGTCGAGAGAGGCCATTGACATGGAAATGTAGAGCGAGGCTGTTGGTATGGACATGAAGAGAGAGAGAGAGAGTGAGTGTGTGAGTAAGAAAGAGAAAGAGAGAGAAAGAAAGAAAGAAAGAAAGAGAGAGAGAGGGAGAGAGGGAGGGAGAGAGAGGGGTAGCAATTGGAATGTGAGTCGAGAGGCCATTGTCATGGAAATGGAAAGGGAGGCTGTTGGTATAGATAGATAGATAGAGATAGATAGATAGATAGAGAGAGAGAGAGAGGGGGGGCTATTGCGAGGAAGTGAAGAGAGGCCATTGGTATGAGAGAGAGAGAGAGAGAGAGAGAGAGAAAGAGAGAGAGAGAGAGAGAGTGTGTGTGTGTGTGAGTAAGAAAGAGAAATCAAGATTATAATGCTTTTTACATATTGAAGTATTTAGCAATAGCTCTTAAGTAAACATATCAAACGTTGTAATAATTCAATTACCATACTGTAGTATATCCACAGGTCCTGCTAATATGTATTATTTAGTTTTTTCGGACTGTTGGCCTCATCGCGCAATGGATATAAAGGGTCGGTTTATACAGTTCTCTGTGACAATCATCTGGATTTTGCCGGTTCAATCTTGAGCACGGGCGAAAATAATATATAATTCTTATAACACTTTCACCCGGTCATGGTTAAATGAATGAGAACCATCTATCCAATGGATTAAATAAAGGGTTCGGTCTGAAGTTCCGTGAAGACTCCCGATTAAGACAAAGACTAGCGAGTTAGACAAGAAACACCTGAAGAAGGCTGGAGAGCACATCGGCGGAAACGTTGTCTATATCTTATTATAATGGAGATTGTGTGTTTGTCTGTCTGTAACCGAAACTATATTACTACTCAAGTCACAATTCCTTTTAGTTATTTACATCACATTCTCTATGATTTTATTTTTATTCAAACCTCAATAATTAATAAAAATTGTTTTACATCATTAAGACTGTTGACCATATCTACATACTTATAACATGCAATTGTATTGATATATACATCAAAATAGTGGATTACAGTATGAATGGGAAGGCTAATTTGCATATTGATCGTAAAAAAATTGATTTTAATAAATATATGCTAGGTATTATTGATTTCTAATTGTTAGGTTTTTATCTTATTGAATATGAGCAAAAATCTCGGGGATAAATCTTAAAAGAAATCCATTTACAAGAAGAAATAACTAATCTTATTCTTTACTTCCTATTTTAACTAAATAGTTAAATTAGGAAAATGTACCAATAAAAGACGGGAGTAATGGAAAATGATGGAAGAGTTAGTTTGAAAGTTGTTCTATTTTTCAATCATACTCCCTCTATTCCAAATCTTTTTATCTGCATTCTTATTCAGTTTCATTAGCCTTTCTAATTTAATATGATATTTTATTATATTAAAACTTAAATACTTGCACCCGGAGGGTGCATATATTTGCTAGTAACAATAAAGAATAGGACCCTAGTCCGAAAGATCTAAATACCACAAAGGAACTAGTGTTAATCTGGCCTGGTGGGAGGTCAGGAAATTAACTACCTTTCCCAAGGGTATTAAGACTATGTGAATTGCAAACAGCCTCGTTCAGAATTTGAACTCCGGCGATAATCATTACACATGGGCACCTCCGAAAATTACTTTATAAGAATCTAAATAAACCCCATTATGAATAAGTTGAAAGCGAGTGGTGTAATGATTAAAGTCATGGGAAATGGACTCGTCGCCCCGAGTTCAAATCCTGGACGTGGTAATTGCATTTCACTTAGCGCTAATACCCTTGGGAAAGGTATGCATCCTACTCTCCCTCCAGCTATGGGTAAATAGTAGGGCAGACTTTGCTCTTTAACCTTTGTTAGGTAACCGGTCTAGGAGAAGGAAATCTCTGAATTCAAACCTGTTGAACCCCGCTTAAGAAATTGACCTTGTGTCACATCCTGCTCGTGTGGAGGGGTTGGTAAATATATATTATGAATAAGTTGAAAATATCTATTATTATACTAAAGCTGAGCGAATCAATGTTTGTTTCCCTAAGGCTATTTCCTATTTAGTTTAATGACGAAAATTAAATACTAAAATATTCCTTACTTATGTAATTGAATTATGTTTGAAACATTATTACTTTTCATCGTTTTAATTAGCAGTAATTTGCAATTAACTCACAAAGCAATTTCCAGCCCCTCTATATATTTAATTCCCCTTGCTATTAAATTCTTAGTATATCTGTGGGAGAAATGAGCGTGAGAATAAGCTACTCCTTTAACCCCTGCCACCACCAAATCAGTAGTCAGGGGAAATCTCCCACCCTCTGATAACAATCCCCGCCCCGACTCCTCCGCCTCTCTTTCACTTCTGTCATGGTTGTTGTTGTTAATTCAACTACCAAAAATATTTTACTTTATTTTCAAATCTTTTTTCACTACAATTTTTTTTTTGAGAGATTATTTTTAGGATATTACATAAAAAAAGTTATTTTCTGTCATCTCCAGAACTTCTCAACGCCGTAACTATTAATGGAATTTCAAGAAACTGGTCCATTTAAATTTAAATTTGGTCAAACTTTCCCTTTCTTAGAAATCTTACAAAATGATTGTAATGATTCTTCTATTCTTATCACAATCGTGGCTCAATGGGTGATCCAACGGGTCAGGTTTTTTTTCTAGTTTATATATAAAGTAAAAAGTAAAGTAAAGCCGTCGGGGTGGCCTGAAGTCGGTATCAGCCAATCAGCGAGGGAGTCTATCCCCTTTTCACTAGCGCTAGACCAAGGAGATTGTTTTTGCGTCTGAGGTGGAGCACCACACCTACCATCAGCTCCTTACTTACCGTACAGATCCCTGTGCTATTCATACGCTGAGTTGGCGAGGGCCGGAATCGAACTAAGAACCTTGTGGTTTCTAGTCGAACGCTCTACCGACTGAGCTCAAAATCAATTACAAATTTATATATATATATATATATATATATATATGTGTGTGTGTGTGTGTGTGTGTGTTTACCAACCCCTCCGCACGAGCAGGATGTGACACAAGGTCAATTTCATAAGCGGAGTTTAATAGGTTTGAATTCAGGGTTTTCCTTCTCCTAGACTGGTTATCTAGCCAAGGTTAAAGAGCTCAGTTTGCCCTGCTATTTATCCATAGCTGGAGGGAGAGCAGCGGATGCATACCTTTCCCAAGAGTATGTAGGATGTGACACTAGGTCAATTTCATAAGCGGGGTTTAACAGGTTTGAATTCATAGTTTTCTTTCTCTTAGACCAGTCATACCGAGGTTAAATATCCCAATCTGCCCTTCTATTTACCCATAGCTGAAGGGAGAATAGTTGGATTCATACCTTTCCCAAGGGTATTAACGCTATGTTGAATGCAACCAGTCTCGTCCAGGATTTGAACTCGTGTCACAAAATCCATTTCCTTCGCCGATAACCATTACACCACGGGCGCCTCCAAAAATTATCATTATCTTCATAAGAATTTGAATAAACCCCATTAAAAAGAAACAATATTAAATACAAAATGATATTAAATCTATTAATAATGGAGATTCGCTTCCGGTTTTTGTCAGTAACAAAAATTACGTTACTGCCTACGTCACAATTACCAAAGTCGCCAATACATAGAATACAGAACAATTATTAATAATAAAATAGATATAAGCTATTCTTTATAATTCAATGTTTGAATTCTTTCGATTGTAATAAATAAACTATATATTATTTAAATAAATAAAATATATAAACTATGAAATTAATTAGATGGAGATGTATGGAGAGCTAACATCTGGTAAAAGACAGATTGGTCGCCCCCTACGGCGATTCAAAGATGTCTGCAAAAATGATCTCAGGTTCTTTGGTATTGTCCCTTCCAGCTGGGAAAATTTGGCTCAGGACCGCCCTCGGAGGCGGCAGAATCTCCATAGAGGCCTGTACACGTCAGAAGTCACCCTGATACAACATCATGAAACTAAGAGGTCCATAAGAAAGCAACGGCAACAAAGCATCGGAACATCATCATCTACGGGGACAATCTACAAATGCAAAATCTGTGGTCGAGAATGTTTCTCAAACATCGGACTTCATAGTCACAGGAGGCGCTGCAACTTCAGGGCCACACAAAAACTTTTATCATAGTCTTTCGAGACTGAATTGCCAATGATGAATATATTATTTAAATAAATAAAATATATAAACTATGAAATTAATTAGAAAATTGTATTACTTTAAATGGAAAAAATTATTTGCCAAATTTGTAATCCATTTAAAAAAATATTTTTTTAATCTCTCCCGTTTTTCAGTCACAAGAAGTTAACTAAAAGATTTACAAATAAATAAATACCTATGATTTTGTGTAAAATTTATGTGCGAAATATTCAAATTAATAATTAATAGATGCACGCAACATATTATTTGAGGGGAAGAGGACTAAGTTTCCATTTCAAATTGCTAATTTTTTTTTTTACTCCTTTAATAAATTTAATGATTTTGCTTACTTATGATAAAAAAACCCAGACATCTAATTTTTAACTGGCTCCCCTCAGACAATATCTTTTAAAAATTAATTTTTACACCACCCGGAGGGTGTTTTTTTGTTGCTAGTAATAATAATAGAGAAAACATAAAAATTTAACTATACAAAAAAGCGGTCATCATCTGGGCAATATATTTTAATTTTGTATTTAAAATAATAATAACTAAAATATAATGAATACAAGAACAAACTCTTGGTCGAAACACGTGTCGACATTTCAATAAATATTTTTTTCCATGCAACATTTTCTTTCCTTTTATCTTTCAACATAATTGTCAGGTTCACTTCCATTTTTCAACTTACACACACACACACACACACACACACACACACACACACACACACACACACATATATATATATATATATATATATATATATATATTGGCAGTATGAATTTAAAAAGGACGCGTAAAAGCATATGCATGTTGTGAAATAATTTTTTTTTTCTTAAAAAGAAAACTAAGGGTACCCTAGTTAGATTTAAAATCTAAAATGAATTGATCTTTTTTTCGTTCAATGCTCTTCAGAGAAAAAATACATTGATAGATGGTGTTATTGTGGTTTTGTTTTGTTTGTTTTTTTTTTGTTTTTTGTTGTTGTTGTAGACGATGGAATAGTCAGAGAGAAAACGAGAAAAGGATTTTTTTCCTCTCAATAGGACAAAGAATTCGTAAAACTAAGAAATATATATATATATATATATATATATATATATATATATATATATATATAAGTAAAGAAATAACAAAAGACTTAGAGATTTAGCATTATAGTCTATTTCAGGGAGCTTAGTTGAATAGGTGTATTCGTCTGATGACGAATTTGGAATTTGTCGTTCCTTTTCTGAATATGTCAAAATAAGAGATACATTAAGAGATACATTTTTTGTTGACCGAGTTTTTTGTGGCGGAAGTACTCATATTTGAAACTACAACATAAAATTTTTTTTCTTGCAGCATCAAGGATTTCATTTGGAATTCATATCACAGGACAATAAAATTAAAAAAATAAAAAGAATAAAAAAATAAAAATCTGTTTTCAAATGCCTTTAAAGTAATAAAGAATTCATCATTTGCATCTGATGAGTCGGGAGAGTTAGACACTTTGTCTAAGCTCCCTGAAATAGACTATAAAGCTAAATCTCTAAGTCTTTTGTTATTTCTTTACTTATATATTTGCTCTGTGACTCTAACATTAAGAGCACACATTGAGCTCTCAAACTGCGACAGGTTTTTTTAAAATAAAACTCTTGTGTCGTAAGGAAGATTTCTTCTCTGGACTTTTGGATTATATATATATATATATATATATATATATATATATATATATATATATATATTCATATATATATATATATATATATATATATATATATATATATATATATATATATATATATATATATATATATATATATTATATATTTATATATATCATATATATATATATATATTCACCGGAGGCTCATATTTTCGGATGTAATAAGGATCCCGACTCTGCGAGTTTATCATCATTGCAGACTCATGTTGCTGGACTTGTTACATTTTTAAACTTTCATTTGTAACCGGAACATTTTCCTGAACTTTTTTGATATTCATTTACATTTTTACTCTTTTGAGTTTTTATGATAAAAATGCTTAAACATTTTAAAAATAAAATTTATTTTATTTTTAACAAATATGCATTTTTAAAAATGAAAAAAAAAAAAATCCGGTACTGATCGAGAGCGTTCGTTGTCTTGTAATTACTGATATATTCATTTCGTTTTTCCGCTTACAATGTTGCTTTGAAAAAGACATATTCATAAAGTCGAAACAGATTTCTGTCAGCAAAAATGTTTAACATCTTGTTGTTTTTCTATAAAACTTTCTTATATATATATATATATATATATATATATATATATATATATATTGTGCACCCCAAAAAAGACTTTCCATCAACTATTATTATTTGAAACAAAACATCCTTTCAACTTTCGCGTGCTGGAAGAAGTACTAGAACCCCCTCACATGGTTCGTAATGTGGGTGGGTGGGTGAAGACGTGACTTTTTTTTAGTTTTTAAAAATTTTTTAAATTTATTTATTCCTCTCATCTTCGCTTGATTCGTTTGGTTATTATCCAATATTTTTCGGTCAATCTCTTCAAAGAAATTCACTTTGAATTCACAAATGTTGAAAGACGTACAAGTCTTTCAACATTTGTCAAGTGAAGAGATTGACCGAAAAAAAGGAAAAATAAAATAAAATTAAGACATAAGGGTTCGCTAGCTTTTCTATTTTAGAATTTCAATATTCTACAATGTATATTCTTTTTTTCTCTTTGATATCATGTGAAATGGTTACATTGTTGCAATATTCACCGGAAGACAAACAGACAATATTGGATACATATACAGGGTTCAAGCATTCGTTCTCAACAGACATTCAAAAAAAAAAAGAATAAATTACAGTTATTCGCCCATTTCATTCATAACATGAGGAAAAAAGAAAGGAGGAGAAGAAGAAAAAAGAGAAAAAAAGGAGAGGAAAAAGAAATAAGAAGAGAAATTATAACCACCCAAAGAAAAACGTAAGCATATCCATTTCTGATACGAAACTCTGATGATGAAGTTTATACTTAGAAATCGATAAGACAAAAATAACACATTTTTGTTTTTATTTTTTATGCGCATTGTAATTGCCTTCAAATCATTAATATATATATATATATAATATATATATATATATATATATATATATATATATGGTTTATTGGTTGGTTTTGAAGGCTGTCACAATGCGAGTGTAAAGAAAAAAGAAGGTAACTATGATGTTTTTGTTAACCTGTCATTTTATTTTCTAATATTTCGGGACGAAAATTCCCATCATCAGAAGAATACTGGAACTGAAGTTGTCTTAGCGGCTGCTAGATTCATTCTGTCTTGGGTCTTCCAAATTCTGTGTGTGTATGTGTATGGTTGGGGTGCTTGCTTATGTGTGTGTTTGTGTGTATAAGTGTGTGTGTGTAAGTGCTTATGTGTGTAAATGTAAGCGTATGTGTGTGCGCGTGGTGCTTATGTCTGTGTGTCTGATCATTTCTTTTTATTTTATTTTAATTATTATTCCAGATTTGATTCGCCTCTAAGCAAGGTTTTATTTTATTTTTATTTTTTTTTTGTGTTTGTTTATTAACAGGATCATCTGATCTCTTTTTTATTGATATGTGTCTGAGACTAACACACACACACACACACACACACACACACACACACACACACATATATATATATATATATATATATATATATATATATATATATATATATATATATTAAATGTTGTATATTTTGGCAGCAAGTTATTTTGTAGACAGGTGTTATTAAACAACACGGAACATTTCTTTTTCATGATCTTGATTTGTATCTTTTCCAGTCTTCTGGCGATCTTTCCAATGTTAGGATATTCCCATACTATCAACCCAAGCGCTTTCGACTGTATCTTCGGTCATCATCAGGGAGGGGGTATATGATTTGGTGTTTGTTCCCTTTTTTTTCTTTTTCTTGTTCTTTTATCTATTTTGCTTTTAAATTAGAAGAATCTATGACGACTGAATACAAGGGTATTAATTAGCACTAGGTTAAATGCAACTGGTCTCGTCCAGGATTTGAACTCGTGTCGCCGTGTCCATTTCCTGCGACGATAACCATTACACCACGGGCGCCTCCAAAAATTATTATTATCTTCATAAGAATTTGAATAAATCCAATAAAATTTTTTTTTTAAAGAGATAAACATTAGGAACACAAATAACTAGGATGTGACACAGGGTCAGTCTTATAATTGAGGTTTAACAGGTTTTCGCCAAGTTAAAGCGCCAATCTGCCCTAATATTTACCCATGGCTGGAGGGAGAATAGTTGGATTAATACCTTTCCCAGGGATATTAGCGCAATGTTAAATGCAACTGGTCTCGTCCAGGAGTTGAACTCGTGGCGCCGTATCCATTTCCTGTGACGATAACCATTACACGACGAGCGCCTCCAAAAATTAATATGATCTTCATAAGAAACAAAATCTTAAAAGAGATAAACATTGAGAAGGAAAATTACTAAGAATCCAGTTTACTTTTCAACTCGAAGAGCCTTTCCCCTTCAAACAAAATCTTGAAAGGTCTTCAGTGAAAATGTTCAAATTTGATTATAGCGATTCGCGGTAGCTGTGTCATCCCAATATAACCGTAACTCTGAGTTGTTTGCTAACTTGATATTTCACTTGTTGAAATGCGTGACGATAGAGAGCGCATATTTTAATGAGGAAAAATTAAATTTGTTGGGTTAAGTGATTCCATATATTGTCAGGGCAATCGTGTTTATTATTAAACAAGAGTGGTTGATACAAGACAATATGTGTGACTCGTAAGATAAAGGCGGGAAAAGATTGGCGAAAATGAAAGTGAAAGTAAACAAATGTTGACACGTTTGATAGAATAAGGAAAATAGAGAGAATAATTGGAAGAAGAAAGAAAGAGAGAAAGATATAAACAATCCATTAACAAGCTAAGTTAATAAATACAGAGAGAAAGAAAGAAAGAAAGAAAAAAGAAAGAAAGAACCCACTAATGTACAAAAGAAAGAAAGAAAGAAAGAAAGAATCCAGTAATGTGCCTCAAGAAACGAATAGATTGAAAATAAGGAAGAAAGGGAAGAAGAAAGAAAAAAGTAAGAAAGAAAAAACTCAGTAAAGTGTCCAAGAAAAAATGAAAGAAAGAAAGAAAGAAAGAAAGAAATGAAGGAAGGATCCTGTTACGAGGTAAGTTAATGAAGTCAGAAAGAAAGAAAGAAAGAAAGAAAGAAAGAAAGAAAGATAAATAGATAGAAATAATCCAGCAAAAATGAAAGAAAGAAAGAAGGAAAGAAAGAAAGAAAGAAAGGAAGGAAGGAAGGAAGGAAGGGAAGGAAGGAAGGAAGGATCCTGTCACAAGCTAAGTTTAATAAATATAGAAAGAAAGAAAGACTCCAGCAATGTGCTCAAAAAGGAAGAAAGAAACTATCCAGCTACGAGGTAAGTAAATAAAGTCAGAGAAAAAGAAAGATAGAAAGAAAGAAAGAAAGAAAGAACCCAGCAATGTGCTCAAAAAGAAAGAAAGAAAGAAACTATCCAGCTACGAGGTAAGTAAATAAAGTCAGTGAAAGAGAGATAGATAGATAGATAGAAAGAAAGAAAGAAAGAAAGAAAGAAAGATAGCAACACGCTAAGTTAATAAATAGAGAGAGTAAGAAAAAAGAAAGAAAGATAGAAGGAAAGAACCAAACAATGTGCCAAAGAAAGAGAGAAAGAAAGAAAGAATGTATGAAAGAAGAATCCAACTACGAGTTAAATAAAACAAGAATGGTTGACACAAGACAATATGTGTGACTCATAGGATAAAGGCGGGAAAAGATGGGCGAAAATGAAAGTGAAAGTTAATAAATATTCTTTCTCTTTTAAACTTGTTACTGTTTAGACTCCTCAACCAATCAAAAACGAACAAGTCAGCCTTTCACACGTCATCCAAAATTCAAGTTAATTCCCACTATTTCATAACATATAACTAACTTGCGTCCATTGGCAGTTCTCAATAACGAACACAAGACATTATTGTTTTTTTCTCAGAGCTCATATATATTATTTTAAACCCAAGTGAAAATGCCTTGGAGGACAGACACTCATCTTGCATCTGTCCTCTTCAAAACCACAGCCTATACTCTGACGTTTGTCTCCGCCAAAAACTCTACAACTTTTCAATCTCTCTTTCACTCTTGTCACTGTTGACACTACTCGACCAATCAGAAGCCAACAGGTCAACCTTTCACACGTCATCCCAAATTCTAGTTAATTTCCACTATTAAATAATTTATAACTAACTATAACCAAGATCTTTGTTTTTTTTTCATATCTCATTATTTCACAATTGCTTCAAAGAATTTAATAAAAAGAGCTAAAGTAGTGGGCTTGGCCTCTGACTGACTCTGACTCTCTCCGGCCACCGACTCTAACTCTAACTGACTCTGATCCCTCACTGACTCCTTAATATAGTGTCTAAATAATCTTCCAGAAGATTCTTCTTCTGGTATTTTCTCTTTCTTACTCGAAACAATCGAATATTCCATTATTTCGAATCTCTCTGGTCAACTAAGGTTCATGGCCCCAAGATCAAAAGGATCTTTGTAGCCCAAAAGACTGGATTTTTCTTAATCATAGACTTTTTGTCTCCAATCTCTCGTTAAAAAGATTTTTTTATCTTTCTAACTCCTTTTTCGGTGATTCTACCAAGACCACCCAGTAATATAAGAGAATTTTTTAAGGTTTTTTTTCTAAGTCTGACACAAGGCCACAAATATAGGTGCTGGGCGGCGATTACATAACATACCTCCCTTACATCAACAATAAAATTGTAAACACCCTGAGTGCTTTGTTTATCAAAAAGACATGATTCGGTAGTAAATGACCAGAAAAGTTGATAGCCCATAAAACAAAACAACTAACAACCAACATTTAAATTATTATTTAAAATACAATTTAAAATATTCCTCAGAATTTATCTTACAAATTAAATTTTAAGTTTTATCATTTTACTCTTTATTGTGACAATAATCATCGAACAATGTTTTTTTATTTATAAGTCAATAAACATCGCTGTGAAAGTTAACTCTTATAGTTTATAGTGCAACTTTGGCATGTTTAAATATGCTAGATTTCATTTGACATTTGAACTTTTATGAAAATTGTTGTTTTGTAATTAATACTAATGCTAAAAAAAGTCTTAATTTTTTAGAGAACTACTGAAAACGTTGGCGGACCTGACCATCTGGACCCCCCCATCTAATTTTTTTTCCTTCAATGGATTATCATCGATTACACACCAATCTGCCAATGATAGAAATATATTATTTAAATAAATAAAATATATAAACTATGAAATTAATTAGAAAATTGTATTACTTTAAATGGAAAAATTATTTGCCAATTTGTAATCCATTTAAAAAAAAATATTTTTAATCTCTCCGTTTTTCAGTCACAAGAAGTTAAATAAAAGATTTACAAATAATAAATACCTATGATTTTGTGTAAATTTATGTGCGAAATATTCAAATTAATAATTAATAGATGCACGCAACATATTATTTGAGGGGAAGAGGACTAAGTTTCCATTTCAAATTGCTAATTTTTTTTTTACTCCTTTAATAAATTTAATGATTTTGCTTACTTATGATAAAAAAAACCCAGACATCTAATTTTTAACTGGCTCCCCTCAGACAATATCTTTTAAAAATTAATTTTTACACCACCCGGAGGTGTTTTTTGTTGCTAGTAATAATAATAGAGAAAACATAAAAATTTAACTATACAAAAAAGCGGTCATCATTGGGCAATATATTTTAATTTTGTATTTAAAATAATAATAACTAAAATATAATGAATACAAGAACAAACTCTTGGTCGAAACACGTGTCGACATTTCAATAAATATTTTTTTCCATGCAACATTTTCTTCCTTTTATCTTTCAACATAATTGTCAGGTTCACTTTCATTTTTCAACTTACACACACACACACACACACACACACACACACACACACACACACACCACACACAATAATATATATATAATATAATATTATAATATATATATATAGTTTATTGCAGTATGAATTTAAAAAGGACGCGTAAAAGCATATGCAATGTTGTGAAATAATTTTTTTTTCTTAAAAAGAAAACTAAGGGTACCCTAGTTAGATTTAAAATCTAAAATGAATTGACTTTTTTTCGTTCAATGCTCTCAGAAGAAAAAATACATTGATAGATGGTGTTATTGTGTTTTGTTTTGTTTGTTTTTTTTTTTGTTTTTTGTTGTTGTTGTAGACGATGGAATAGTCAGAGAGAAAACGAGAAAAGGATTTTTTTTCTCTCAATAGGACAAAGAATTCGTAAAACTAAGAAATATATATATATATATATATATAATATATATATATAATATATATATATAAGTAAAAGGAAATAACAAAAGACTTAGAGATTTAGCATTATAGTCTATTTCAGGGAGCTAGTTGAATAGGTGTATTCGTCTTGATGACGAATTTGGAATTTGTCGTTCCTTTTCTGAATATGTCAAAATAAGAGATACATTAGAGATACATTTTTGTTGACCGAGTTTTTTTGGCGGAAGTACTCATATTTGAAACTACAACATAAAATTTTTTTTCTTGCAGCATCAAGGATTTCATTTGGAATTCATATCACAGGACAATAAAATTAAAAAATAAAAAGAATAAAAAAATAAAAATCTGTTTTCAAATGCCTTTAAAGTAATAAAGAATTCATCATTGCATCTGATGAGTCGGAGATTAGACACTTGTCTAAGTCCCTGAAATAGACTATAAAGCTAAATCTCTAAGTCTTTTGTTATTTCTTTACTTATATATTTGCCTGTGACTCTAACATAAGAGCACACATTGAGTCTCAAACTGCGACAAGTTTTTTAAATAAAACCTTGTGTCGTAAGGAAGATTTCTTCTCTGGACTTTTGGATATAATAATATAAATATATAATAATATATATAATATATATATATAATAATAATATTATCATATATATATATATATATTATATATAAATTATATATTATATGTATCAATATATATATATATATATATATATGTTATATATGAATTATATAATATATATATATATATTATAATCATATAAATATATATAATTATATATTAAAAATATAATATAATATAATTCACCGGAGTCATATTTCGGATGTAATAAGGATCCCGACTCTGCGAGTTTATATCATTGCAGACTCATGTTGTGGACTTGTTACATTTTAAACTTTCATTTGTAACCGGAACATTTTCCTGAACTTTTTGATATTCATTACATTTTTATCTTTTTGAGTTTTTATGATAAAAATGCTTAAACATTTAAAAAATAAAATTATTTTATTTTTAACAAATATGCATTTTTAAAAATGAAAAAAAAAAAAATCAAAAAAAGCGTACTAGTATCGAGAGACGTTCGTTGTCTTGTAATTACTGATATATTCATTTCGTTTTTCCGCTTACAATGTTGCTTTGAAAAAGACAATATTCATAAAAGTCGAAACAGATTTCTGTCAGCAAAAATGTTTAACATCTTGTGTTTTTCTATAAAACTTTCTTAAATATATATATATATAATATATATATATATATATATATATATATTGTGCAGCTCCCAAAAAAGACTTTCCATCAACTATTATTATTTGAAACAAAACATGCCTTTCAACTTTCGCGTGCTGGAGAAGAAAGTACTAGAACGCCCCTCACATGGTTCGTAATGTGGGTGGGTGGGGGTGAAGACGTGATTTTTTAGTTTTTAAAAATTTTTTAAATTTATTTATTCCTCTCATCTTCGCTTGATTCGTTTGGTTATTATCCAATATTTTTCGGTCATCTCTTCAAAGAAATTCACTTGAATTCACAAATGTTGAAGACGTACAAGTCTTTCAACATTTGTCAAGTGAAGAGATTGACCGAAAAAAGGAAAAATAAAATAAAATTAAGACATAAGGGTTCGCTGCTTTTCTATTTTAGAATTTCAATATTCTACAATGTATATTCTTTTTTTCTTTGATATCATGTGAAATGGTTACATTGTTGCAATATTTCACCGGAAGACAAACAGACAATATTGGATACATATACAGGGTTCAAGCATTCGTTCTCAACAGACATTCAAAAAAAAAGAATAAATTACAGTTATTCGCCCATTTCATTCATAACATGCGGAAAAAGAAAGGTGAGGAGAAAGAAAAGAAGAAAAAAGAAAAAAAAAGAGAAAAAAGGGAAAAAAAAAAGAAGAGAAATTATAACCACCCAAAGAAAAACGTAAGCATATCCATTTCTGATACGAAACTCTGATGATGAAGTTTATACTTAGAAATCGATAAGACAAAAAATAACACATTTTTTGTTTTTATTTTTTATGCGCATTGTAATTGCCTTCAAATCATTAATATATATATATATATATAATATATATATATATATATATATATATATATTATATATTGGTTTATTGGTTGGTTTGAAGGCTGTCACAATGCGGAGTGTAAAGAAAAAAGAAGGTAACTATGATGTTTTTTGTTAACCTGTCATTTTATTTCTTAATATTTCGGGACGAAAATTCCCATCATCAGAAGAATACTGGAACTGAAGTTGTCTTAGCGCTGCTAGATTCATTCTGTCTTGGGTCTTTTCCAAATTCTGTGTGTGTATGTGTATGGTTGGGGTGCTTGCTTATGTGTGTGTTGTGTGTATAGTGTGTTGTGTAGTTGTAAGTGGCTTATGTTGTAAATGTAAGCGTATGTGTGTGCGCGTGGTGCTTATGTCTGTGTGTCTGATCATTTCTTTTTATTTTATTTTAATTATTATTCCAGATTTGATTCGCCTCTAAGCAAGGTTTTATTTTTATTTTTATTTTTATTTTTTTTGTGTTTGTTTATTAACAGGATCATCTGATCTCTTTTTATTGATATGTGTTCTGAGTACACTACACATCACACACACACACACACCACGACACAACACACACACACACAACATAATAATTATATATAATATAATAATATATTAATATATATATAGTATTATATATAATATATTAAATGTGTAATATCTTTGCAGCAAGTTATTTTGTAGACAAGGTGTTATTTAAACAACACGGAACATTTCTTTTTCATGATCTTGATTTGTATCTTTTCCAGTCTTCTGGCGGATTTTCCAAGTTAGGATATTCCATACTATCCACCCAAGCGCTTTCGACTGTATTTCGCGGTCAATCATCAGGGAGGGGGTATATGTTTGGTGTTTGTTCCCTTTTTTTTCTTTTTCTTGTTCTTTTATCTATTTTGCTTTTATCTAGAAGAATCTATGACGACTGAATACAAGGGTATAATTAGCACTAGGTTAAATGCAACTGGTCTCGTCCAGGATTTGAACTCGTGTCGCCGTGTCCATTTTCTGCGCACGATAACCATTACACCACGGGCCTGCTCAAAACAACTTATATATTATCTTTCATAAAACCTTAACAGATCTTAGTTATGCTGTCATAAAGAGAATAAAGACATTGAATAATCCAAAATTTTTTTTTACAAGAGATAAACGATTAGGAGACACACAAATAACTAGGATGTGACACTCAGGGTCGAGTCTTTATAATATTGAGTTTAACAAGGTTTCGCCAGTTAAAGCGCCAATCTGCCTAATATTTACCCATGGCTGAGGGAGAATAGTTGGATTAATACCTTTCCCAGGATATTAGCGCAATGTTAAATGGCAACTGGTCTCGTCCAGGAGTTGAACTCGTGTCGCCGTATATTTTCGTGTACGTAACCATTACACGACGAGCGCCTCCAAAAATTAATATGATCTTCATAAGAAACAAAAATCTTCTAAAAGAAATAAACATTAGAAGGAAATTACTAAGAATCCAGTTTACTTTCTAACTCGAGGACCTTCCCCTTCAAACAAAATCTTGGAAAGGTCTTCAGTGAAAATGTTCAAATTTGATTATAGCGATTCGGGCAGCCTGTGTCATCCAATATAACCCGTAACTCTGAGTTGTTTGCTAACTTGATATTTCACTTGTTGAAGTGATCGTGACGATAGAGAGCGCATATTTTAATGAGGAAAAATTAAATTTGTTGGGTTAAGTGATTCCGTATATTGTCAGGGCAATCGTGTTTATTATTAAACAAGAGTGGTTTGATACAAGACAAATATTGTGTGACTCGTAAGATAAAGGGGGAAAAGAGATTAGAAGCTTTAAATAGATGTGGAATATTGAGAAGGTAAACAAAAGATGTTAGACTACGTTTTTGATCAGAATTAAGAGAATTCATCTACGGGGACAACCTACAAATGCAAAATCTGTTGTTGAGAATGTTTCTCAAACATCGGACTTCATAGTCACAGGAGGCGCTGCAACTCCAGGGGCACACACAAACTTTATTATAGTCTTTCGAGACTGAATTGCCAATGTAATGTAATGTAATATATATCGTTTATCGCAAAAAAAATTATACACACACACACACACACAACCACATACCTAAAAAATGCACAATGTTTCCTTTCGATACACACACTTACAGCGTCCCATACTCACGCCATAAAAAAGAATATTTGATGTCATATTTCAAACCGTCTCCTTTTTCAAACCTCAAAATTTTTTAAACAGACTGAATAACAAGGACTACTACTCGCTTTTCTCCTTATTCTGTGATAAATAATTTCTTATCACCTTCCACATACCAACAAATGCCCTGAAGATGATCTAATTAATAGATCGAAACACTGCAGCGTCGGCCAATAAACTCACGACTTAACCTATTTAAACCTGTTTTTTCATTTTTCTTAATATACTACATACCGTCGTATTCACTTCCTTTCTTCACACATATAATATATATATATATATATATATATATATATATATATATATATATATATATGTGTGTGTGTGTGTGTGTGTGTGTGTATTTTGGCAGCATTCTTTCATTTATGCATGTTGAGTTAAACAAAGGACACATCTCCTACCCCATCTCCTGTCGGTACAATTCGAGCTTTGAAGTAGAATTGACTGATTCATAACTGTAATAAAGAAATACGAATTCTAAAATTTAAAAAATAAAAAACCCTTCCACTCATTCATCGACACAGGCGTTGAAACCGCTTTAAAACAAATAATGAGCAAAATGATATTACATATATCATTAATTTATGATAAACAATTTTAAACAATAAATTCTGCCAAACAAAAATTTACGAAAACGGATGCTTTGTCTGAAGTAAAAAAATATGAAAAACTACATTATGAAGAATTCCTGTTTTTTAACAACCATAGCAGCAGAAGAATGAAAAAAAAAAAAAAAGGAAAGGAAAGAAAAGGAAAGGAGGTAACTATGTGTGGCACAGAATGATGGACTGGCAAGTCTAGCCCAATTTCATGTATTGTTCATTGTTTGTTTATTTATTTATGTTTTTATTTTATTTTATTTTATTTCATTTTATTTTACTTACTTTTTTTATTTATTTTATTTTATTTTATCTTTTTTTATTTCATTTTATTTATCTTTTTTTTTTTTTTTAATTTTCAGTGTTATTGAGATTTTAAAATAATTCATGCCGAAGTCATGTTGGTTTTATTTATTATTACTGTGTATTCAAATTATTTCTAATTCATTTTTTAAATATATTTTTAACTCATTTTTTTTATCTATTTAGACCAATAGATGCGACCTGTGGTGGTCGTACTTGGTGGGCCTAACAAGTACTACCCCCGGGTCAATGTGGGCCTGGGAGTAATGAAGGGGTACTCCATACTTCCCAGAGCTCCTTAATTGGAACCTCACCCCTAGATTCAATTTTACTATCAGAGCCATATATGGTAGGGACAATCATATAAGTGCTAGGACTTGACGTGACCAGCCGATTGATTGGAGGGACCTCTCCGACCGCCCGTCTAGCCCAAGTAACGGTGCATGCGATGGACTGCTCGGCAAACACCACGGATCGTCATCTACGACCAACAGGTGGCCCAATTGGAAGGTGGTTTTACTCAGCAGAGGTGTTGTCGGCATAGTGTACAGCCTCAGGCGATAGAGCTAAACAAATAAGGACACATATTTAATAATTAGCTCCTTTTAATTGTTAGTTTTTAGGGGTAAAAATAAAATAAATTAAATTAATATTTTTTATCACTTTAATGCAACAAGCAATTAAGAAAAACAAGGAATTAGGAACTGAATTTAAGTTTTTGTCATATGTACAAAACAGTTTTTAAAAAATAGAATTATATTTCAAAACACTCAAAAGTTAAGGATTACATTTTTTAAAAATTCAATGAATTATTTTCCTCTTATTATCTCTCTAACCTCTCACAACCTGTTGTTAAAATTATTTTTAGTCTGGTCATGGATCGGGCACTTTTGATAGTATATATATATATATATATATATATACGCTCCCAATTTCGGTTGAGAACTTTATTTAGAAGGGATTTAATTGCAAAATTCACCGTATTCGGCGTTCAGCTAAGACTCATTTTGTTTACATAAAGTTTGAGACCTCTGGGTGAATTCA
>CM042175.1:32010976-32033476 GCA_023376005.1 Doryteuthis pealeii
AAAAAATTAGGTCTGACTTCAATTAAGCCCATATTCTACCAAATATTGTCGGCTGAAAATAGCTATATTTGTTTACGCTTACGTATGTTCGTGCGAAAGTCTCTAAAGAGGAATATGAGTACTACTAATATATATAATATATATATATATATATGTATATATATAATATATATATATATATGTGTGTGTGTGTGTGTGTGTGTGTGTGTATTATATATACAGCTTCTATAAATTGACCATGTATATATATATATATATATATATATATATATATATATATATATACATCTTCAGGGCTAAAATCTGAGTCAGATTTTAGCCCTGAAGAGCTTTATGCGAAACTAATAGTAGGTTCGTCTGACTTATTAGATTATCTTTATTATTGGCTCTACTTAGGTATCGAGCACTTTTTACTTATTAGCTTATTCTCCTAGCGGTTATATGAATATATATATATATCTTATATACATATATATACATATAAATTGTTTTTTCTTTTGGCCAAATACTGTACCAATAGATTATTTTTGTTGGTACGAATATCTTGGTCTTTTCTTTTTTTCAAAAAAATTTTTCTCCCCGGTTGATGTTTGGTAGTATATTTTTACAATCAAACTTTCTGCTGGGTTTTTTCTCTCCGCAAGGATTTACCAACACGCTTGGTATATTAAATTATATATATATATATGTGTGTGTGTGTGTGTGTGTGTGTGTGTGTGTATAGAACTAAACAAAAGACACATCTCCTGTTTAACAATTTTATTTTTGATCTTTTCGAGTTTTCTGGCCAACTTTTTAATATTTGGGTGGAATTCGTGGATAAGTCCACCAAAGTTCAAGTCCCGAGTACTTTCGGCACTTCGAAGTGCCATCATCAGGGCTGGTGTGTTCCAGTTTTTTAAAAAATTATATTAATGTGGAGGCTGGAAGGAGAAGAATTGGTGAGAAAGGTGTTATAGGCATTTTAAAATGCGTGTACTGCATTGGAAATTAATTTTGTTTAAATATGGTTCGTATTGTTTTATGTATAAAGCTTCAAAGGAGTCTAATAATAGATGAGAAAAACTTTCTATCAGGGACCCCACTCTCAAAAAGTATTTTAACCCTTTTGAGAAGGGTCCCTTGGAAAGGATTTGTCATTTATCCTCCTTATTTCATTCATTTTTATTTCATCCATTCATTCATTTTACCATTGATTTTTGACTATATATATTATATATAATATATATATAATAATATATATATATATATATATATGTGTGTGGGGGGGGAGATTATGTGCTTAATTAAAGTCATACCTAATTTTGTTAATTAATTAATTATAACTAAATGAATTAGGCGTGCATATCGGTTTAAATGGAAAGCATAAACAAGTCGATCTCTGTATGTACATTTCAGCCCATTAGGCCTCATCAGCAGAGCTATAGACAGGGCAGTGCTTTGTGCGTAATTCGAACCCTACCTGTCAGGCGGACATTCTAACCACTACACTAGCTGGCTTCCCATTAATTAATTAACAAAATTAATTAACATCATTCCCTAGTTTCAAAGTATAAAATAACCCTAGACGGGTTGATGTGCCCTTAAAATTCAACAACGAACTATCTATATATTAATACTCTTGTTCCTAAATCATACTACAACACCCTCTGGTTAAAAATGAGACCGTCCAAAATGTTCAAGATGCAATGGAAAAAATGTGAATACAGATTATCTGGTGTTGCTTAATCGCGGATTTCTTATTTGTCCCATTCTATTTCATCCAATTTTAAAAACATTCCAAATTTTCTTGCGTCGCTTAAATGCCCAACGTAAAATTAAAATGAATTGAAAAAAAAAAAGGAAGTTACATTTTTGTTTTATTTGTAATATCGAAATTATGAATCAATTTACATTATGTTTTAGCGAGCCAGCATCAGTTGAATTTCCGGCCCAACTTAGTTATTTTCCGAGTCGTGTTTTTGTCACTTTTTTGTCTGCATATTAATGTAGATATTTTAAACGCAAGATGTTTATCCTGCAAAAGAAGAAGTCGACCTGAACGGGATCTGAGTAGCTTTTTCTCGACTTCATTTGTTCACACGGCAGTTATTTTGTTTTGTTTTGTTTTACGGCATATCAACCTCGGTGGGTCATTTAATGCCGACAAAGTTGTGAAGTTTGGTTTGTTTTGTTTTACAGCATATCAACCTCAGTGGGTCATTTAATGCCGATGAAGTTTTGAAATAAATCAATTCTTAATGGATAATACAATTTTTTTAGAAATAAATTTTTCTATTTAACCCATAGATGGGAACACGGCAGTTGTTTCGTTTGTCGTTACTTTTTTTTTTGGTATACCTAATCTATAGATAATGGCGTCGGCGAACAAAATTGGCCAAAAACAAATCGTTTTAAATATATTAAAAATAAATTGCTAATGTAATGATATTTTTCTTTTTTTTTAATGATGGTTACTACTTATCGATTTAGACAAAGTTTGACCTTAAATAATAGATTTAATTATTTTTAATTCGTATTTAAAAACTCGTAACAGCTGATTTTTTTTTGGTATACCTAATATATACATAGGCATCTTTTTGTTTCCTTACAGTCAAACCATATGACTGTTTTGTAATTTTTATTGTCGTGTCCGACTTAAATATATTAATTCATCTCTATATTGTTTTGCTTTGAAATTAATTACTATTACAAATTAAAAGGAAAAAGTAAAGGCGTCGGAGCGGCCTATAAGCCATAAAGCGAGGGAGTCTATCCCCTTTTCACTAGCGCTAGACCCAAGAGATTGTTTTTTGCGTCTGAGGTGGAGTGCCACACCTACCATCAGCTCCTTACCTTACCGCACAGATCCCTGTGCTACTCGTACGCTGTGTTGGCAAGGGCCGGTATCGAACTAGGAACCTTGTGGTTTCTAGCCGAACGTTCTACCGACTGACCTAACCCGGCCCCTTATTACAAATTATAACTAGTATAAATTATTAAAATTTAAGAGTGTAATTCTAATTATATTATAGGGAAAAACTTGCTCTATTTCTACCATTACATGAATTCTGAAATATTTTCTATATTTTCATAGCTCCATTATAGCTCGACTTTATGCGTAATTGTCGCTGAAGGCGTCATTTAAGTGAGTCCCATCGAGATCTTTATGCTTAGAATAACATAAAAGCTTTCGATTCCTCAAAGGAACCCAAAAGTGTTTTTTTGTTTTTGTTTGTTTTTTTTTTTTGTTTGTTTGTTGCATTTTTATTTTTTCTTGTTTTTCAATGTATTGTTTGAAATTCAATTTTTTTTTTTCAACTTTTGAATTTTTCAAAACGGTGAAGCGAAATATTTGCACGTAAATCCTTCACTTTCATTGAAGCCGATTAAAAAAAATCGATAATTTGAATTCAATTTGATTTTTTTGTTTTCTAATCATTTAATATCAAAGTAAATATGATGATTTTGTTCCTGTTGTAGAAAAAAAATTGAAAAAAAAGAAGAAATGAAAAAAAAGCGAGAGAGAGAGAGAGAGAGAGAGAGAGAGAGAGAGAGAGAGAGGAGAGAGAGAGAGGAGTCAGCCATATCTGTGCATACAAGTTTGGGCCGAGTAGCAAAAGAACTACATCAATCAAATGTGTGGGGATTCCGGATGCTGTGCAGAGGACTTTCCCATGGTTGATGACCGATGGGAATGGTTGGAGAGAGAGAGAGAGAGAGAGAAGAGAGAGAGAGAGAGAGAGAGAGAGAGAGAATCAGCGATATCTATGCATGCCAGTGTGGACCGAGTAGTAAAAACCTACATCAATCAACACTGTGGGGATTGTGGAGGCTGTGCGAAGGACCTCATCGGGTTGAAGACCGATGGGAATTGTTGAGAGAGAGAGAGAGAGAGAGAGAGAGAGAGAGAGAGAGAGAGGATGAATATCCGTAAACACCAGTGTGTGCTGATTTGCAAAATCCTACATCAGTCATTTCTCTACGGATTCTGGATGCTGTACAGAGGACATCCCGGAGTTGATGCTTGATAGGGATGGTTGGATATATTGGTAGATAGATAGATAGGTAGAGAGAGTGAGAGAAAGAGTATGTAAATGTATATGTGTGTGTGTGTGAGAGAGAGAGAGAGAGAGAGAGAGAGAGAGAGAGAGAGAGAGAGAGAGAGAAAAAAGGAAAGAAAAAAAGAAAGAAAACGGTTATTTGACACATACCATAAAAGGCGAATTGAAGTGTCGGTTGAATTTATTAAAGGAATATTCATTGTTATTGAAGCTGTGGAGTGAGCGAGAGGGAGAAAGAGGGAGGGGATGGAAGAAGGGATAACAATGAAGATAAAAAGGATAGGGAAAAGAATATATATATATATATATATATATATGACTTCCTAGAACTAATAGCCCCCTTCCCCATCCCGGTTCTACCTACTCACGTAGAAATAGGAAAATAATTTTTTCAATATAAAAATGTAGACGCTGAGAGACCATTTTATCTGAACTCGACTCTTAAGCTAAGTAACTTATTTTTATTTTAAATGTTAAATATTGTATTAACACTATTGGGCAAATGGCATTTAAATTTTGCCCCTAAACCATTTCGTTTTAATAGAAAACGGAACCTATGGACTTATACTAAGTTAAAACTTAGATTTTTTTCCCGGTGTGGTGGACCCGTAGATCTTTTCAGATCATCTACCTGCGTTCCCCAAAGTCTCCCAGTCATCTTGCCTCGGCTTGTCACTGATACTTGACTTTGGGGAAGGAGAGCATGCGGTGCGTGTCGCACAAGCGCACATCATGTAAAACAAAACATGTGCAGATATTTCTACAAGTCCCAGAGTGATGGAGGAATGATGAGTTGTGCAGGCCTGACGTACCAGAAGCACGCAGTTGTGAATCTACATACGGCGTGACTCGTGACCTACTTAGCATCACCACATTGCTGATTGAACAGCAACATGCCTCTGCGAGGTTGTGGGTGAATGAGCAGCCCCTGGTTAACACTGTTCACCCAGCCATTTGGGAAGTGTCCAGAAAAGGTGACCTAAACAAATGCCGGTTACCTATCAAGCTGGCCAGAAACCAGCATTTCGACGGATGTCCACATTAGCTGGACTGACAACAAGCTGGGCTGAAAGCAAGAAAATACTACGACACAAAACAAGACAAAGAATGGCCACCTGGAAGGGTCTGGACACTTCCCAATCTTGAGAGATAGGGAAACACCTAACTACGTACTGGTATCATGACAGGGGAGCATCTCTATATGGGGCCGACATCGATGCCCTTGCAGAAGTCCGTTCAGCGATAAGGACCAATTGATAGAAGAGAGTGGGCTGGATACACATCATCATGGAAAGACTGGCCGATGGTAGCTGTAAGAAGTTTGAGGTAAGGTGACTCGAGCCCTCCATCCTGAAGAAACACATGACACACCATGGAAACATTTCCCACATTGAAATCTGACCTGTATGGCAGGGCCTGTATGCCGAGGGTTTCATATGTGTGACAGGGTACATAAAAACAAGCTGGAACCGTGGGCCATCTGCGTGCTCACAACTCAAAACTACTCACAACTGAAATACTTGTAGAAATGGCCTTATTCTGTGAAGAAGCGGCAAAACCCATATATATATATATAATATATATATATGTGTGTGTGTGTGTGTGTGTGTGTATGTGTGTGTGTGTGTGTGTGTGTGTGTGTTGAATTAAAACAAAAGACACATCTGTTTAACAATTTTATTTTTGATTTTTTCAAGTTTTCAGGCCAACTTTTTAATATTTGGGTAGAATTCGTGGATTAGTCCACCAAAGTTCATGTCCCGAGTACTTTCGCCACTTCGAAGTGCCATCATCAGGGGTGATGTGTTCCAGTTTTTAAAATTACATTAATGGATGTGGAGGCTGGAAGGAGAAGAATTGATGAGAAAGGTGTTATAGGCATTTTAAGATGTGTGTACTGCATTGGAAATTAATTTTATTTAAGGATGGTTTGTATTGTTTTATGTATAAAACTTCTAGTATTTGGAGTTTTTGTTTATTTTTTTCTTTGTGCAGAATGTGTGTATTTTCCGTTAGAATATTTCGGTAACTGAGTGGGGGCATGAATGTAATTTTAGGTGTTGTGAAATGGAGCTATTATCTGTCAAATGGAGAGTTAGACGATGTGACAATGTGGTTGAGGTGAATCCAATGTATGTATTTTCATTTTCTGGGAGACAACAATCTCCTAAGGGACATTTAAATCTGTATACTACATTGGTCTCATTAAGCCGACTTGTCTGGGGAGAGAAATTGTTACGAACGACGAGGTTGGTTGTTTTGAATTTTGTATAATAAATAATCAATTTTACATTATTATCAGGAGTGGTTGCAGTAACATTATTCCGAATTATTTTTTTTTTTAGTGATATTTTATCAAGTTTCCTTCATTGTTAATTTCTGTGTTGGTAAATACAGCTTCAATCTCGATACTTTTTCAACAAAGTTCGTATTTTGAAGAAAATTAATGTTTCATTCATTGTTCATTTCTGTGTTGGTAAATACAGCTTCAATCTCGATACTTTTTCAACAAAGTTCGTATTTTGAAGAAAATTAATATTTCATTCATTGTTCATTTCTGTCTTGGTAAATACAGCTTCAATCTCGATACTTTTTCAACAAGTTTCGTATTTTGAAGAAAATTAATGTTTCATTCATTGTTCATTTCTGTCTTGGTAAATACAGCTTCAGTCTCGATACTCTTTCAATACAGCTCGTATTTTGAAGAAAATTAACGTTTCATTCATTGTTCATTTATTTCTTGGTAAATACAGCTTCAGTCTCGATACTCTTTCAATACAGCTCGTATTTTGAAGAAAATTAACGTTTCATTTATTGTTCATTTCTGTCTTGGTAAATACAGCTTCAGTCTCGATACTCTTTCAATACAGCTCGTATTTTGAAGAAAATTAACGTTTCATTTATTGTTCATTTCTGTCTTGGTAAATACAGCTTCAGTCTCGATACTCTTTCAATACAACCTCGTATTTTGAAGAAAATTAACGTTTCATTCATTGTTCATTTCTGTCTTGGTAAATACAGCTTCAGTCTCGATACTCTTTCAATACAGCTCGTATTTTGAAGAAAATTAACGTTTCATTTATTGTTCATTTATTTCTTGGTAAATACAGCTTCAGTCTCGATACTCTTTCAATACAGCTCGTATTTTGAAGAAAAATTAACGTTTTCATTTTATTGTTCATTTCTGTCTTGGTAAATACAGCTTCAGTCTCGATACTCTTTCAATACAGCTCGTATTTTGAAGAAAATTAACGTTTCATTTATTGTTCATTTCTGTCTTGGTAAATAACAGCTTCAGTCTCGATACTCTTTCAATACAGCTCGTATTTTGAAGAAAATTAACGTTTCATTCATTGTTCATTTCTGTCTTGGTAAATACAGCTTCAGTCTCGATACTCTTTCAATAGCTCGTATTTTGAAGAAAATTAACGTTTCATTCATTGTTCATTTCTGTCTTGGTAAATACAGCTTCAGTCTCGATAACTCTCTTTCAATAAGCTAATATTTTGAAGAAAATTAAGTTTCATTCATTGTTCATTTCTGTGTTGGTAAATACAGCTTCATCTCGATACTTTCAATAAGCTATATTTTGAAGAAAATTAACGTTTCATTCATTGTTCATTTCTGTCTTGGTAAATACAGCTTCAGTCTCGATACTCTTCAAAACTCGTATTTTGAAGAAATTAACAGTTTTCATTCATTGTTCATTTCTGTCTGTTAAATACAGCTTCAGTCTCGATACTCTTTCAATAGCTAATATTTTGGAAGAAAATTAACGTTTCATTCATTGTTCATTCTGTCTTGGTAAATACAGCTTCAGTCTCGATACTCTTTCATACACCTCATATTTTGAAGAAAATTAATGTTTCATTATTGTTCATTTCTGTCTTGGTAAATACAGCTTCAGTCTCGATACTCTTTCAATACCTTCGTATTTTTGAAGAAAATTAACGTTTCATTCATTGTTCATTTCTGTCTTGGTAAATACAGCTTCAGTCTCGATACTCTTTCAATACCCTCGTATTTTGAAGAAAATTAACGTTTCATTCATTGTTCATTCTGTCTTGGTAAATACAGCTTCAGTCTCGATACTTTCAATACGCTCGTATTTTGAAGAAATTAACTTTCATTCATTGTTCATTTCTGTTTGGTAAATACAGCTTAGTGTGGTAAATTTTTTGAACATGACTGCTATTTCCCGACTACCCTAACCCCTAACTCCTAACCCTAAATCTCCTAACCGCCTAGCACACCGCTCATTGTGAATGACTTTGGTCTCTCCTTTCACATTCCTGGGTACCCGGCGGCCTATTGTTTGCGAATATTATCATCGCTAAAGACTTAAAGAATTCGCAGCGCTTTTCTTGTTGTTTTAAATTAACCGCTTAAAATACCCAGCGAAGGCAAGCAGCAACAGCTAGCAGCTGGAATCGCGTCTAAAGAGGCCAACGCGTCTTCGCTGCCACACAAGCTCGCTTCACATACTAACATCGGACCCGATTAGCGCATCGTACATTCTAAACTATCTACTGACATCATGTGGCGCTGTTACATGGCACGGATTTCCAATGCCTCTTTTCTCGCCAACGCCCTATACGGTGATCGCTCGTGTCCTGGTAATGACGTCATAGCCGCATCTTGTGATAAGGTTCGCAATTCTGAAGCTCTGGAGAGAGTTGTGGTACATTTTCACTGCCGTACAACCCAGGTTCGCCCTGACCCAGAGTGGTAAGTGACCTGTTAGGTACCAGTCTATGGGTTTAATAAAAGAAAATGGGTTAATCACAAATTCGTGTATAAAAATGAGTTTCAATAAAATTATTCAGGTAGACTAAGAAGAAATAAAAAATAACAATCCCCTTGGTCTAGCGCTAGTGAAAAGGGGATAGACTCCCTCGCTGATTGGCTGATAACGCGACTTTAGTCGCCCCGACAACCTTTCACCCTTCTACAGAGGTGAAATTGGTGTATTCTACTGCTCCAGCCGAAAGTGCAGGCTGAATTGTAGATGAGATATTATACCTAAGTATGAGAAATTGTCGACTGATTTTTAGAGGTTTACCATCCAGTGTGAAGAGGGTTATTTTATGCCGAAGACATTTGGTTTTATCATTCTTGTTGGTTGGTTGGTTGGTTGGATTTTACGGCATGTCAATCCTTGTTGGGTTATTTTATGCGAAGACATTTGGTTTATTCATTTCTTGTGGTTGGGCTGGTTGTGTTGGATTTTACGGCATGTCGAATCCTTGTTGGGTTATTTTATGCCGAAGACATTTGGTTTTATTCATTCTTGTTGGTTGTTGGTTGATTGGATTTTACGGCATGTCAATCCTTGTTGAGTTATTTTATGCCGAAGCATTTGTTTTATTCATTCTTGTTGGTTGGTTGGTTGGTTGGTTTGGATTTTACGGCATGTCAACCTTGTTGGGTTTAATTTATGCCGAAGACATTTGGTTTTATTCATTCTTGTTGGGTTGGTTGGTTGGTTGGATTTTTACGGCAGTTGCAATCCTTGTTGGGTTATTTTATGCGAAGAACATTTGGGTTTTATTCATGTCTTGTTGGTTGGTTGGTTGGTTGGATTTTACGGCAATGTCAATCCTTGGTTGGGTTATTTTATGCCGAAGACATTTGGGTTTTATTCATTCTTGATGAGTATTCAATTTTTGTTAAAACTCATTTTTTAAAACTTTTTTCAAAACTCATTTTTTTCTCTATTTAATCCATAGAGGAGACCCTAGCAAACATATCACTCTGAGTCAGAGTTGATCTGGGAGTAATGGTGATGAAAAGGTACCCGACATTCCCCAGAGGTCAAGATTGGCACGCGTCACATCAGATAGAATTTAACGTCATACTTAGAACAATAGACCTCGCTACCTGCTTTCGACCCATATTTAATTTAAAAAAAAAGGATTGGGGTTGCCATAAGAGCAATAGTGTTGGGGTAATTATACAGGTGCTCGGGCTTGACGTGACCAGCCGATTGATCGGAGGGGCCTCTCCGACCATGTGTCGAAAAAAAAAATTTTAAAAATGTGTTTAAAAAATTGAGTACCCATCAAGATAATGAAACAAAATGTCTTCGGTATAAAATAACCCGACAAGGATTGGATGCCGTAAAATCTAACCAACCAACCAACAACCAACAACCAACTACAATTTTTCACTGCGAAAAAAGAATTCTTTTACTGTTTTAAATCGTTAGATGAAGAAGGAAAAAAGAAGAAAGAAAGAAAAAAAAAGAATAATAGAAAGAAGAAAGATAGAAAAAAGAAAGTAAAAAAAAGAAAAAGAAGAAAAGAAAAAGAAAGATAAAAAAAGAAAGAAAGAAAAGAAGAAGCAGAAGAAGAAAGAAAGAAAGGAAAGAAAAAGAAAGAAAAAGAAAGAAAGAAAAGAAAAGAAAGAAAGAAAAGAAGAAAAGACAAAAGAAAAAAGAAAGAAAGATAGAGAAGAAAGAAGAAAGAAGAAAAAAGAAGAGAAAAGAAAGAAGATAGAGAAAGAAGAAGGAAAGAAGAAGAAAGAAAGAAAGAAGAAAGAAGAATAGAAAGAGAAAGAAGAAAGAAGAAAAGAAATTACAGAAAGAAAGAAAAGAAAAAAAGAAAAAAGAAAGAAAGAAAGCAAAGAAAGAAAGAAAAAAGAAAAAGAAAGAAAGAAAAAGAAAGATAGAAAGAAAGAGAAAGAAAGAAGAAGAAAAGAAAGAAAGAAAGAAAGAAGAAAAGAAAAGAAAGAAAAAGAAAGATAAAGAAAAGAAATAGAAAAGAAAGAAAGAAATAACAAAGAACAAAGAAAGAAGAAAGAAAAAGAAAAGAAAGAAAGAATAAAAGAAAGAAAGAAGAAGAAAAGAAAAAAGAAAAAGAAAGAAGGAAGAAAAGAAAAAGAAATAAAGAAAAAAAAAAGAAAGAAAAAAGAAAGAAGAAAAAAGAAGAAGAAAAGAAGAAAGAAAGAGAAATGCAACAAACAAAACATATGAGGTTCGTAGGAAGTACTAAAACAACAAAGATAATGATAACCGAACGAATGAATTGTCATCTTTTGAACAATCCCAGTTGATAAGGTCATAATTAGGATGTAATCATCTTGAACACATGTCGAGATCAGATGAGAAAAATAATTTTAATGGGAGTGGAACATAAAGGATTTTGAACAAAAGAGACGAATTTGGGATGATAGATCAAGAGCTGGGGGGGATAATATAAAGAGGGGGTGATATGAATAGGGGGGATGACATGATGAGGGGGTGGCACTTAAGATAAAATGCTTCAATAATAAGANAAGAAGAGAGAGATACAGCTGATTCCTTGACGGTGATGACAGCGCTGACCTCACTCTCACCTTGCCTTCCGGGATAAATCATGAGAACCGGAAGGCATAGAAGACCCTGTCTTCCGGTTTAGATAGTAAGTTTGAGTCAGTTAGCAAGTAGGAGCCGAGCTCGTAGGATGTGCGCAGATGTCTGGTTTGGGAATTTACAAATAAAGTAACATCAAAGTAAATCGAAGTCTTGTGTTTATTACCTAAAAACTAACAATGACACAGGGCTTCTGATAAGGAGAAATCCCTAACAGAAACCAGACCCGAAGTCCCCAAGAAAGTCCAGACCTTAGAAGATTTCAGACCTAGACCAAGATGTTAGAAGATATACCAAGACGATCAGAAGCAAAGCCGACCAGAAGAAAAGACGACTAGAAGTAAGAAGTAAGAAAGGGTATACAACAATTTGTTTTAATAAATAAATGTACCGCAACACTGGCCTGCGATGTTTTCAATGTCGAATATATAATAGCTGATTTTAAGACCATCCCTTCAGAAATACAGGGGATTGACAATAATCTTATGCAACCGCATAGATTATGTAACACCAGGAATAACTGCTTTGGTGTGTGGTGTAATGGTTAAAGTCGTGGAAAATTGACTCGTCGACCCGAGTTCAAATCCTGGACAAGGCTGTTCGCATTTCACATAGCGCTAATACCCTTGGGAAATGTATGCATATAACTACTCTGACACCAGTCGTGTGCTTTATGGGTAAATAGTAGGGCAGACTAGGCTGTTTAATCTTGGCTAGGTAACCGGTCTAGGAGAAGGAAAATTCTAGGAGAAGGAACCTGTCAAACTCAGCTTAAGAAATTGACTATGTCGCATCCTGCTTTTTCTCCATATATATATATATATATATATATATATATATATATATATATATATATATATATAATATATATTACATCCAATATGTATATATATATAAGTAAATAAACAAATAATAATAATAATAATAATAATATTAATAATAATAATAATAATAATATTGATAATAATAATATTATTAATGATAATAATAATTATTATAATGAATGATTAAATTAAATATTACATCCAACACGAAATATTATACATCACCATGACCACCAAACACAAATACGCTCTTTGATACGCACATGCGCACGTCGATACGGTTATTCATATGCACACCCGCGCGTAGATACAGTCATAACGTCACAGCCTACACGCATTTTCATGCACACGCGGATGACAAGATACGCACACGTACACCCCCCCCCAAAAAAAAAACCTAAAAAAAACGCATTCACGTAAACATGAAACATGAGAATACAGTTATAAAAAATACCATCATTTTCAACAAAAAAAAAGAATTTCATTTAACTAGAAATGCCATAACAAGACGATTTCAGTTCCAGTGATCTTCTGAAAAAGAGATTTTATCTCGAAAATTCAAGAATTAAATACAGGTTAACACACAACACCATTGTTACCTTATTATTTTTCTTTACACCTGCATTGTGATAGCCTTCAAAATCAACCTCCAAACCAATATATATATATATATATATATATATATATATATATATAAAAGTAACGTCGACGGGGCGGCCTAAAGTCGGTATCAGCCATGCAGCGAGGGAGTCTATCCCCTTTTCAATAGCGCTAGACCAAGGAGATTGTTTTTAGCTTCTGAGGTGGAGCGCCACACCTACCATCAGCTCCTTACTTTACCGCACAGATCCCTGTGCTACTCATACGCTGAGTTGGCGAGGACCGGTATCGAACTAGGAACCTTGTGGTTTCTAGCCGAACGCTCTACCGACTGAGCTAACCCGGTCCTCTCTCTCTCTCTCTCTCTCTCTCTCTATATATATATATATATATATATATATATATATATATATATATATATATATATATATATATATATATATATATATATATATATATATATATATATATATATATATATATCCCTTCAAAGTAATCCCCCTGGAGTCTAACAGACTTTCCCATCTTACTCTGCCACGCTTTATGAACTCCTGGAAGAATTCTTCCGGGATTCTCCGTATCACTGTCGTCACGGTTTTTGATGTCGTGCACATCCTCCAAACGGGTTCCCTTGATGAACCCTTTAGCTTGGGAAGAGGAAAAAATCACATGGAACCAGGTCGGGCGAGTAGGGAGGTTGCTCCGCAGAGCGATGTTCTGGGCCAGGAACTCTCGGATACTCAGGGCAGTGTGGGCAGGTACGTTGTCATGGTGAAGCACTCACGAGTTGTCCTGTCAGATCTCTCGCCTCTTCTCGCGCACTGAACGAAGCAAATGCCGCAGTATCACTTTGTAGACATGCTGGTTGATCGTCTGGCTCTGTGGCAAGAACTCACAGTAGACGATGCCCCCACATTTTTTGTGAAACCCTTACTGGAATTTTTCTAACATACCACGTATATATATATATATATATATATATATATATATATATATATAGTAAAAACAAAATTTCTTTTGCGATGAAACAAAGAAAATACAGTGCTCAATCACAGTTTGTAAGAGCTAATATTTATTTATTTTACAATGTTTTCATAGATCAATGTTCATTATCAACGACCGCGGTTTCATGCTAAAGCAATCATCAGGTTGAGGAGCAAGATCCAATGGTGTTTGTTGTGGTTCTTTTTAAAGAACCACAACAAACACCATTGGATCTTGCTCCTCAACCTGATGATTGCTTTAGCATGAAACCGCGGTCGTTGATAATGAACATTGATCTATGAAAACATTGTAAAATAAATAAATATATATAATATATATATAATTATTATTATTATTATTATTGTTATTAGTCACTTGAAACTAAACAACTGTGTGCAAACAAGCAAGGACGAAATCATAAGTGACATTCGCCTGTGGAGGCCAGCACATTGGCACGCCTGTCTATCTATCTCAGCATGTTTTTATCTATCTATCTATCTATCTATCACTGTCTGTTTCTATCTATCTATCTCATTCTGTTGAGATCAATCAATCAATCTATCTATCTATCTCAATATATTTATATCTATCTGTCTATCTATCTATCTCAGTCTATTCATATCTATCTATCTATCTATCTATCTATCTCAGTCTATTTATATCTATCTATCTATCTATCTATCTATCTATATCAGTCTGTTCATATCTATCTATCTCTCTGTTTTTCTATCTCAGTCTGTTCCTATCTATCTATCTATCTATCTATCTATCTCAGTCTATTTATATCTATCTATCTATCTATCTATCTATCTCAGTCTATTTATATCTATATCTATCTATCTCATCTATTCATATCTATCTATCTATCTATCTATCTATCTATCTATCTATTCAGTTTATTTATATCTATCTATCTATCTATCTATCTATCTATATCAGTCTGTTCATATCTATCTATCTCTCTGTTTTTCTATCTCAGCCTGTTCCTATCTATCTATCTATCTATCTATCTATCTATCTCAGTTTATTTATATCTATCTATCTATCTATCTATCTATCTATCTATCTATCTGTCTATTTATATTTATCTATCTATCTATCTATCTCAGTCTATTTATATTTATCTATCTATCTATCTATCTATCTATCTATCTCAGTCTATCTATCTATCTATCTATCTATCTATCTATGTCAGTCTGTTCATATCTATCTATCTATCTCTCTGTTTTTCTATCTCAGCCTGTTCCTATCTATCTATCTATCTATCTATCTATCTCAGTCTATTCCTATCTATCTATCTATCTATCTATCTATCTCAGTCTATTCATATCTATCTATCTATCTATCTATCTATCTATCTATCTATCTCAGTTTATTTATATCTAACTATCTATCTATCTATCTATCTATCTATCTATCTATCTATCTATCTATCTATGTCAGTCTGTTCATATCTATCTATCTATCCATCTATCTATCTATCTATCTAGCTCAGTCTATTCCTATCTATCTATCTATCTATCTATCTATCTATCTGGGCCCCTTTCATAACGACCTTTCCAAATGTGTTGTCTTTTATAAACATTTTTATTTTTATTTTTTAATCGACTCTCTTAAAAATTAATTTCTTTCGTTAATTTCTTTCGCCATTATTTAAAAAAAAAATAATCCAATCATTTTTTTTTTAATATTGCCGTTCCGAAAATTAATCACGTGTTTATTTTTAATTAACAAGCGTCTCCCTTTTCTCTTTGATTAAAATTAAATCTCCTAAACTTTAATTGATCTTAATTAATAACTTTAATTAGTATTGATATTACGAAGATGTGTTCTGAAAATAATGCCTCCTAATTATTATTATTATTTTTTTTGTTGATAGCAACAAAAATGGGACCAATAGTAAGGGAGGTGTGCCCCATGACGTTGTGTCTGACGCGCTGGACTCTGACATTTCAGTAAGCGAGTTCGAACTCAAGTCACGCTATTGCATTCACTTTCGGAATAAGAATATGTGGACATAAAGTAAGGGATCAATTCTTTTTTATAATAACCAAGTTATAAACTGATCCCCCATTTCTTGTTCACACTATATTTCTCACGAGGCGAAAATCCCCGTGGCGTAGTGGCTAACGTGCTGGACTGTAAACTCATAGTAAGCGAGTTCGAACTCGAGTATCTCTATCAAATTTGGTCCCAAAAATATGTGTACATAAAATGATGGTTCAATTTTGTATTATAACCAAGTTATAAACTGATCCCCCATTTCTTGTTCATACTAGAATCGTGGCTAACGTGTTGAACTGCGATATCATAGTAAGCGAGTTCGAACTCAATTACTGCTATTATATTATAGTACTTTTCAGACAAAAAAATAGGTGGACATAAAATAAGGGATCAATTTTGTATTATATCCAAATAATAAACTGGTCCCCCATTTCTTGTTCATACTAGAATCGTGGCTAACGTGTTGACTGCGATATCATAGTAAGCGAGTTCGAACTCAATTACTGCTATTATATTATAGTACTTTTCAGACAAAAAAATAGGTGGACATAAAGTAAGGGATCAATTTTGTATTATATCCAATAATAAACTGGTCCCCCATTTCTTGTTCATACTAGAATCGTGCTAACGTGTTGGACTGCGATATCATAATAAGCGAGTTCGAACAATTACTGCTATTATATTATATTACTTTTCAGACAAAAAATAGGTGGACATAAAATAAGGGATCAATTTTGTATTATATCCAAGTAATAAACTGATCCCCCATTTCTTGTTCATACTAGAATCGTGGCTAACGTGTTGGACTGCGATATCATAGTAAGCGAGTTCGAACAATTACTGCTATTATATTATATTACTTTTCAGACAAAAAAATAGGTGGACATAAAGTAAGGGATCAATTGTGTATTATATCTAAGTAATAAACTGATCCCCCATTTCTTGTTCATACTAGAATCGTGGCTAACGTGTTGGACTGCGATATCATAGTAAGCGAGTTCGAACTCAATTACTGCTATTATATTATATACTTTTCAGACAAAAAATAGGTGGACATAAATAAGGGATCAATTTTGTATTATATCCAAGTAATAAACTGATCCCCCAATTCTTGTTCATAAAAATCGTGGCTAACATGTTGGACTGCGATATCATAGTAAGCGAGTTCGAACTCAATTACTGCTATTATATTATAATACTTTTCAGACAAAAAATAGGTGGACATAAAATAAGGGATCAATTGTGTTTTATAACCAAGTAATAAACTGGTCCCCCATTTCTTGTTCACACTAGAATCTATATATTTCTCACGAGGCGAAAGTCCCCGTGGCATAGTGGCTAACGTGTTGGACTGCGACATCATAGTAAGCGAGTTCGAATTCAATTACTGCTATTATATTATATTACCGGGTTAGCTCAGTCGGTAGAGCGTTCGGCTAGAAACCACAAGGTTCCTAGTTCGATACCGGTCCTCGCCAACTCAGCGTTATGAGTAGCACAGGGATCTGTGCGGTAAAGTAAGGAGCTGATGGTAGGTGTGGCGCTCCACCTCAGACGCTAAAATAATCTCCTTGGTCTAGCGCAAGTGAAAGGGGGATAGACTCCCTCGCTGATTGGCTGATACCGACTTTAGGCCGCCCCGACGACTTTACTTTTACTTACCTTTCAGACAAAAAAATAGGTGGACATAAAATAAGGGATCAATTCTTATAATAACCGACAAGCCACAGAAGTATTAGAAGAGAAGAAGCAATACTCGCCAGATTGCGTATTGGGCACACCCACATTACCCATTCGTACCTGTTAAAAGGAGAGGATGCCCCAGTGTGCCCAACATGCAAAGTACAACTTACAACCAAACATATCCTTCTAAATTGTAACAGACTTAAACACAAATTACTATCAAACAAGAAACCTGAGAGACATCTTTAAGAATACAAACCCTGAAAACATTTTAAATTTTATAAAAAAAGTAACCTTTTTAACAAGATATAAATCGAGGGAGTCTATCCCCTTTTCACTAGCGCTAGACCAAAGAGATTGTTTTTGCGTCTGGGGTGGGGCGCCACACCTACCATCAGCTCCTAAGTTTACCGCACAGATCCCTATGCTACTCATATGCTGAGTTGGCGTAGTAAGTGAATTATAAGGCATATATGGCTATATCTTTAACTCCTATATTTTATATGTACATTTCGGTATCTCTTTTATACCTAAACATTGTATTTCCATTCTTGAATGTGTCCTTTTATTATTCCTATTTTATGTATCGTTTCCATGTGCCTTTATAGAAAATGTTATGTCCAACACCACGCGTCGGAGTTTGTTTCGTTTCAACAAGTTATAACATTATTATAACCTTGAAACTTACAGCGCCATAAATGTTTGGAAAACGTGTTACTGAAGCTTAGATTGTGATTGTACCACCTATTTTTCCAATTCTTTTCAGTGGCACCTATGTATGTTTTTCCTCGTTGTTATTAAGTTTATGTTTTTAAATATAAGTCTCGTGCTGTAACATTCCATTGCGTGAGAACGTTTCACGTTATATAAACGCTGGACAAGCCACCGTTTTAATATTTTAACATTTCAATATTTGACCGTCTGAAGATTGCACAATATGCATGAAACTGCAGTTACGGAATATTGACACCATAATATTTCATCTCAGTATATATATATATATATTATATATATTATATAATATATATATATATGGTCATCCAGTCAGACCGTGTTTCAACGTATCATGTCTCTTCAGTGTGGTTACTTCTAACCGGGATAGAAACCTGATCGATTTATCGAGTCAGGCCATCAGCACCTACAGACTTGGACCAGGATTTTAACTGAAAATTATACACATATGTAAAGTCCACCAGAGAGTGTTCCATCCGTTTTATAGGAGAGCGTTGCCTTTAGGCTTTGTCAGTGGTCGTTAAGTGCTCAACCCTCCAGAGGTGGGGAGCATATATAGTCATCCACAGACACCGTGTTTTGATGTATCTCGTCATTTCAGTGTGGCTAGATATCAACAGGCAAACTCCAGTCGCACTGGAAACTCGATATATATATATATATATATATATATATATATATATATATATATATATATATATATATATATATATTCCGTAGTTAGGGTCTTTCCATGTGTGGTTTAACCATTTTGTATATACACTCTTACAACTATTTCCCCAAGGAATCTGTCCCTCATCTAAGCCACACCTCATCCAAAACATAGACCTCCCCGCCTCATTCAAAGAAACTAACCCCACCCATTCCAAAATAACACACCAACCCTCCCTCTCCTAAATTGATAGATATAAAAAGAGATGTTACTTTGGGAAATTCTCAGTAAGACTCATGTTCTTGTGATTACCTGAAGATGCCGTATTAATACGGTTGAAATAAATTATTGTAATGAAGCAAGTTTAGAGTTTTTTTTACTATATATATAATTATATATATATATATATATATATATATATATATATATATATATATATAATCCAAAGATCTGGTGAAGAGATATTTCTTACAGCGTAGTAGTTTTTTTAAAATGTCGTAGTTTGAAGAGCTCAATGTGTCTTATTGTCAGAGTCACCAATTCTACTATTACTGTTATATAATATATATATTATTTTATAGTCATTCTTTTTTTTTTCTTTTTTTTTTCGCAAATTAATATTTATTTATAAGTAAAAAAAAAAAAAAAAATAGAGAACATTATTTAATTCTTTCTGTTCTCTTTTGCCAGAATTGTCATCCTTTTAGCAATTCAAAATTAATATTACAACCTACTCATTTCAGTCCTGGTTGAAAGAGAAGAGTGAAAAACAAGGGAGATAATTGTAATGGTGTATGTATGATGTGAAAATTTTCCAAATTGGGATACCCAAAAAATACCCATAACTCAACTCCTTGTAGCCAAATCAACTCTAAATCAATTTCCCTTATCATAGAATTGTTTTTGCCAAAATGTTCTGTTTTCTTAATAATTCAGTAACAGACAGACACAGATATTTAATATTGTATATAAAAAATAAATAAGCTCTAAATACGAATGATACCTTATCTGGTAAATAATACAATGGATATTTTTTCTGTTTAAATCATAGCTAATATGAGTGTAATGAATTTGATATAATATTCAAAGCTAGAAAGTCCGATTATTATTTCATGTTTTTCTCAGTTTTATAGAGATAATCAAGAAGGAATTATTAACAACTGAATGAATAGCAATTTTTTTTTTCATCCCTAAAAGTAATTTTACTCTAATGTAGAGTGAATGAATAAGGCAAGTGTATAAGTCTTAAAGTGTTTGGTCAGGGGAAAAGATTTCTTCGGAGTATTCATGATGAAAAAAAAAAGTTAAAAAAAAAACTTATTGTCAGGAAAAAAACAGAAGATTTAGATGTTTAGCTTTATAGCTCTCTCTCTCTCTCTCTCTGCCTTTCCCTCAGTACTCTCTCTCTCTCTCTCTCTCTCTCATTTCTCTTTCTTTCTTTTCTTTCTTTCTCGTAATCATTCATTCACTAATTCATTTAATCGTTCGTTCAGTTATGACATTCTCTCTCTCTCTCTCTCTCTCTCTCTCCCTCACCCTCTCTTTCTTCTTTCTACTTTCTTTCTTTCAGTTATGAACTTCTTTTCTTTCTCTCTCTCTCTCTCTCTCTCTCTCTCTCTCTCTTACTCTCTCTCTCTCTCTATCTCTCTCTCTCTTCTTTCTTACTTTCTTTCAGTTATGACATTCTCTCTCTCTCTCTCTCTCTCTCTCCCTCTCCCTCTCTCTCTTCTTTCTTTCTTCTTTCTTTCTTTCTTTCAGTTATGAACTTATTTTCTCTCTCTCTCTCTCTCTCTCTCTCTCTCTCTCTCTCTCCTGTACTCTCTCTCTCTTTTTTCTTACTTTCTTTCAGTTATGACATTCTCCCCCCCCCCTCTCTCTCTCTCTTTAGTGTGAAGAGGGGGATTTGCTGCTTGGGCAACAGCTTATCCTCTATATGAACCTACCCAGGCTACGTAGTTCCAATAAAAAAAAGAAAACATTTTTAACCCCCCCCCCGGTAAACCCCTATGTATCTATTCCCCCTGACAAAAAATATGTTCACCCTTCATGGTCTTTGAGAAGTTTTGCTCTGATAAAAGTCGGAACAAGTTTCCAATTGTAGAAAATAATATTACCTACACAGTAACCTCCCTTTGACCATAGCCAAACAGTGCCCAAGGGTCTCTTAGCCATAACCTGATGAGAAACCTCATGCGATTGGCTAAGGGCCTTTGTCAGCGACCAATCAGAGCACACATTACGAGGTTAAGTTTGGCCGCCAAATTTCAAGGGTTGATAACTTCTATCTGCCTCTTTCTCTGACACCCACCGACTAGAACGACATGTATCTTTCAGACACGACGTTTAAATGACGGGGACTTTGAACAGCTAACAAAAAGGTCGGTGATACTTATAATCAAACAAACAAACTAGCAAGACATTCCTACCTGGACACAGATAATCACGCAAGCATTATCTGCAAACAACCCATACTTTTGCACTACATGTTTCTATTGTAACACATTGTAAAACTTACACACACATTTATATCACAAGTTACACATGTATTCTAATAATAATTGTAATAAACGGTTATTTGTCCCGTCTTTCTTTCATATGTTGCTGTTATGAAGACCGATCTATTAAAACGGTCGAAACAGATTTCTGTCAGCAATTATAAACCTCATTTGTTTTTGCAAAAAAAAAAAAAAAAAAAAGAAGTTAAATTCATACTGTCGGATTAACTTCCATCTATTTTCATATTTGTCTAATGAAAAAACAAAATATCTGGATTTTTACACCTCTGAAGGCTATTATATACAACACTACGGATCTATCAACACCACAAGTGATTTGAACTTTACATATTTCTTCAATTATGCTGTGGACTTGTAAATTACTTTTTTAATAGCTGGAATATATCTATGAACAATTTTGATACTCATTATACACTTTTATAAAATTTTACATCAAACTCTTTTGAGTTTTATTATGAACTATAATGCTTCTGATTTTTTAAAATAAAATTTATTTCATTTTTAACACAGAATACGCATTTTTTAAAATTCCAGCATTGGATAATAGCGTTTTTTTGTACCCTATCTTCTAACGTTGTTTCATCCCGTCTCTCTCTCCTCTCTCTCTCTCTCTCTCTCCTCTCTCTCTCTCTCTCTCTCTCTCTCTCTCTCATATGTGCTCTTGTATGAAACCATCTATTAAAACGGTCGAAACAGATTTCTGTCAGTAAATTATAAACATCATTTGTTTTTTTCCAAAAAAAGAAGTTAAATTCACATTGTATTCTGTATATTGTATCTTACATGCCTTGCTATTATAAATGCCTTTGTTTATAAACCTTGTTGTGTTCGTTACCTGTTATATCTACCCTTATCTTGTCCTAACAGCAACGTTTTCCCTATACAATAGGCAACCCAAACCATTAACTTTAAATTTATGAATTTATGGGAGCATATATTTAATAAGTCATCCACAGACACGTGTTTCGGCATATCATGCCTCTTCAGTGTGGCTAGACACAACTATCCTTGGGTAGGGTTCGAACTCAGACTGACCGCATGGTAGTCCGATATCTTATCCCCTTGCCCACTGACAGCTGATGCGAGGACTGGTGTTTTTAAACTATTAAGA
>CM042175.1:32035976-32038476 GCA_023376005.1 Doryteuthis pealeii
CAAATATGCTCCGTTCTCAAGAATTATCGGGTCAAGTCCCCAATAGGCACCCCAAATCATCAACTTAATGAAAATTTCACATTCTAACTCGTCACCGGTAACTTCTGCTTCCAATTTTTTGTAAACAAAAGATTTTAATCAGAAGTTTATGGACATGTTGAACTTACGATAAATGAAATAAATAGTTAGTTCATGTTATTATTAACAGACAAAATACACATTTTCATATTAAAGTAACTGTTGTTGTTCTTTTCTTTTTAAAATAGATAAATACTTTTTTTTAAATTTTTGAAAATATTAATTTTCAATGTGATCACATGGTTGGTACACGTAATCAAATTAAAATTCAATAGCAAAATCTTTTTTTGAATAAATACTTTTTAATCAGAAGTTTATGAATATCTTTCAACACTTACGATAAATTAAAAAAAAAGGAAAGACGTTTTTATAATAAAATAGTTTTTACTTAATCAGAAAAGAAATACAATCATGTTTATTCAAATAAAAATACAGTTTTTATTTACAAAATATTTTGTATGTTTATCTAAATAAAAGGACGTTGTACAGAAATAGTATCACTGAATTTGTAAAATGTGGGGTTTTTTTTTTCAGATATAAGTGCAAAAAATTGTCTGTTCATTTACTTTCAAATATTTGAAAGTGGAAGTTACCAGAAGTTACTCGGGATGCTGCACAAAGGACCTCCCAGGGGCCATGAGTAATAGGGAAGGTTGGCGAAAGATTGTCATGGATATCCATGCTGCACTCGCGACATGATGATGATCACCATGGTTTACAGTTTCGTCTCTGTCACCGCATCGTCTACATTTACTATTTTGTTGGGTCTTATCAATTTTTGCTTTTATATAGAACAGATTCTGGTTTATGCATATACCATTTTGTTGTATGGTCAACAATAATTTGCATAATTCCCAGCGGATCACCTTCCCAACCCAGTCATGCCTAGTTTTGTATTCCCGTTGTGCTAGTTTGCTACATTCGCTTAGTACAGTTTTTTTGTTGTTGCTTTTATATAGTTTGTCCTTATGGCATTATTTTGTGCAGCAATTATTAGTGATTCAGTTTTTTTTTAATTTTTGAAAATATTAATTTTTAATTTGATCACATGGTTGGTACACGTAATTAAAATTCAGTAACAAAATATTCTTTTAATAAATATTTGTGACAGAGAATACGGTGTGTGTGGCGAACATCAAGACCCGTCGTATTCTCGAAGGAAGCGGGCTAGGCTTTGCCTGGCATGTAGGACTGTAGAATCGAACCCGCTTCCGTCAGAATGCGAACGGGCGAACACATTGGCACCGAAGTCAAGATGCTACAGTCCCGGATGTAAGCGCCAGGTGCCCGGATGATAGCTATGAGGATTCCGGCGGCCGGGATTGGCTCGACAATCTCGTGTGTGGGGCGCAGACACCCGGATGTTGAGGGGAAACTAGTAGAAGTAGAAGTGGCGTGACGGCAGGAGTCGAGTTGCGATTTTGAGTTGTTGAAGATTTTACGACGACGGATTTTTCAGCTGCTGAAGATTTTTGAGTTGCTAAAGATTTTACGACGACGACGACGACGGATTTTTAGCTGCTAAAGACTTTTTGACGGCGACGACATTGTTGCCCCCCCCCTTTCAACAAGTCGAATATTTATTTTTCCCCTCTATTTTTTTTCGTTCTAGAACTTTTTTATGAATATTTTTCAACACTTATATGATAAAAAATAAAAAAACCTTTTTATGCTAAAATAGTTTTTGCTTAATCAGAAGAGAAATCCAATTATGTTTATTTAAATGAAAATACAGTTTTTATTTTCGAATATCTTAATGCTTATTTAGATAAAAGGATGTCGTTCAGAAATAGTATCACACAATCTTTTTTTGTCAGATACCATATATATATATATATTTACCAACTCTTCCGCACGAGCAGGATGTGACACAAGGTCAATTTCTTAAGCGGAGTTTAACAGGTTTGAATTCGGAGTTTTCCTTCTCTTAGACCAGTCACCTAACCAAGGTTAAAGAGCCCAGTCTGCCCTACTATTTATCCATAGCTGGAGGGAGAGTAGGATTCATACCTTTCCCAAGGGTATTAACGCTAAGTGAAATGTCAGATACCATATAATTGCAAAACTCGTCTGTTCGTTTATTTGAAATATTTGAAAGTGAAAGTTACCGGTGACGAGTTAAAATTGTAGTCGACGATTTTTTACGACTACACCAGTCCCAATGTTTCTGCGCCGGCCATCAAAATAATCTTTTATAACGCTTTTATTAAAACAAATTTTAAATATAAAGTTTCGTCTTAGAAATCAATAACAAAAAAACTTTAAATACACTATGAACAGAAAACAGATACTGGATTGTTGTTAATTAATATAATATAATTTTTTTCGTTCCAAACAAGCAGTGCGTAGAAGTCGTTTACCCTAGGAAACCTTATCTTGAGAAGGGAAGCCTGGACCAAGTATCCAATAGGCACCCCAAATG
>CM042175.1:32040976-32049843 GCA_023376005.1 Doryteuthis pealeii
TACCAAAGATTTGCATATTATATGATTTCAATAATAAGATATGAATCTTTTAAAGTTTCGGTTTCTATTTATCATATGAAAAGAAAACTGTTGACAGGCAAGAGCTTGAAAATATACAAAATGTAAGAAAAGATACAAATCAGTCTGTCCTGCTACTTACCCATAGCTGGAGGGAGAGTAATTGGATGCATACCTTTCGTAAGTGTATTAGCGCTATGTGAAATGCAAACTGCCTCGTCCAGGTCGACGAGTCTGTTTCCTACGACTTTAATTATTACACTAGGCGTCTCCACAAATCTGAGCGTGTAAGGGAGATAAATGTGTAAATATGGATTATATATTATATGTGGGTTTAGGTGAAAATCTATGGTGGCCTTTAATTGAAATTTATAAATTGTATTTTATCGAAAGGGTTATAGGAGGAGATAAATTTTTAAAACATTTTTGGTGAACCATACACAAAGACAAGGATTGTTTGTAATAATTTTTTTTAGATGTATAAAAGTCTCCGAAATTATGTTGCGCAAAATTTCCCATTTTTTAATCTTACATTTATTATCTGAAAGATATTGCCTGAAAGGGAGTGTTTAAAAATTTAATATCAAAGAGTTTGTATCATAAGTAAGAAAAATCATCTAAAAAAAAAAGAAAAAAAAAAAATTGAAATGGAAACAGTCCATTCCCCCTCAAATAAAATTTTGCGTACATATATTTATTATCAATTAAATAATTATTTGGAATATTACACAAAATCATTTAGTATTAAACAAAATTTTAGTAAGCAAAATCATCAAATTTATTAAATTAAATTTATTAAATTAAAGTATTTGGCGGACCTGAACTTTCAGAACCCTGTATGTAAAATTTTCGTTTTTAATTTTTAAAATTTTTTTCAATGGATTATTATTGATTGCACACCAATCTATATGATTGAAAAAAATTTTTTTTCGAGTTTTCAGGGGTGCTCAGTTCCACGTATAAGTTTATCGTAAACCGCTCTACCATAGCAGTTGGGCTGAATTTGCAGTGACCCCCCAAAAAACAGAACCCACAAACTTTGTAATAAAAAATTTAATTTTAACTAGGGGGTGGGGTAGGGTTGGGGGGGTTAGTGTTAGGGTTAGGGTTTGGGATTTTTTTCTTTTTTTTCTGGGTCGTGCAAGTTCAGCCAATAGTTGTGTTAACGATAATAATGACAGAGACGTATTTTTGTTAGAGAAGAATAGACATTATTTTATTTATGATTGTAAAATATAGATAATTTATGCTTTCAAAAAATTGTCAAAAAATAGTTCCAAAACCCAACACTAACCCCTAACCCTAACCCTAACCCCTAACCCTAACCCCAACCCTAACCCCCCCTAGTTAAAATTAGAATTGTCAAAAAATAGTTCCAAAACCCAACCCCTAACCATAACCCCAACCCCAACCCTAGTTAAAATTAAAATTTTTATTACAAAGTTTGCGGGTTCTGTTTTTTTTTTGTCAACTTAATTTGGACACCTTAGTGCAAATTCAGCCCAACTGCTATGGTAGAGCGGTTCCGATATGGGGGATCGGTTTACGATAAACTTATACTGGAACACCCCTGAAAACTCGAAAAATAAATAACTTTTGAATTTTTTTCTTCAATCGTATAGATTGGTGTGCGATCGATAATAATCCGTTGAAAAAAAATTAAAAAAATTAAAAACGAAAATTTTACTTACGGGGTTCTGAAAGTTCAGGTCCACCAAGTATTTAAATGAGATTTATTGAATTAGATTATTTAAACTTGTTTAAATTGAATTTATCTAAATTAGATTTATTTAAATTATTTAAATTAAATTTATTTGAATCAAATTTATTTAAATTTAAATTTATTAAATTAAAGTATTTAAATTAGATTTATTGAATTAGATTATTTAAATTTATTTGAATTGAATTTATTTGAATTGAATTTATCTAAATTAGATTTATTTAAATTATTTAAATTGAATTTATTTGAATCAAATTTATTTAAATTTAAATTTATTAAATTAAAGTATTTATTATTTCGTAAGAAAGAACATCAACTTCATTAAAAGAATTTAAAACAAAAAAATTAAAAATGGAAACTTAGTTCTGTACCCCTCAAATAAAATGTTGCATGCAAATAAATTCCCAATTAAATAATTATTTCGAATATTTTGCTCATAGATTTTACACAAAATCGTAGGTTATTTCTCTGAATGTTTGAAATGAGGCTTGGTGATTAGTATTATCTGCGTTATTCGGACTATTGTCCTTATCTTTATTGTTATCTGTACAATGTTTTGGCCGATATACCCTCTGGCTTTCTTCAGGTATTTCTCGGGAACCTTCTTTTCGAATTCGGGAACTTTCTTGTCGTAATCAGGAGCTATCACGGAACTTTGAACCTAACCCTTTATTTAGTCCACGGGGGTATCCTGTTCTCATTCCACGAACCATAACAGGGGTAGGAATTGTGTTAATTATTTTTCTATGTTACTGCCTCTACTCAGGATTGAACTCGGAATCCAGTGATAACTGTCACTTAGAACTGTCTAAACCTAACTACCTTATCCACAAGGCCATGTATCCAATTGGACAATTTAGTGTGAATTTTGGGAACTTATAAACCTAATGTCTTATTTTGGCTAGAATATCTACCTATTCATTTTTATGTATGATTTTTTTAGCTAGACTCATAAAAAAAAAAAAAAAAAAAACACACAATATGAGTCTAGGTAAAGTAGAAGATGCGGACAATAGTCCGAATAACGCAGATAATACTAATCTTCAAGCCTCATCTCAAACATTCAGAGAAATAATGTAGATAACAATAAAGATGAGGACAATAGTCCGAATAACGCAGATAATACTAATTATCAAGCCTCATCCCAAACATTCAGAGAAATTGTGTAGATAACAATGATGATGGGGGCAATAGTCCGAATAACGCAGATAATACTAATCTTCAAGCCTCATCCCAAACATTCAGAGAAATTGTGTAGATAACAATGATGATGGGGCAATAGTCCGAATAACGCAGATAATACTAATCTTCAAGCCTCATCCCAAACATTCAGAGAAATTGTGTAGATAACAATGATGATGGGGGCAATAGTCCGAATAACGCAGATGATACTAAAAATCGTAGGTATTTATTTATTTGTAAACTTTTTAGTTAACTTCTAAATAAACAAATTAAACAGGATAGGTTACAGGATAGGCCAATTGAATATGTGTTGCATCGTCTTTCTTCTTATTCATTCGTTCTTCTTCTTCTTCTTCTTCTTCTTCTTCATTCGTTCTTCTTCTTCTTCTTCTTCTTCTTCTTCTTCTTCTTCTTCTTCTTCTTCTTCTTCTTCTTCTTCTTTATTCGTTCTTCTTCTTCTTTCTTCTTCTTCTTCTTTCATTCTTCTTCTTCTTCTTCTTCTTCATTCGTTCTTCTTCTTCTTCTTCTCTTCTTCTCTTCTTCTTCTTCTTCTTCTTCTCTTCTTCTTCTTCTTCCTCTTCTTCTTCTTCTTCATTCCTTCTTCTTCTTCTTCTTCTTCTTCTTCTTCTTCTTCTTCTTCTTCTTCTTCTTCTTCTTCTTCTTCTTCTTCTTCTTCTTCTTCTTCTTCTTCTTCTTCTTCTTTCTTCTTCTTCTTCTTCTTCTTCTTCTTCTTCTTCTTCTTCTTCTTCTTCTTCTTCTTCTTCTTCTTCTCTTCTTCTTCTTCTTCTTCTTCTTCTTCTTCTTCTTCTTCTTCTTCTTCTTCTTCTTCTTCTTCTTCTTCTTCTTCTTCTCTCCTTCTTCATTCTTCTTCTTTTATTCTTCTTCATCCCTTCTTCTTCTTCTTCATTCTTCTTCTTCTTCTTCTCTTCTTCTTCTTCTTCTTCTTCTTCTTCTTCTTCTTCTTCTTCTATATCTTGAACATCTTTTCTTCTGGCCGTCTTTGGTATTTTCTAACATCTTGTCTTGGTCTGGAATCTTCTAAGGTCTGGACTTCTCTTGGGGACTTCGGGTCTGGTCTTCTATTGGGATTTCTCTTTACCAGAAGCCCTGTGTCATTGTTAGTTTTTAAAGGTAATAACACAAGACTCCGATTTGCTTTGATCTTACTTTATTGTTAAATCCCCAACCAGACATCTGCGCAGATTAAGACGGGAGCGCGTGTAACGCGACTTGCCCTTCCGTCGAGCTCGGCTGCTAGTCTCTAACTGAAAAATTACTTCTAATCTAAACCGGAAGAGAGGGTCTTCTCTACTGGTTCTCACGGCTATCCCCGGAAGGTAAGGTGAGGACTGAGGTCAAACATTGTCACTCATTCTTCAAGGCCATCAGCTGCACTTAAAACACCATCTTGTTTCTACACTAATGTACATAAATATTAGGAATCTAATAATTATGTAACATATGAAAGAGTGATTTTTTTTGCATCAATCCAAAGAAAAACGATACATAAATCATTTTTTGAGTAAAAAAACAACAAAAAAACCCAAAAAACTTTTAAATTTTCAAATCACTTTCTCAGGTATTGAATTTTAATTTTTTATTCTTTTTATTTTTTTCTAGAAATTAGGGAAAGAAAACGTTTTTTTCTTCAAATGACCCCAACCTTCATTCTGAATTGATAAAATATCTTAATTAAATAAAACAAAACAAAACAAAAAAAAAAACAAAACAAAATAAAACAAAAAAACTAGCTATTTATTATAAAATTAAGTCAATAACGAATAATTTGGTGAAAGTTTCATCGAAATCGTGGTGGAACACTGGACAACTGTTTCGACCAATATCAGGTCTCATCAGCAGTGTATACCGTCATTATCTGCCCAACAGAGATCGAACCAGCGACCACAGAGTCAGAGACTCTAACCCTAGCCCACCGGCCCACAGCATATACAAAACTCACTAGATCAACATGTCAATGATAATTTTTTATTATAAAAATACATTAGACAATAATTTTTTACTATAAAAATGCATTGGAAATGATTTTACTATAAAAATGCATTGAAATGATTTTACTATAAAAATGCATTGGAAATGATTTTTACTATGAAAATGCATTGGAAATGATTTTTACTATAAAAATGCATTGGAAATGATTTTTACTGAAATGATTTTTACTATGAAATGCATTGGAAATGATTTTTACTATAAAAATGCATTGGAAATGATTTTTACTATGAAAATGCATTGAAATGATTTTACTATAAAAATGCATTGGAAATGATTTTTACTATGAAAATGCATTGGAAATGATTTTTACTATAAAAATGAATTGGAATTGATTTTTACTATAAAAATGCATTGGAAATGATTTTTACTATAAAAATGCATTGGAAATGATTTTTACTATGAAAATGCATTGGAAATGATTTTTACTATAAAAATGCATTGGAAATGATTTTTACTATGAAAATGCATTGGACAATGATTTTTACTATAAAAATACATTCCTGTCGGAATTTCCTTTTTGAATTTTTTCAAACATATTGATTGCTATTAAAATGCCGGCTGGAGCTGAAGAATACGCCGACTGCACCTCTGCAGAGAGGTAAGACCCTCCACCCAACCAGTAGGACCAACTGTTGTCTCTGGATGGCGACCTGCAATGCCTGAGGACAGGATCGTAGTGCCCGAGGAGTCCTTACTTAGAGGCGCGTGGTGTAATGGCTAGAGTCGTAGGAAATGGACTCGTCGACCCGAGTTCAAATCCTAGTCGAGTCGGTCTACATTTCACATAGCGTTAATACCCTAAAAAAGGTGTGCATCCACCTTCTCTCCCTCCAGCTATGGGTGATTAGCAGGGTAGACTGGGCTCTTTAACCTTGGTTAGGCAACCAGTCTAGGAGAAGGAAAACTCTGAATTGAAACCTGTTAAACTCCTCATATGAAATTGACCTTGTGTTACAACCAATTATTCTCCCTCCAGATATAGGTAAATAGTGGGGCAGACTGGGCTTTTTAACCTTGGTTAGGCAACCTGTCTAGGAGAAGTACTTAGTCATGTCAATTCCTCGCACCTATACGATTGTCCCGACCGTATTATTCAAATTGCTCTTATGATAAACACCCAAATCTTTTTATCATATATATATATATATATATATATATATATATGTGTGTGGTGGGTGTGTGTGTGTGTGTGTGTGTGTGTGTGTATGTATATATATGTATATGTATGTATATATGTATATGTGTGTGTATGTGTGTATATATATGTATATATGTATGTGTGTGTGTGTATGTATGTATATGTATGTATATGTATGTATATGTATAAGTTTGTATATGTATGTAGGGGTGTGTATATTTGAAGCGACATGGAAAGAAAATAAAATAAATTAAGGTAAACAAAAGCTACTAAATAAGTGAACAGAGGTGGCCCTGAATTCTGAATTAATAGACTTAACAGTAACTCCTAATAAATTACTGACAAGCGGTCAGATATCTTTGGTTTTATTATTATTGTTTATTATTATTTGTATTTTTATTCCTATTTTTATTCACATCTTTTATTACTCTACAGCTGAGCAGGACAGAACAATTTAAAAGGAAGGGGGAAAAAATTCAAATGCCTTAAAAATAAAGAATTTATCATTCGCATCTGATGAGTCGGGAGAATTAGACATTTTTGTCTAAGCTCCCTGAAATAGTCTATAATGCAAGATCTTCAAGTCTTTTGTTATTTCTTTAATTATATATATATATATTATATATATATATATATATATTTACCAACTCCTCTGCAGAGGTTTGACAAAAGGTAAGTTTCTTAAGCGGTGTTTAACAGGCTTGAATTCTGGGTTTTCCTTTTCCTAGACTGATTGCCTAACCAAGGTTAAAGAACCCAGCCATTCACACTGTAGCGATTGTCTGCCCCTGCTGGAATAGACTTTTGTCCAAAAGAGTTACCTTCCCTTGCTGCCAGGGCTTCGTCACTAGGTGACACTACTAGCTGGGTATTTAAACTCAGCCCGGGAAGTCCTCCGCCTCTTTCTCTTGGTCAAGCATCCACAAAATATGGACTAGACGCGTGGTGTCTCTGTCCATTAAGGGGGGGAGGGGCTTGCCCCCCCCAACTATCAGTAAGAATTCTTTCTTACTATGAAATCGGTATGAATTCTTTCTTACTTCCAAAGGACTTTCTTCCTATCTGTTTGTATCTTGTTATGTATATCATGTTCCACGTGCTCAGACAATAAAGCCTGTATTGTTGATATGTTGTACTTCTTTGTTCGGATGTATATATTACCCGGGAGGTTACTCTGGGCCTTATAACGTATTATAAGGAAGCGCGTGGTGTAATGGTTAAAAGTCATGGGAAATGGACTCGTCGCCCAGAATTCAAATCGTGGATGTGGTAATTGCATTTCACTTAGCGCTAATACCCTTGGGAAAGGTATGAATCCTAATCTCCCCCAGTTATGGGATGACAATTAAGATAATTGACAACATATGCGGATGCGCGGTGAGCACACTCTGCCGGGTACTGTCTAATAGCACAGAGTTCAGGGCAGACTAGGGGTTATTTAAACAGCTAGCAGGTAACCAGGTGCTTGGGAGAAGGATAACCCTAACTTCAAACTAAAACCTGGGCTTGAGAGACTTATATTATAATGTGTGGAAAATCAAAACCGAAACTTAATACCATCGTGAATTTATTCATATTACCCTAGAGAGGGCTAATTTTCCGGTGTGGTCAGTTCTCGCTCTTCGTTTGTTAGAAGGTTCCAATCGTGCAACTCGATCTCATTATATATATATTAGTTATTCATCTTTATACTTTAACGATATATAATAAATTATATAATATATAAGTATAATATAAATATATATAATATTATAATAACTATTTAAAGCACCTAACCTCTTTTATGCTAACGAGTATGGATGTGACACTAGTGTAATTTAACTAAGATTCATTTCACAGTTTAGACAGTTTTCATCTTTTCTTCCTATTGAAATTCTACATATGTATTTACATTACAAAGGTTAAGGGGAATAATAATTTTTCAACACAAACTATTAAATCTACCAAATGTGACTAGCATGTGATGTCATTATACTTCCATATGCTCTGTTGGTAGGAGGAATAAGAGTGTTATTTTAAGTATCACGATTAATGTTGATAATCGAATGATTTAATATAATATCACTATTCATCTCCTTACTACGTTGTTCTTTCGTTAGCTTCATTTATTCCATCATTAACATATTATATATCAATTATATAATTTCTCAATAATATTCAATAATTTTAAATTTACTGATTATAATATATATTATATTTATTCATATATTACTAATTTACTCAACCATACTAACGCTCTACTGAAACTTTAAGTGAGAATTCGCTTTAAAATATCTCACAATTATTTTTATTAAATATAGGGATTATAATATCTATCTCGCCAATGTCCTATTTATTTTATTGCTCTCGGCAGATTCTTCCATTTGAATTTACTATAGGATTAATATGTTTAACTTTACTTCGACAAAAATTTTATCTATATATTCAAATACTCAATTGTTAATTATACACACGTGTCTACTAAATTCAATGGTTGTAGATTATTACAACTTACCGGATTAGAATCTAAAATGTACTAGAATCTAGGCGTCTCTCAGATACTGCTCTTACATATTTTCATTCATCAAATTATACTAGGAATCGCAGAGCGGTTTAAGATACTATTGTTGTGGACCTGAACCTTGTTTTCAAGAACCCTCGCCGTACAGTGATACTAATTATCTACTCATACATTCAGTAGTGTTCATAAATATTATTATTATTATTTTTTAAATATTTTATTACATATCATATTTTAAATTGTTATCTCAAATCGATAGTACTAATAGTAATAAGTAAGTGTATACAAGGTCGTCGTGG
>CM042175.1:32049943-32054943 GCA_023376005.1 Doryteuthis pealeii
AACTTACTTAAAAATAAAATAAGCTGTTCATTTAAAATAGTCAATTAACTAGTGAGAATTTCTTTAAAATCGAAACAATTTCTTGGATAAAAAAAAAGTTTGATTATTAAAATTAATGGTTAATTAATTGTTTGATTAACAATTTTGTAAATCGTTTTTGTTAATTAAAAAAAATAATTATTATTTATTCCCCTTTGCAAAATCTTTGGATTTTATTATTACCTAATTATAATGGATCCTACCGCCTTACCCATGAATTAAAATGGATCTACCTGCCTTAATTATAATTATAATTCATAATAGATGGAGAAAAGCAAGGAATTCATGGAGTAACAAAGAGGTCTGTGGTTCTATTAAGAAAAGCCGAAGTGTTTTGATAAAGTAGGTGCGAGCAACTATAATTGATGAATGGAGAAAGAAAAAAGAAAGAAACAAAGGGGATGAACGAAGGAAGGAAGGAATGATTGAGACAGGCAAGAACAACCAGAAGTAAGTAAAGAACGAAGGACAGGAGGATAGAGAGGGGGAGAAAGACAGAAAGGAAGAAGGAACGATAGAGAGAGAGAGAGACGAGAAGAGAGAGAGAAGAGAGGAGCAGAGAGGAGAGAGAGAGAGAGAAGAGAGAAGGTGTGCGAACAGTAAAAATTGTTTTGCCCCCTAAAACTACAGAAATATGACTTTCCTATATAATGGAGATATGTAACTGCTGGTCTGTTACCAAAACTAGGGTCACTACTGACGTCACCATTCCTTAGTTATTTTAAATTATATTTCTCAACGATTATGTCATTATTTAATCTAATTAGTATCCTTATTATTAATTGATTTATAAAATTATTTATACGATTCATTAAAATCAGTAAAACAGCAAATTGATTATTAATTAACCCAGATTTGTTAAAATCATTATGCAAATTATTCCCACCACTATAAATCTTTATTTCTTAGACTTAACTCATATTTCAGGGTTTTAAATGACATTCCATTAAATATGTGGAGTTTTGCGACAAATCTAACTTAGCTAGACTTTAATAGACAATAATAAAATAATATGCTAAGTAAGATTAAATAATGTAATGACTACTAACTAATTTCATAATCGTTGAGAATATAACATTAAATAACTTAAGGAAATCGTGACGCAGTTGGCTGACGTTAGTCCAATTAAGTCAGACAGTTAACATAATCTTCCATTATAATAGTTTTAAATTAATTTTCCACTTTATTAATTTATCAAATGAATATCTTTCAAATAGCCAAATGTAAGCTGAATTTGAACATTTGCCAGTCGGATAAAAATTAAAACGTGGTCTGACGAAGCTCGATGGGCCTCAGATACCCACGAGTGGAAATGGTCCATAATCACGATACCCCTGGTATTTAAGGCCTTTTTATACACAAATATATATATATATATATAGTTGGGAGAGTATGTGCTTAATTGAAGTCGTACCTAATTTTGAAAGTTAATTAATTGATAATTAATTAATTAGGCGGGCATACCTATTCAAATGTAAGGCTAAACAAATCGAGAATTCTAACAGGCCGATTCGTTTTATAGTCAATTTATGTCTGTTTCGAAAAAACAAAAGTATCAGATATATACAAATTTGTCTTTTTTCTTCCGAAATGTAAAATCTCTTGATTGATGATTGAAGTTTTTCTTCACATTTCTGTTTTTTTTGTTTGTTTTTTGTTTTGTTTTTTGTGTTTTTTTTATGTATTTGTTTGTCAATGTGTTACAATTGCGTTTCAGGCCACTGCAATTAGTCTTTCCTTACTTCTATTAATGTATTCGTCAAGTACTCGGATTATTGTATCTACACTATCTTCAATGTTGACGAAACCCATACCTCCTCCTTTCTTAGGTACATATAGTCTGTCTATGTTGTCTCTCGGGTGAATTCGTCCAGGATTTGAACTTGGTTAGCCGATTCCATTTCCTACACGATAATCATTATACAAGTGCATCTCTATGGGCGGCAGTAAACCCTCCTCTCTCTCTCTCTCTCTTTGACATTCTCTCTCTCTCTCTTTGACATTCTTTTTTTTTTCTCTCTCTCTCTCTTTCTCTTTGACATCTCTCTCTCTTTGACATTCTTTTTTTCTCTCTCTCTCTCTCTCTTTTCTCTCTCTCTCTCTCTCCTTTGACATTCTCTTCTCTCTCTCTCTTTGACATCTCTCTCTCTCTCTCTCTCTTTGACATTCTCTCTCTCTCTCTCTCTCTCTCTGTCTCTCTCTGGTAGTACCTGTTAGAATCCCATATATGGGTCAATAGAGCTGGCTTAAAAACTATTCGCATTTGACAGGACTGTGCAAGAAAATCTCTTATGTAGTTGTTAAAAAAAAAAAAAATAGTTAAAAAAATTCTGCAGTTATACAAAAAAAACACCCCCAATAATTTATCTATGATTTCAGATTATATCAGAAAAAATTAAACTTTTTCGATGTGAAATGTATTGGTCGGCAATGATAGTGATTTCTCTAGAACTTATGTTTCCATCTAGCCAAACGTTTGGCTTTTAAGATTTTTCGAAACAGACATAAATTGACTTCTAATTAGCTAACGAAATTTACTTCTGCTTCTACCAAAGACACCGTAACACTTGTGAAGATTTTAAACAAAATAAGGTCGTCCCCTTTTGCCCCCTCGCCACTGTTCTTTTATACTCGGTATGGCCGAGACGTTACAACTCTCGTCTCGCCAGCTACGAGACTTGCGACTATAAATTACCGCCTCAAGGACACTCACGATTTTTACCTCCACAACTAGTTGGACTCGTCACATGTTTTTTTTTTCTTCCGCCCACACATGCAGCATGCCACCCGTTGTCTCTTCGATCGACGGACCGTTGTTGGCTCATCACAGGTTCGTGAGTTTTGCCCTTCGATCTCGCTACATGACTATAAAATGAATCGGCCTGTTAGAATTCTGACTGCTTAGGTGGCATATGGGGCCGTATATATTAGTAGGCTGTGGTACAGACAGACACTGAATCTCCATTATAATAAGATATTAATAGAAACTAGCAAATATATGCACCCTCCGGATGCAAGTATTTTAGTTAAATTTTATAATAAAATATCATATTAAATTAGAAAGGCTAATGAAACTGAATAAGAATGTAGATAAAAAGATTTTGAACAGAGGGGGTATGATTGAAAAATAGAACAACTTTGAAACTAACTCTTCCATCATTTTCCGTTACTCCCGTCTTTCATTGATACATTTTCCTAATTTAACTGTTTAGTTAAAATAGGAAGTAAAGAATAATATTACAGTTATTTCTTCTTGTTAATGGATTTCTTTTAAGATTTATCACCGAGATTTTTGCTCATATTCAATAAGATAAAACCAAACAATTAGAAATCAATAATACTAAGCATATATTTATTAAAATCAAATTTTTAAGATCAATATGCAAATTAGCCTTCCCGTTCACACTGTAAACCTCTATTTTGTTGTATATATAAATACAATTGCATTTTATTAGTATGTAGATATGGTCAACAGTGTAAGTAATGTAAAACAATTTTATTAATAATTGAGGTTTAAATAAAAATAAAATCATGGAGAATATGATGTAAATAACTAAAGGAATTGTGACTTGTATAGTAATATAGTTTCGGTTACAGACAAACCCACAATCTCCATTATAATAAGATATAAAACATTTTTAAAAAAAGTAAGGCAACTCACATTCACGCCCATCTCCACAATAATAATCAAAAGTCAGTTTAAGCCCCGTCTTTAATTCTTGAAGGGATTCTTTGTAATACTGATTAGCAAAATTATCATAGCATTTGAAGAATTCATCGAGATGACTGTAAAAGAAAAATATATGATTTATTTAATATTGAAGAACGATAGTTGGTTGGGTATATAGTTTACCCGATTGGAATGAATATAAGAACAATTCACGACAAAGTGATAACAAGGATGTTTCATTGCCTGAACAAATTTAATAGAAGAGAATACATATATGAGAGGAGATATAAACAAGAGTTTATAGATAGTTGTATAAGAAAATTGTCCTAATATATAGTTGTATACGAGTAATGTCCTAATGTATAGTTGTATACGAGTAATGTCTTAATATATAGTTGTATAAGAGAAATGTCTTAATATATAGCTGTATAAGAGAAATGTCTTAATATATAGCTGTATAAGAGAAATGTCTTAATATATAGCTGTATAAGAGAAATGTCTTAATATATAGTTGTATGAGAGAAATGTCTTAATATATAGTTGTATGAGAGAAATGTCCTAATATATAGTTGTATACGAGTAATGTCTTAATATATAGTTGTATAAGATAAATGTCTTAATATATAGTTGTATAAGATAAATGTCTTAATATATAGTTGTATAAGAGAAATGTCTTAATATATAGTTGTATAAGATAAATGTCTTAATATATAGTTGTATAAGAGAAATGTCTTAATATATAGTTGTATACGAGTAATGTCCTAATATATAGTTGTATAAGAGAAATATCTCAATATATAGTTGTATAAGAGAAATGTCTTAATATATAGTTGTATACGAGTAATGTCCTAATATATAGTTGTATAAGAGAAATGTCCTAATATATAGCTGTATAAGAGAAATTATTTTTATTATAAAAATGCGTTAGAAATGACTTTGTAAATTCCATGTTAAATCATCCAGAATAAAGTAAAATTGTCACCCCCCCTCTTCAATTTTGCTGAAATTTTGTACAGGTGTAGACTGTGTTAAATTGGTGGAGATGTTGATATTTAGGTCTCCAAATTTGGTGGGGTTGGCGACAAATGGGGACTTTTTGTAATCTATTTTTATCTGTAAAATAAGTTATAGAGCTTCCCTACTACTATAAATTGGTTTATAAAAGCATTTTTATCCAAGAAATCCAAAAATGCTATTGAAAAAGTCTGAAAGTCAACCAATTTTAAGTTATTGATGATTTCTGATTTTTTCATAGCAAGATCAATATCTCGATGTGGCACTGAATCTAAGA
>CM042175.1:32069943-32257443 GCA_023376005.1 Doryteuthis pealeii
TTTGAATAGAATGAATTCTGAGGTGAATACATTGTGAACTTTGAAATATCATCATACAATAATAATAGGACTTTATTTGAATAGAATGAATTCTGAGGTGAATAAATAATGAACTTTGAAATATCTCTTCATACAATAATAATAGGACTTTATTTGAATAGATGAATTCTGAGGTGAATACATTGTGAACTTTGAAATATCTCATCATACAATAATAATAGGACTTTATTTGAATAGAATGAATTCTGAGGTGAATAAATAATGAACTTTGAAATATCTCTTCATACAATAATAATAGGACTTTATTTGAATAGAGTGAATTCTGAGGTGAATACATTGTGAACTTTGAAATATCTCATCATACAATAATAATAGGACTTTATTTGAATAGAATGAATTCTGAGGTGAATAGATTGTGAACTTTGAAATATCTCATCATACAATAATAAAAGGACTTTATTTGAATAGAATGAATTCTGAGGTGAATAAATAATGAACTTTGAAATATCTCATCATACAATAATAATAAGACTTTATTTGAATAGAATGAATTCTGAGGTGAATAAATAATGAACTTTGAAATATCTCATCATACAATAATAATAGGACTTTATTTGAATAGAATGAATTCTGAGGTGAATAAATAATGAACTTTGAAATATCTCATCATACAATAATAATAAGACTTTATTTGAATAGAATGAATTCTGAGGTGAATAAATAATGAACTTTGAAATATCTCATCATACAATAATAATAGGACTTTATTTGAATAGAATGAATTCTGAGGTGAATAAATAATGAACTTTGAAATATCTCATCATACAATAATAATAAGACTTTATTTGAATAGAATGAATTCTGAGGTGAATAAATAATGAACTTTGAAATATCTCATCATACAATAATAATAGGACTTTATTTGAATAGAATGAGTTCTGAGGTGAATAAATAATGAACTTTGAAATATCTCATCATACAATAATAATAGGACTTTATTTGAATAGAATGAATTCTGAGGTGAATAAATAATGAACTTTGAAATATCTCATCATACAATAATAATAGGACTTTATTTGAATAGAATGAATTCTGAGGTGAATAAATAATGAACTTTGAAATATCTCATCATACAATAATAATAGGACTTTATTTGAATAGAATGAATTCTGAGGTGAATAGATTGTGAACTTTGAAATATCTCATCATATAATAATTATTTGAATAGAATGAATTCTGAGGTGAATAGATGTGAACTTTGAAATATCTCATCATACAATAATAATAGGACTTTATTTGAATAGAATGAATTCTGAGGTGAATATATTTTGAACTTTGAAATATCTCATCATACAATAATAATAGGACTTTATTTGAATAGAATGATTTCTGAGGTGAATAGATTGTGAACTTTGAAATATCTCATCACACAGGTAGAAAATACCAAGAAAATTTGGTAGGCAAATCTTTATTTCTTTCTTAATATCAAACTACTTTTTTTTTTTCCCCTAACTCTTTCCCTACTTCAATCTGTTCACAGTGGCTCTCCCACTACTGCGATCTACACATACCTGTGGGGATTTAAAAAATACAAAAATAAAAATAAAATAAACAGAACAAAACTCCCATGAGGGCTTTCACCGGAAATTCGATCTACGCATGTCTGACAAAAAGCACTGACACCCTTCCCCAAAAAGAATCCCTCGAGCATTTCGAACGAAGGCAGCAACTGAGGTAGTTTGTCTCCTAGCTAGTAACATGTGCCCTTGCTACCAACGACTATACCCCGTTCAATAAAGCCTGAGTTATGAAACCACCTTCTGCCTTTATCTCTTTCCTTTCTCTACGCATGTCTGACAAAAAGCACTGACTCCCTTCCCCAAAAAGAATCCCTCGAGCATTTCGAACGAAGGCAGCAACTGAGGTAGTTTGTCTCCTAGCTAGTACCATGCGCCCTTGCTACCAACGACTATGCTTCGTTCAATAAAGCCTGAGTTATGAAACCACCTTCTGCCTTTATCTCTCTTTCCTTTCTCGTTCTTTGAATGCCTTCTTTTCAGCACGCCCACCAAAATGAGATGGGGTTAAAAAGAAACACGTGGAACACGCACCAAGAATATCTCAACTATATTTAAACTATAAAAACACAAAACTTATCCGACCCCATACTCTCTTCGGTCCCATGAAAGAGGTTTTGAGAGGCAAACATTATTCTAGTGATGAGGAAGTGAAATCTGTATGTACCACTAAAATACGTCACGTGATCAGCTTAGGCCATATTGAAGGAAGAAACGTAAATATTTTTTTCTAAATCTCACAAAAAAGAAATAACTATCATAAAGAGTTGTTACAAAGAAAAACAGTTAATTCAAAGATCAAATTATCCGATTGGCAAATAATTACTCACCGTTATCTTGAATAATAAGTAAAACTGTCTTTTTTTTTTTTTACATAAGGGTCAACTTCTTTATTGATATTTTTTCATAGAATTAAAATAAAAAGCCTGTAGTCATAACTTGTTTTTGGCTACATTAAATTTCAATTGATTTAGCAGTGCAAAAATGTAAACATTGTTTTTCGTTTATAATTGTCATTATTTCCGTAAGCTGATTTTTTTTTTTTAAATCATCAGGAGTTTGTTTAATGTTTCTTCTTTCGAATTGAAAAAAAAAAATTTTAAGATAATATTAACCTTTATGCAAGTTTCATTGTGTTAAATATAGGGGGGGGGGGCATTTCACAGGGAAAATTGGTGATACCTATAAATCAACACTGAAAATTTCATCAAAATCAGATAATTCCCTGATTTTTTGGTAATTTTTTTTTAAACGGGGGTGGGGATAAATATATTTTGTAAACACGGATTTTTCGCCATCTTAAGACAGTGTTTACAGCCATATTTGGGTAAAATTGACAGAAATGGTTTAAAATGTACAAAAAAAATAAATTACATGAGAAATATCATTTTACTTATTCATTATTTACTCATTTACTACTTTTCGACTTAGACAAAAATTTGATCTTAAATAATCGATTTAATTAATTTTAATTCGTTTTTAAAATGAAAAGCATACGAAAAAATGGGTATGTAAATTGTTAAAAAAAATATATATTTTAAAACGTCAATAAAAAATGGAAAATTAACTTTTTAATGTTTTCTTTTACGTTTAATATAAAGAACAATTCCAAGTTTATGCGTTTGAAAAGAAAAGAAAGAAAAAAAAACAAATGGTACTATTTGCTGAGTTCCGTAATTAAAAACAACCTTAATCCCCAAACCCCTAAACCGTAACCCAATTCGCAAAAAAAGTTCCTTGATACACTGTAGTTAAACTATCATGGATCACCACCACATAAGTTTCCGTTTTAATTTTGAGGACGATTTGTAAGTTTAAGCAAATATTTTAATCATGAATGTAAGTAGGCATGTGCAAAAGGCGCACTTTCGAAATGCCTGCGTAATTAGTATTGTAAAATAACGGGTGCAAGAAAAATAAAACATTTATTGCAAAAACACGGACATAAAATGAGGGTTCAGTTTATTTTATGGTAGGAATAAACGAGAAAACTGTTCTTCTTTACCAAAAAAAAAACAACCAGCTTAGGGCGTTTTTCCCGAAAACCCAACCCCAAACCTAACCCCTAACCCTAATCTCCCCTAATTAAAATTAAGTTTTATTACAAAATTTATGTTTTTTTTTTCTTTTCTGGGTCACCCTGTATACAGCAACTGGACTTGCGTCACGGCACTCCCAGAATTGGAATGGCAGTTCCGGCAACACACCTTACTCGAACGATTCTAGTAGTACCTAGGGACGAAGGGGGTGTGTGGAAATTTCACTGTGCAAATATAAACTTGTTATTTCCAGTTATGATGTAATAATGCTTAGTAGGTATCCCCAATATGCACTGTGAAATATGAAATATATCCGCCACCTCATATTTAACACAATGAAACTTCGCGCTATGATGAAGAATTTATTGTAAATTTATTTTTAAAAAACAACAACGTACCGTACGTTATATGTAACAGAAATTTTTCTTTTCTTTTTTTTTTCAACACATAAACTTTCTTCTTTATATTAAACGTAAAATAAAACAGTAAAAAACGATTTTCCATTTTTTATTAACGTTTTAAAATATTTTTTAGCAATTTATACACTTTTACGGATACCCATTTTTTCGCCTGCTTTTCATTTTAAAAACAAATTGAAATTAATTAAATCGATTATTTAAGGTCAATTTTATTTCTGAGTCGAAAAGTAGTAACATAATAAGCATCAGTAAAAAAAAAAATGAATAAATAAATAAATGGGCAAAATAGTATTACACATGTAATTTATTTTTAATACATTTAAAACTATGAGTAAAAATAAAATTTAAAAAAAACAACAAATCCCCAAAAATTATTTTTTTAGTCAATTTAGTAAACATTTATTTACCATAAAAGTTCGTCTTTTGTTACTTCATATACCGAAAGTTTTATTAAAATCGGACAGTTTATTTTATATGATTTTTAGAAGAATTTCCTGTGATCAGTGATCACCCTTTTTTAGAGCCAGCGATAAATTGTACATCCCTTTTATATATATATATATATATATATATATATACAAAACAAAAACAATCGTTTAATTTACTGTTATTCGGATCCAACAACCACTCCTCCAACAATAATATTGTTAATAATAAACTACCTGTTTTCACAACTTTGCTACGTAATATATATATATATATTATTTTTATTTTTTTTACTTCCACATCTGCCGATTTTACACATTATTCCTCGTACAAACATTGTCACGGTATGCTTCTCTGATGAGACGTGACCGAAAAAAAGATATCTTTTTCAGGAGGAAAAAAAAATTTGTGAAATTGTATTTATTATAACATCTCACAATGCACACGCTTTTTAAAACCATTTTCTATATATATATATATATATATATATATATATATATATATATCTAATTATAATGCAGATTATCGGTCTGTAACCGAAACTATATTACTATTCAAGTCACAATTCCCTTTGTTATTTACATCATATTCTCCATGATTTTATTTTTATTTAAACCTCAATTATTAATAAAATTGGTTTACATCATTAAGACTGTTGACCATATCTACATAGTATTTACCGCGTACCCCACTTGTACGGGTCAGGCACAAAGTCCCTATTAACGTGGGACCACCCACAAGCCGAAGCTCATGGAGTGGCAGGTGAAAAATTGCGTCGATCCCGTCGGCATTCCCCCTCAAGGGGGGCGCCTCAGGCACTGGGCAATAAACCCAGCCCTGCCCCTTTAAATCAAGGGGGCAGGTGTTGCCTGGGGGGATGGCCCCCTGGGATCGACGCTATTAACTCGTAAAGATCCAGGGCCGAAGCCACTGGACCCCCGGTGTTGGCCAGGATCTACATACTAATAATATGCAGTTGTATTTATATATACAACAAAATAGCGGTTTACAGTGTGAACGGGAAGGCTAATTTGCATATTGATCTTTAAAATTTGATTTTAATAAATATATGCTTAGTATTATTGATTTCTAATTGTTTGGTTTTATATTAATGAATATGAGCAAAAATCTCGGGGATAAATCTTAAAAGAAATTCATTAACAAAAAGAAATTCATTAACAAGAAGAAATAACTGTAATATTATTCTTTACTTCCTATTTTAAATAGATAAATTAGGAAAATTTACCAATGAAACTCGGAGGTAAGGGAAAATGATGGACGAGTTAGTTTCAAAGTTGTTCTATTTTTCAATCATACCCCCTCTGTTCCAAATCTTTTTATCTGTATTCGCATTCAGTTTCATTAGCCTTTCTAATTTAACATGATATTTTATAATATTAAAATTTAAATACTTGCACCCGGAGGGTGCATATATTTGCTAGTCTACATAAAAAGAACAGAACAGAACAGAACATATCAAACAATAGAATATATAGGAACATTTTTTGAGCTACTTACCAATAATTAAAGAAAATGCTAAGATACCCAAGTGTAAAAAGGCGCGTAAAGTCATCATTCTTGTTTCGCTTTAAAAATCCAACCTGTGAATAAGATCTATATCTCGAACTTAACTTGTTTATATACACCTCTCTCTCTCTCTCTCTCTCTCTCTCTCTCTCTCTCTCTCTCTCTCTCTCTCTCTCTCTCTCTCTCTCTCTCTCTCTCTCTCTCTCTCTCTCACACACACTCTCTCTCTCTCTGTATGTATGTATACGTATATATAAATTACATAAACTTAATTAACTCATGAAATTACGTCAATAAATTTCTGTCCAATAAGAAATTAGTCTAGCCTTCTGTTATCGTGACCAAGGTGGAGCGGCGGGGAGAGGGGGGTCCTTCAAGTTTACGTCACTGGTATAAAAAGGAGTGCCTACTTGGGTTTTTTTTTTTTTAAGTTTGTTTTCAATTTTGCTCAAATAATTCGTAAATATGGACACAAAAGATAACGTATTTAACAAAATAAATTTACCCCCCTCCCACTCGCTTGCAAAGACTTACCAAAAATCAGGCAATGGCTAAACTTTCAAATTGGTCGGAGAATTAAAACGGAAAGTTTTTTGGTGGTCCCCCCATGACAGTTTATTCATAGACTGTAATGTTAAACTGTCATGGGGAACCCCAAAAAATTACCAAAAATCAGGGAATGGCTAAACTTTCAAATTGGTTGGAGAATTAAAACGGAAAGTTTTTTGGTGGTCCCCCATGACAGTTTAGCTACAGTTTATTCATAGACTGTAATGTTAAACTGTCATGGGGAACCACCAAAAAATTACCAAAAATCAGGCAATGGCTAAACTTTCAAATTGGTCGGAGAATTTTATTCATAGACTGTAATGTTAAACTGTCATGGGGAACCACCAAAAAATTACCAAAAATCAGGGAATGGCTAAACTTTCAAATTGGTCGGAGAATTAAAACGGAAAGTTTTTTGGTGGTCCCCATGACAGTTTAGCTACAGTTTATTCATAGACTGTAATGTTAAACTGTCATGGGGAACCACCAAAAAAATTACCAAAAATCAGGGAATGGCTAAACTTTCAAATTGGAGAATTAAAACGGAAAGTTTTTTGGTGGTTCCCCATGACAGTTTAACATTTCAGTCTATGAATAAACTGTAGCTAAACTGTCATGAAGGACCACCAAAAAACTTTCCGTTTTAATTTTCCGACCAATTTGCAAGTTTTGCCCATGGAATTATCCGATTTTAATGAAATTTTCAGTGTTGATTTATCAATGAATGAATTTTATAATTCATAAGTCATTTTATTTAAAAATTTCTGATTTTTTTTTCAGGTCACTTAACTTTGACCCCTCCTTATTTTGGAGGCGAAAAATATCGGTGGGGTTATATATAGGCATGTGCATTGTCTCGCTGGCTGATACCAGCGACTACTAATTGAAGGAACTGTGTATGTAAACAGTAGGGACTGGCAAACGGAGCCTAAAATGCGTTTTTGACAAAATGACTTTAGCCCCCCTACAGAAAATAATTTACCAAAAATCAGGGAATTATCGGATTTTAATGAAACTTTCAGTGTTTATGTATCAATGAATGATCTTTATAATGCATTATTTATTTTATTTCAAAACTTTCTAATTTTTTTCAGGTCACTTAATTTTGACCCCCCTTATGTTGGGGGCGTAAAACATTTTGCAAGTTGATCATTTTTTATACTAATTATAGTATAAATAATGAGATAAAAGACCGAAGTTATGAATAGAAACAAAAATTTTTTACGGTGGCTTTTCTATGAGAAAATAAGTACCGAAAATCGAAAAATAAAATGTAAAAAAAATAATAAATAATTAATTTTTTGGAGATTTCTTTTTTACTCATTTCGATAATTATTCAATTGGCTATTATTTTATAAAAGAAAAAATTATACATCAATGTTTTTCTGCTTAAAAGGGGAGGGGGTACATTTTCAATCGAGTTTTTCTTCAAAACATTACTTTTGGCGCCTAAAATAAGTTTTGTATTAAGTAGATATTTATTTTTAAAATAAAAATATAAGATTTTAAACTGAACGTCAGGCTTTTCCTATTTTAAATGAATTTTATATATTAATTTTTCATAGCAAAAATACTAAATTAAAGTTTTGAAATAAAACAACTAATGCATTATAAAATTCATTAATTATTAAATCAATACAGAAAATTTCATTAAAATCGGATAATTCCCTGATTTTTGGTAAATTTTTTTTGCAAACGCGAATGTTACAGTAAAATTGTAAACAAGCACTTAAAAACATCGAAAACGAGGCTGACATCGTCGAAATTGACCAAAACAAATACTTTTAAATCTTTTTAAAAATAAACTGCATATGTAATGATATTTTTCTTTTTTTAATTATGGTTCTTATGTTACTACTTATCGATTTAGACAAAGTTTGACCTTAAATAATAGATTTAATTTATTTCAATTGTCACCCGTTAAAAATTGTTATTTTTTTTTTACCTTAAACAAAGCAAATGAATTTTAAGCGGAAAATTTCACTTCTTCGTATTTTAAACGAGAATTACTTTCCATTTATCTTAATTATCACCCGTTAAAATCATCCGTTTTTAAATCGTATATTGGGCGAAGGTTTTTTTTTTTGTCATATTTTAAACATTAGTTTAAGCGTAAAATTTCGTTGTTTCGATTTAGTTTATTTCGTCATGGTAATTCTTATTTTTATTTTTTTTTAACGTTAACACGTTCAAATTATTCCTGTACTATAGGTACCACCAATTTGACCCTGTGCAATTTACCCCCCCCCCTACATTTAACACAATGAAACTTGCAGAAAAATTAATATTTTCTTGAAAAGATTTTTTCCATTCGAAAGAAAAAACATAAAATAAACTCCTGATGATTTTTTAAATTTTTTATCAGCTTACGAAAATAATGAAAATTATGATTGAAAAACAATGTTTTCATTTTTGCACTGTTAAATCAACTGAAATTTAACGTAGCTAAAAACAAGTTACGATAAGAGGATTTTTTAAAAATTCTATGAAAAATCAATTAATAATCTGATTTTCTCGAAAATTTCCATAAATGTTTACCATTGGATGTAAATACATCTGAAGGGGCCGGTTTAGCTCAGTCGGTAGAGCATTCGGCTAGAAACCACAAGGTTCCTAGTTCGATACCGGTACCCGCCAACTCAGCGTATGAGTAGCACAGGGATCTGTGCGGTAAAGTAAGGAGCTGACGGTAGGTGTGGCGCTCCACCACAGACGCTAAAATAATCTCCTTGGTCTAGCGCAAGTGAAAAGGGGATAGACTCCCTCGCTGATTGGCTGATACCGACTTTAGGCCGCCCCGATGACTTTACTTTACTTACATCTGAAATAGTTTTTTTCTAAAATATATTAGGGGAAATATTTTTTACGAGGTCTATCCCCCCCCTATTTTATTTTATGAAATAAAAAAAAATGACGCGTCAGAAAAAATGTTTTTCTTTTTTTCTATAAAGATAAGAGTCTGAATAACTATATCAATAAAATTGTATGAATGTACAAGGTCTAGTTTTTTGAGGAAAAATTAATGAAATCGGAAATAAAAAGTGCAAAAAAATGTCATAATATTAATATTTGAAAACTTTTTTTGCTTTTATAATTGGTATGTACTATATTCTATTAAATTGTCAACAAAAAAAAATTTTTGTTTAAGAAATTAATTTTTAAGATATTTTCAATCTTTTGTGTGATTAAATATTTTTATTTTCTGCGTGAAATAAATTAAATTTTTTTTTTCCTGCGTCAAAAAATCGAATTTTTCACGGATATTTAAAAATATGAATTTTATAATTCAGGTGCACTAAACATTGGTCCGATACGAGCTCGATTAATATTTTTAAAAGAATTTGTAATTTTTATTGTTGAATAGTAATGTGTGATCCTTAGAATGTACGGAAGGGCATTGCTGGCATTTGTTTTACAAAGCGACGAGACGCTTCTAAGTAACCAAAGTTTGTTCCTGTTAGGCTGACAGTGTTAGCGTGAAAAAAATTATTTTATTTAACTTTTTTCAATAATTAAAATAAAAAGTAAGTATAATAGATTATTTCATCATTTTTACTCTTAGAAAAAATATTCAAATTTTCATTCCGTACTTTTACGGGTTATCGTAAAAGGGAAATAATTAGTAACTTTTCTGTCTATATTACGGTCTGAAAATTACCCTTTCGCATGTAATACGGGCAGGTTTGTTTATTTTTTAAGATAACGATGTAATTTTTCCCAGTCGGATAATTTGATCTTTGAATTAACTATTTTTCTTTGTAACAACCCTGTACGATCTTTTTTTTACGAGATTTTTGATAAACAAAGTTCGGAAATATCTATTTCCGTTTTATTCAAGATGGCATAAACGGTCTGGTGGTACCTACTGTACTAACTAGAAATTAAGAAGTCATCTAAGGAGTTAATTATTTAAAAATGTTAAGTTACCATCCAGTTTATTTTAACTGTAGAAGGAATGACGTCAAATAATATCTAAAGTTGTTTTTCTTTCGTAATCGGGGTTATTTCTATTCGTTTCATTGAATGTTATCGAGAAAAAAAAAAAAAAAAAAAAAAAAAAAAAACACATAGATACGCTTAATTTTTGCTTAATGTACATTTTCGTAAGGGGTGTAGATGAGTTTGTTTTGTTTTCTTGTTTGTGTTTTTAAGTTTCGAATGGAAGAAAGGGGAGGGGCTGTATAGGATTTTTTTTTTTTCTCTTCCTCGCTATTTTTATTTCCGATTTAATAACAGCGGCTATAATCTAAAAATGGGTGGGAGAGGATTTAATGTTTTAAGGAGGTTTAAAGGATAAACAATTTTCTATCTAGTTATACTAGTGTAAATAAATATTTATAACTTGAAGCGGAACACATATAATAAGAAGACAGTTTTAAATTGAATATTTATATTTTATTGGTAAATAGAACATGTAGTTACTTATATCCTCTTTAATTCCAGTAATCATCATATAAAACTTTGTAATTCGGGGGTTAACGAGAACTCTAGGTACCACCAGACGTTTAGGTCATCTTGAATAAAACGGAAATAGATATTTCCGAACTTTGTTTATCAAAAATCTCGTTAAAAAAAGATGCGTACAGGGTTGTTACAAAGAAAAATAGTTAATTCAAAGATCAAATTTATCCCGATTGGGAAAATTACATCGTTATCTTAAAAATAAACAAACCTAATCCATATTACGTGCGAAAGGGTAATTTTCAGGCCGCGATTTAGAGAAGAAAGAAATACATTTATTAGCCTCTTACAGTTATGCATCTAAGTACGGATGGGTGTACGGACAAACTTTTTTAGCCTAATTTTTTCTATTAAAATGAATAAAATTTTAAAAACTTTAATACTACAATTTTACTATGATAAAAACTTGAAAAACTTTAATCTTAAAAATTTCGCAGTGAAATTGACGTTAAAAAATGTCTTCCGGTTTTAGTATTAATTCTATAAAATCGAAAATAAAATGAAAATTGAATTTTTTTCTAAGAGAAAAAACTGATAAACAACAATCATTCAATATATTTTTATTTTTATTCTAATTGGTCGTAAAAGTTAAATAAAATATTTTTTTACGCTCAGAAAAACAAACTTTAGTTACCGAGAAGCGTCTCGTCATATGTCAGTTTGCTCTTCCGTACATTCTAAGAATCACACATTACTATTCAACAATAAAAATTACAAATTCTTTTAAAAATATTAATCGAGCACGGATCGGACCAACTTTTAGTTCACTTCTGAATTATAAAATTCATGTTTTTAAATATCCGTGGAAATTGATTTTTTTCCACAGGAAAAAAAAAAAAAATTAATTTATTTCACGCAGAAAAATAAAAATATTTAATCACACAAAAGATTGAAAATCTCGTAACAAATTAATTTATTAAAAAACATTTTTTTTTTTGACAATTTAATAGAATATAGTACATACCAATTATATAAGAAAAAAAAAAGTTTTCAAATATTAATATTATGACATTTTTTTTGCACTTTTTATTTCCGATTTCATTATTTTTTCATAAGAAAACTATAATTCGTACGTTTATACAATTTCATTGATATAGTTATTCAGACTCTTATCTTTATAGAAAAAAAGTACCGAAATTTTTTTTCACATCATTTTTTTTTTAATCTCATAAAATAAAATAGGGGGGGTGATAGACATCGTAAAAAAATATTTCCCCTAATATATTTTTAAAAAACTATTTCAGATGTATTTACATCCAATGTTAAACATTTATGGAAATTTTCGCGAAAATCGGAGCGCATTAATTGATTTTTCATAAAATTTTTAAAAATCCTCTTATCGTAACTTGTTTTTAGTACGTTAAATTTCAGTTGATTTAACAGTGCAAAAATGAAAACATTGTTTTTTAATCATAATTTTCATTATTTTCCTATGCTGATAAAAAATTTAAAAAGTCGTCAGGAGTTATTTTAATGTTTTTTTCTTTCAAATGGAAAAAAATTTTCAAAGAAAATATTAATTTTCTTGCAAGTTTCATTGTGTTAAATGTAGGGGGGGGGGTAAATTGCACAGGGTCAAATTGGTGGTACCTAGAGCATCTTTTATATTTTAATGATAAATTAAAGATATTCTTTATTTTATCTTAGTTTAAATTTATAATTAATATTCGACAGCGTCGTGGTGTGGGGGTAAACGCATTACTTTATTTTATAGTTTATCAGTAAATAAAACATGTTATCTTAAATTTTAGTAAACAGAAAACCCTTTATTATTTTTATTTAATAACTATAAGAAGTATTCTTAGTTTTAGTTTTTAAAAGTAATTTAATCTTCGACACGTCGTAATGTGGGGAGTAAACGCATTATCTTTATTTAGATTTTATCATTAAATAAAACATATGTTAATCAACATTTTAGTTAACATAAACCTTTTATATTTTATTGATAAATATATGATGTATTCTTTTATTTAGTTTTATTTGTTAAAGTTAGTAATTAATCTTCGACACGTCGTAATATGGGGGTAAACTTTATATTTTATCAGTAAATATAAGAGTATGTTATCCTAAAATTTAGTAACACACAATTGAAAGCGTCGTATTTATCGAAGTATTTTCAACTTTTGTTTATAATTAATTTTAATCTGAAGTTGTCCCCGAGATAAGTTATGGAAATCTAAACCGACATAAAGTCACGGCTGTGTTTCATACAGTGCTAAAACCATGGAAATACGTAAATAAAATTAAAGTTAAAATAAAAAATAAATTAAAAAAAATTTGTACAAAATGGTATATAATGGTTAAAATTTTAAAAAAAGTAAAACAAATCAGTAAAATCATTCCTCTCTAGCATTAGTAAAGAACTTACCTAATCATCTAAGCCTCGTAATCCGTACGGAAAAAAAGGTTCCTGGCTACGTATCCATTTAATATAGGGTACCGCGCGTCTGATTGGCTGTTACAAACACCAATCGGATGCGCGGTGCTTTGTATTTGAATGGGTTTTAGTTCTACCGTCCAGAAAATTTCTCATAAGTCAAACGTCTTTTAGCGGTGATTGTTGGTGGTTGTGCCGGGGTTTGATCACCTCTGGTGGGGTCAGCGGGGCGAGGGAAGTCTGATGTTGGAAGACCCGAAACTTCCCAATGAACCTGCAAATTACATCACCGACGACAACCACCAGCGCCCCAAATGTAGGAGCGTATATTTGAAGCAATTATTTCTAATTCGCTTTTAAAATTCCTAGCAAGACGACAAAATCGCTATCCCTAGTAAACAGTAACACTAAACAGAAACCGCAAAAGGTTACGTATGCTGCAGCGTGTCTCGCAAACATCCTCAGAGGTGAATGAGCGCATTCAGTGGCAGCTGCAGAAGCCTGTTACGTTAACACTAGGTACCACAATTTGACCCTGTGAAATTTACCCTCCCTATATTTAACACAATGAAACTTACAGAAATTTAATATTTTCTTGAAAAATTTGTTTCCATTTTAAAGAAAAAACATAAAATAAACTCCTGATGATTTTTTTTTAAATTTTCGCAGCAACGGAAATAATGAAAATTATGATTGAAAAACAATGTTTTCATTTTTGCACTGTTAAATCAACTGAAATTTACCGTAGCTAAAAACAAGTTACGATAAGAGGATTTTTTAAAAATTCTATGAAAAATCAATTAATAATCTGATTTTCCCGAAGTTTCCATAAATGTTTACCATTGGATGGTAAATACATCTGAAAGAGTTTTTTCTAAAAATAATATTAGGGGAAAATTTTTATACGCGAGGTCTATTCCCCCCCCCCTATTTTATTTTTATGAGATAAAAAAAATGACGCGTCAGAAAATTTTTTTTTTCTATAAAGATAAGAGTCTGAATAACTATATCAATAAAATTGTATAAATGTACAAGGTCTAGTTTTTTGAGGAAAAATTAATGAATCAGGAAATAAAAAGTGCAAAAAAATGTCATAAATATTAATATTTGAAAACTTTTTTTTTGCTTTTTATAATTGGTATGTACTATATCTATTAAATGTCAAAAAAAAATTTTTTTTAAGAAATTAATTTTTAAGAGATTTTCAATCTTTTTGTGTGATTAAATGTTTATTTTTCCTGGCGTGAAATAAATTAAATTTTTTTTTTTTCCTGCGTCAAAAAATCGAATTTTTCAGGATATTTTTAAAAATATGAATTTTTAATCGGTGCACTAAACATTGTCGCGATACGAGCGATTAATATTTTTAAAGAATTGTAATTTTTATTGTTGAATAGTAATGTGTATCCTTAGAATGTATTGGAAGAGCATTGCTGCATATTTGTTTTACAAGAGAACGGGACGCTTTTAAGTAACCGAAGTTTGTTCCTGTTAGGCTGACAGTGTTAGCGTGAAAAAATTATTTTATTTAACTTTTTCAATAATTAAATAAAAGAGTAAGTATAAATAGATTATTTTATTCATTTTTATCTTAGAAAAAATATTCAGTTTTCAATTCCATACTTTTACGGGTTATTGTAAAAGGAATATTAATTAGTAATTTTCTGTCTATATTACGGTCTGAAAATTACCCTTTCGCATGTAATACGGGCAGGTTTGTTTATTTTTTAAGATAACGATGTAATTTTTCCCAATCGGATAATTTGATTCTTGAATTAACTATTTTTCTTTGTAACAACCTGTACGATCTTTTTTTTAACGAGATTTTTGATAAACAAAGTTTCGGAAATATCTATTTCCGTTTTATTCAAATGGGCATAACGGTCCGGTGGTACCTACGTATTGACACTCATTATTATTTAGCTACATATTTTGATACAATATTTCGGACCATATTACCTTTAGCACCCCTTTTTGATTTCGATTAAGAAAGGGACATGTTTTTCATTTACACCGTTAATATCCGGTTGTTTGTTAGGGTTAGGTTAGGGGTTGTTTAGTTTTATAATTTTAAAATAAAAATCGTCTGTTAAAATCAACTGATTTTGACGGTGTAAATAGAAAAATGTCCCTAATCGAGTACAAAAAGGGGTGCCTAAAGGTCATATGGTCCATATTTTCTTTAATTAGATAAATACGATTTTTGTTATATTGGAGTATTTATTTTTAATTTAATAATTTTTTAAAATTCTAGAGATTTTTTGTTTTTTAAGTAGACGACTGGAACTTAATATAGCATTCGCTTAGAAAATAAGGTCAGATTTAGAAAGAAAAACAAAAAAAAAGGATAAAATAGTTTTATTTTAATTTTTTTAAGCAGAACATTAAAATTTCAAATGTTTAAGACATGCTACTACCCAAAAAGTAAAAGAATATATATATATATATTATAGTAATATATTGTTACGGCAATCCAATGCCTAAGGGATGGTAATTTTTTTTTTTTTTATAAATTTCTTATTTTAAAAACAATTACAGAATCAGGGAATTGTCCGATTTTTTAATGAAATTTTTCACCAAAATTATTTTTCCCACGACCTTAATTTTATAAGATTAGTTTCATTTTATGGAAGAACTTGGAAAAAATACTTTTTTTTATAAATTCAGGAATGTGGGGGGGGGGGGTTTGAACCTTTGACCATTTGAAGAAAAAAATCCGGTCCTAATTTTTACATTTCTTGAAAGATCATATCCTGAAGAATATATTAGAAAAATAAAAACATAAAAAATAATAAATTCTAATAACCGCTAACAAAGTGATTTTAAAATTTAAATTCATTTCTTAAAACCAAAAAATAATTATTATGTAGCCAAGGTTTTTTTTTTTTCGTAGTATCATAAAATATAGTTGTCTTAAATTGATGTAAAAAAAAAAAATTCTATCTTAAGTTAAAACTGGGTTTTTGGAACTACCTTAAAATTTCACAGTCAATTAATATGTTAACCGTCAGAACGGCCCTAATTAGCAATTTTAATACCAAGATAGCCCAGAATTTTTATCTTTGAAAAAATCTAAGTAAAAAAATGCGGAAAACCGCCCTGGAAAAAAGATATTTTAACAAGAATTAAACGATTTTGTTAAAAATCGTCATTTTAAATATGGGAAGCCCAATACAGATTCAAAAATTATCTCCGCTTGTGACCTACGGTCTTACAGTTGTGATTTGTGAAACGAATTCAACTCATTCCCTAAGTTATTATGATTCATTCATTAAAGATCACTTTTTTTTTCCAAAAGTACATTGTTCTCCAATTATTTATTTTTTTACATTCTTTCAAAAATAAGTAAACTTGAAATTAAATACTAACTAATTAAAAAAAAAAATATTGAAACACTGAAATTAACTGAATGTTCTTAAAAAATATATTTTACTACGAGAGTTTTTTATTGTAGATTATTGTTATACTCTAAACACTAAGTAGTAAACATTTTTGGAGTTTATATTTAATAAAAAAAAAAGCAACCAAAACAAATAACAGTTTTGTTAGACACGGAAATTTTGGCAGTTTTCATATAAATTTTAATTGCATGTAACAGGAAATTATTGGAAATGAATTTCTTTTGTTTATGGAAATTATTCGCTATTTTTTTTTTTTTTTATAAATTAAAATGAAATCGACAAAAACAGTAACCCAAACCTAAACATCCTAGTTAAATTAGCAGTTTTATTACAAATTTGTGGGTTTCATGTTTTTTCTGGGACACCCTAATTTACTAACAAAAAGTTTCATAATTTCTTTATGACCGTAATTTTGTTTTTTCGTCGACGATGTATTAAAATCTGACGTTTTTATTTTAGAGTACCAAAGCCAAAAAAAAAAAATAAGAAAAGAAAATAACAACAAAGTAATATTCAACTGTTTACTCGTAAATTTTCTGCCATGAAATTAGAGTTGGGCATTTTACGGTAGGGAATTTACGAGTAAAAAGTTAAATGTGTAAAAAACGAACCCCCATTATTTATAAACTAAGCATTCTCAAAATAAAAATTTTTAGAATATACATATTGAATGTGAATATTTAAATAAATAAGGAGAATATGTTTAGTCTTGTAAATATAACGCGTTGCAAGAAAATAAACATTTTTGCAAAACACGGAATAAAATGGGGTTCAGTTTATTTAATGTTAGGGAATACGAGCAAATTTTTATTACCAAATGTTTATCTAAAACAGCGATTTTTTTTACATTGTTTCGTGGTCATAAATTCTCTTTCAAGAAATGTAAAAATTGAATTTTGCCTGCTACACAAAAAAAAAAAAAAACGCAACAAAAAACAAAAACAAAACAAATACGAAGAAACTAAGTTTCTTCGCGTTTTTTGTTTTAATACCCGCACTTGTTAATTTAAAGTAAAGATTTATTTAAAATATAAAATTTACTACTTTGAAAACAGTACATTTTATTATAAATATCGGATTATTAATTTTTTTTTTTTTTAAATTCTTGTGCTTCCTGTTTCTTGACGCTTTTGAATAATAAATAAAACTTCGTAAAATTTGTTGTAAATTATTCGCATGAAGAACAATATTGAAAACGGTTAGCACTAAAATTATCAACAAAATGAATTTTGTTGTTAATTAATGATTAAAAAGTAAAGTAAGAGAAAAAAAGTAGAATAAAAACCAAAAAGATTTTACGGTTTGTTTTTTTCAAAGACTTAAACATAATTTTCATAGCGCTTCTTTCTTAAAATAAAAAATAAATCTCTATTAACTTTGTTTTTTTTATTTTAATTATTTTTATCATAAGTGAGGCAATCTTTAAAATTAACTATTCAACATCTTTTAATTTCGAAAACTCAGATTTGACATCCAGATCTTTCAAACATTGTACGAAATAGTATCACTAATAAATGAATGTAAAGGCCTCCATATTTTATATAATTCAACTCATTGATCTCAACTGAAAATTTTCAAGTTCGTTAAATAGGAAGTTATCTCCTTACATCCCCAGTTTCTGCGGTAGCTATTATATATTATATATATATATATTATATATATATATATATATATATATATATGTGCATAAAAAGGCCTTAAATACATGGGTTATTGTGGTTGATAAGGGACCTCCCATATGGCTTGATCAGTTTAGGTCCATCTTGAATAAAACAGAATAAATATTTTCCTGAATTTTGTTTATTAAAGATCGTAGGGTTGTTACAGAGAAAACAGTTAATTCAAAGAATCAAATTATCCGATTTGCCGAAAAAATTATATTCGTTGTCTTAAAAAATAAACAAACCTATCCGTATTACATGCGAAAGGGTAATTTTCAGCCGCAATTTAGTACAGAAAAGTTACATTTTATTTCCCTTTTACGATTATACCACTAAAAAGTATGGCTAGCTCTAATTGACATTTTTTTCTTGTGCAATATTCATAACCGATTATTTGTTTTCAACGATTTTTAAAATATCTTTTTTTTTTATTATCTTGAATATTATCTTGAATTTTTTCGCAGTCCGAAAGAAACATTTTTAAAAATCCTGATGATTTAAAAAAAAATCATCAGTCCTAGGAAAAATAAGAGAAAACTTGAAAAACTGAATTAAAATTTTAGGGCTAAAAGTGCAAATCTGTCGGAAAATTAGGATGACCAGAAAAAACAGAACCAAAATTTTGTAAATAAGAACTGTTATTTTAATTTTGGGTTTAGGGTTGGGGGTTGGAATTTAGGGTGGGAGTTTAATGGAATAAAATAAATTATTTGGGTCTGTTATTTTTTCTGGGTTTCTAGTAGTATGTTTATTAAACATGCAAGTTTAGCCAAAATTTACTTAATTAATAATGAATAAAATCTTTAAAAACACTTTAATATTTAATAATTTAGCTATTAAAATGATAAAGACTTCTGAAAAAATTAAATATTAAAATGTCACCGTGGAAATTGACGTTAAAAAAATGGTCATCGGTTTGGTATTAATTTTTTAAAATCGAAAATTGAAATGAATGAAAATTTGGAATATTTTTAAATAGGAAAAACTGATAAAATAATCTTACTTACTTTTTTATTCTAATAGCCGGTAAAAAAAAAATATTTTATTTAACTTTTTTTGACCAAAGAAAAACAAACTTTGGATTACTCAGGAAGTCAGTCCTCGTCCTCTTTGTATAACAAATATGTCAGTTTTGCTCCTTCGTATATCTAGACCCATACATTTACTATTCAAACAATAAACAATTACAATTCTTTTAAAATATTAATCGAGCTCGGAATCGGACCAACTTTAGTTACTGAATTCTGACATTCATATTTTTAAATATCCGTAAGAAATTTCGATTTTTAGCGCAGAAACAAAATCTAATTATTCACGCAGAAAATAAAAATATTTAATCATACAAAAAGATTTGAAAATCTCTTAAAAATTTAATTTCTTAAAAATAAATATGTCTTTTTGACAATTTAATAGAATAAGTAACTAACCAATTAACAAAGAAAAAAATGTTTTCAAATATTATGACATTTTTTTTGCAACTTTTTATTTCCGATTTATTAATTTTTCCTGAAAAAAAACTATAGCTCGGTACTGTTATACAATTTCATTGATTATAGTTATTTTCAGACTCTTATTCTTATTGAAAAAAGTACAAATTTTTCTAGCGCGTCATTTTTTTTTTATCTCATAAAATAAATAGGGGGGGGGGGTGATTAGACTTTGTAAAAAATAATTTCCATTCTAATATATTATTTACAAAAAAAAAACTATTTCAAGATGTATTTTACATCCACATGGAAAATATTTTGGGGGAAAAATTTTTTTTCGTGAAAATCGGAACCATTACACGTAGTCCTCATTTTTTCATTAAGAATTTTTAAAAAATCATCCTCTATGCGTAACTTGTTTTTAGCTACGTTAAATTTCAGTTATTTAAAAGTGCAAAAATGAAAACAGTGTTTTTTACATCAAATTTTCATTATTTTCGTAAGCCTGATAAAAATTTTTTTTTAAATCATCAGGAGTTGTTTAATGTTTTTTTCTTTCGAATGAAAAAAATTTTTCAAGACAAATATTATTCTTTCTGCAAAGGTTTCATTGTGTTAAATATAGGGGAGGGTAAATTTCCACAGGGGTTAAAAGGGGTACCTTAGTTGTTATGGACCATTTTCCACTCGTGGATGTCTGAGGCCCACCGAGCTTCGTCAGACCACGTTTTATTTTTATTCGACTGACAATGGCCAAATTCAGTTTACATTTTACATTTTTCCGCCGCCACCCCCTATATATTATATATTTATATATATATATATATATTTATTATATAATATATATTATATATATTGCCGTCATTGAAAATGTAAATTTTTTCATGACAAATAAAATAATATATAATTATGTATCTCTATTCATGAATGCTTCTCCAATCTAGCTTATTCCTCAAGGCGCCTCTTAGGGTCGCAGGTGGTACACAAGCATAATATAGCAGTACCGNAGAGGAGATCTCTTTTTGTCCCTTCCTCTCTACCTAGGCGACACCGGGTAGCTGCTTCTAGTACATATATAAAGGGCAGTTGTGTGTGTATGTGTATGTCCGGAGGAAACTTCGAAAATAATACAATTAACGACAAAGTAAATATATAAACACATTAAATATCACCAGGGCTTGGTTTTCGAGGAAAAATAATAGAGATTTGATTTATATTCGTGAAGATAATTAAAAAATAAAATTTAATTGATAACAGCATGGATTTTTTTTTCATTTAATATTTTAGATAGTAGACATTAACATTTCTTTTCAGAGTAGCTGGATCAATGCAAGATATATTTTTACATAGGGATTTAAATGGGGCATCCTGCGAGGATTCAACTCACGAGTCAGTAATAATGGATCTGCGGGACTAACTTTGAAAAATCTCCCTCTACCCAAGTGATGCCGGGTAGCCGCTGCTAGTCTATATATAAAGAGCAATTGTGTCTATGTACATGTCTGGAGGAAACTTAAAAAATAAAACAATTAATGACAAAGAAAATATATAGACACATTAAATATCACCAGGGCTTGGATTTTGAGCAAAAATAATAAAGATTTGATTTGAAGATAATTAAAAAAAAAAAAAAATTTATTTTCAGAGTAGCTGGATCAATGCAAGATCTATTTTTACATAGGGATTTAAATGGGGTATCCTGCGAGGATTCAACTCACGATTCAGTAATAATGGATCTGCGGGACTAACTTAGCTGCTAAGTTCAATAAATAAAGTAAAGTGAAAACTTTCCCCACTCCTAGAAAACGATAAACTACGTAGTCCAGGGGAGGTAATTACATAGAAACATTTATAAGAGTTGTTTCCCTTGCACCGTACATGTAATTAAAGAAGAGGTTTATTTATAATTAAGTAGGGTTACCCAAATTTAACGGCTGCTAGCTTTTTAAAAACTAATTAAAATTAAAAGTAATTGGTAATTAAAATTAAATTAAAAGTAATTGGTAATTTGCTTGAAGCATTGTTAAGTATGTTAAAATTTTATTATTTTATAATTAAAATTAATTAAATCTATTATTTAAGGTAAAACTTTTGTCTAAAATGATAAGTAGTAACATAAGGATTATTAAAAAGAAAAAGAAAAATATCATTACATTTGCAGTTTATTTGTAATAGATTTAAAACGATTTGTTTTGGTCAATTTCAACGCAATCAACCATTAACGTTTTTTTTCAAGGTTTTTAAAGCAATTGTTTACAATTTGAACAAACAAATTACAAATTGAACAAATTGTAACATTCCCGATTGAAAAAAAAATATCCGTTTTAATGAAATTTTCAGTATTGATTTATCAATTAATGAATTTTATAATGCATCCGTTATTTTATTTCAAAACTTTAATTTAGTATTTTTGCTATGAAAAATCAATATAAAAAATTCATTTAAAATGTGAAAAACCTGATGTCAAGTTTAAAATGTTATATTCTTACATTCTAGAAATAAATATATATTTAATGTAAACCTTATTTTTTCGAAAAAAGTATACGTTTTGAAGAAAAACTCGATTGTAAATGTACCCCCTCCCCTTTCTAGCCGAAAAAACATCGATGTATAATTTTTTTCTTTTATAAAATAATAGCCAATTAAATAATTATCGAAAAGAGTAAAAAAAAAAAATCTCCAAAAAATAAATTGTTATTTTTTTTACATTTTATTTATCGATTTTCGGTACTTATTTTCTCATAGAAAAGCCACCATGAATTTTTTTGTTTCTATTCATAAATTCGGTCTTTTATTTCATTATTTATACTGTAATTAGTATCGAAAATGATCAACTCGCAAAAATGTTACGCCCCCAACATAAGGGGGGTCAAAATTAAGTGACCTGAAAAAAATGAGAAAGTTTTGAAATAAAATAGATAATGCATTATAAAGATCATTCATTGATAAATAAGTAAAGTAAAGTCAACGGGGCGGCCTAAAGTCGGTATCAGCCAGTCAGCGAGGGAGTATATCCCCTTTTCAAAAGCGCTAGACCATTCATTGGTAAATAAAGACTGAAAATTTCATTAAAATCCGATAATTCCCTGATTTTTGGTAAATTATTTTCTCTAGGGGGGGGGCGGGGTTAAGTAATTTTGTCAAAAATGCAATTTAGTCTCATGTTGGGTCTACCGAGATTTTACAGTTATGCACTTTTATCCAAGAAAATCACTAATGCAAGGGAAACAACTCGTATAGATTTTTTACATAATTATCTCCCCTTGACCAAGGCTTAGGTAGAGTTTAAGGAGATTGTGAGTTTTTATGCAATTTATTCATTCAGATACTAGTTGATTTTTCACATGTTTTAGAATATCAAATTGTCCATCTATGCAAATGTTGTGTGATAGAATATTGATACCAAAAATTAGATCTTTTACTTGTACCATTTGTTTGTTTTTACAACATTTGACCAAGAAATTGGTTAGCACGTGGGAATGCCTACAAAATCAGAAAAAAAACAGCACTGCTCACGTGACTTTCGGAAACATTTTTTTCACGCCCAGAGTTGCGGAGACATGGAATAAACTGATTCGCGTCTGTTGTAGGCTGCCGAAACACTGCATCTTTCAAAGCCTCCATGCTTCCTGTAGTCCGCCGGCACTATACCTGATGCCACTCTCCACATACATATGCAAACACACACACATACATACATATTACTACTGTAAACTGTTCATGTTCCTGGCACTAATACATTATTCTGTGTACTAGACATGAGACTTTGAGGAGTTGTGGTGCACCTGAGCACTGTACACATAAATTTCATTATCATTATTAATATTTGGACCATATGACCTTTAGGCACCCCTTTTGTTATCTCGATTAGTGGGACATTTTTCTATTTACACCGTCAAAAACGGGTTAATTGTTAACAGACGATTTTAGTTTTTTTTAAATTATAAAACAAACCCCTAACCCTAAACCTAAACCTAACCCCTAATCCTAACCCCTAACAAACAACCGGCTTTTGATGGTACACTTGTGTGCCGTGGCAAACCGGTTGATAAACCCTGTCTTACAGAATTTGGCCATAATTGAAAAGAAAATTCTCAAAATCAGTAGAAAATAATATTACCTAAACAGTTACCTCCCTTTGACCAGTGCCGGACACACAGTCCATGGGTCTCTTAGCCATTACATGATGAAAAACCTCATGCGATTGGCTAAGGGCCTTTGTCAGCGACCAATAAGAGCACACGTTACGAGGCTCAGTTTGGCCGCCAATTTCGAGGGTTGATACCTTCTTTCAGCCTCTTTCCCCAGCAACAGAGGTCGAGGGACGACGTGCCTTTGAAGCCTGCCAGCCAGACGTCGGAGAACGACATGCTTAGGAAAAAACGAATGGGCCGGTGATGCGTATAGTCAAACAAACGAAGCTAGCAAGACATTTCTACCTGGACAGATAAGTCACGCAAGCATTATCTTGCAACCTAAACCATACTTTTGCACCTACATTTTCAATTGTAATACATTTGTTAACACACACATTTGTATCACATGTTACACATTGTAATGTATATTGTATGTTACACATTTTTGTTGTCTGATAAATGCATTTCGTTTTATAAGCCTTGTTGTGTTCGTTACCCATATCTTTACTTTATCCTGTCTTAGCATTGTAAATTTTTTATAAAACAGTAAAGATTTTAATGAAAGTTCAATGGTTTAGACACACATAGGAAGTGATTATTTTCTTCAATTATTGTTGTCAAAGTTCCCTTGTCATAATTTTCTAAAAAGAGACATTCTCAGAAACAGTACAACTTTTAATGAAACTTCAATGGCTTAGATACACATAGGAAGTGATTATTTTCCTCGATTATTGCTATCAATGTTCCCTAAGTTGTTACAAAAAGTCATGTCATAATCGAAAACATTCACGGAACTTCGAACCGAACTCTTTATTTAATCCATTCCGTTTTCACCATCAATGTGTTAAGAATTCTATGCTATTTTTGCCTGTAGTCAGAATTGAACCTGCAACCCCCAGATGATTGTTACTTAGAATTATGTTATACATCCGTTGCGTCATCGATTCAGGCTCCCGATTGGGACACGAAGGCTTCCGAATTAGACAGGAAACACCCGAAGAAGGCCGAAGAAATGTAAATAATACCGACCTGTTGTAATCAGCCCAGCTGGGGGTTCCAATGAGCTTCGGCCACTTGATCAGGTTCAGTTGAAATTAATAGCATCGATCAGCCCCCCAGGCAATACCTGCTCCCTTGGGGGCGGGGCTGGGTTTATTGCCAAGTGCCTGAGGCGCCCCCCACCTTGTGGGGTAATGCCGACGGGATCGACGCAATTTTTTCCACTAACCACCACTGTTAGTAAAGAAGAAATCAAAAATGACTTTTCTATGGACTGTGGGGATTCATCTCATATCGAAGTGAACGGAGATATATATGCAATGATTACGAAGAACTTAGTAAATTATTCCATCCATCTATAGACACGAAATTGACAGAATATATATATATATATATATATTATATATATACATATATTTCGGTTACAGACAGAAAAACACACAATCTCCATTATAATAATATATATATATATATCTTATTATAATGGAGATTGTGTGTTTTTCTGTCTGTAACCGAAACTATATTCCTGCTCAAGTCACAATTCTCTTAGTTATTGACATCACATTCTCCACGATTTTATTTTTATCTAAACCTCAATTATTAATAAAATTGTCTTACATTATTAATACTGTTAACTATGTCTACATACTGACAACATGCAATTATATTTATATATACAACAAAATAGCGGTTTACAGTGTGAACGGGAAGGCTAATTTGCATATTAATATTAAAAAATCGAATTTAATAAATATGTGCTTAGTATTATTGATTTCTAACTGTTTGGTTTTATTTTAATGAATATAAGCAAAAATCTCTTCAATGAATCTTAAATGAAATCCATTAACAAGATAAAATAACTGTCATTTTATTCTTTACTTCATCTTTTAACTAAATACTTAAATTAGAAAAAATAACAATGAAAGACGAGAGTGATGGAAGAGTAAATTTCAGTTGTTCTATTTTTCGATTATATCCCCCTCTGTTTAAAATCTTTTTATCTGCATTCTTATTTAATTTCATTAGCCTTTCTAATTTAATACGATATTTCATTACATTAAAACTTAAATACTTGCACCCGGAGGGTGCATATATTTGCTATATATATATATATAATTTGATAAGAGCTCTGTAACAAACTACTGTTAGAGAATAGGACCAGCTTAGAATCCCCCTTATACCAAGAAAATTGGTACACCAACATAGTATATATATATTTTTTTTTTGGGGGGGGCGAGATTATGTGCTTAATCAAATATATATATATATATATATATATATATATATATATGTATAATATAGATAGATAGATAGATGGATAGATAGATACATTTATTGTTATATGTTCTTAGATAAATTTTTTTGTTGTGTGTCCTTTGTACTCAAACGTGCGTAGACGCATAAACGTAAAGTTGTAATCATATATGTTTTTAGTCTATATATATATATATATATATATATATATATATATATATATATATATATGTGTGTGTGTGTGTGTGTGTGTGTGTGAGGAAAATGGAATTGGAATGAATCCGACAGAATGAGGTAAAATAAGGAATGAAAGAACAAAACTCAGACAAAAACTGATGATTCAATAAAGGCTGAGGAAGCGGAATTTAACATTCCAGCGAAATATACTACACGACAGTTTCCTATCTAATATAAATGATTTGAATAAAGTTAAATAAATGGTTTCAAGTATTCCTATCTAATACAAATAATTTGCATAGAGTTGAATAATCTCTCTCTCTCTCCTCTCTCTCTGTGTACATACACACACACACACACACACACACACACACATATATATATATAAATATATACATATATAAATATATATATATTTATATATATAGAGAGAGATATTGAGAGAGAGGGAAAATAAAAGAGACGAACAGACTTAGAAAAAATAATAATAATAATAATAATAATAATAATAATGTGATACCAATTGTAGTTGGTGCACTTGGAACGGTCCCATCAAGATTGGAAAATCTGGAAATCAGAGAGAGAATCGAAACCATCCAGAATACTGCACAGCTGCAATCTGCCAGAATACTCAGAAGAGTCCTGGAGACCTGAGAAGATTTGTTGTCACTCAGACTCTAATGAAATACCATCAGGTAACGGTGATGTAAAAACTCAAAAGGAGATAATAATAATAATAATAATAATAAATAGATCGAGGCCAGTACTAACAAGACATACACACAACGTTCGATCTGATTCCAATAACAAGAAAAATAGAAGAAGAATAAGTTGATACAAATGATAAGAAATTTGTTAGTAATGAATAAAATAGAAAGAAGAAGAAGAAGAAGAAGAAGAAGAGGAACAAGAACAACAATGAAATACTCACCGGAAAATACTTGTACGAAGAAAACGGCCAAAATAAGTATTACCTTCATCATTGAAAGTTGAAATGAGAAATAAAATTCTGACAACCAAAAAGGATGTAAAATAACAAAAGCTCTTGTATATCAAAAAAGGAATTATCCACTACACAAAAACCGGATGATTGGTCGAATTGTATTTATTTTAAAATGATAATTGTGGCAGAAAAAATAGGATGGTTTGACACGGATACTTAGTAAGTGTAGTGGTTACGAGACTAGGATTTGATGCATATACATTTTTTTTAAGAAATTTTATTGGACAAGGATTTTTATAATAAAAAATGTATTGGAAATTATTTTTACTATAAAAATGCATTGGACAATGATTTTTACTATAAAAATGCATTGGACAATGATTTTTACTATTAAAAATTCATTGGACAATGATTTTTACTATAAAAATGCATTGGAAATTATCTTTAATAAAAATGCATGGAAATGATTTTACTATAAAAATGCATTGAAATTATCTTTAATAAAAATTGGAAATGATTTTTACTATAAAAATGCATTTGAAATGATTTTTACTATAAAAATGCATTGGAAATGATTTTTCATTTGAAATGATTTTTACTATAAAAATGCATTGGAAATGAAAAATGCATTTGAAATGAATGAAATGATTTTTACTATGAAAATGCATTGGAAATGATTTTTTTATAAAAATGCATTGGAAATGATTTTTAAAATGCATTGGACAATGATTTTTACTATGAAAAATGCATTGGACAATGATTTTATATAAAATGCATTATATTATGAAATGCATTGGACAATGATTTTTATTATGAAAATGCATTGGACAATGATTTTTATATGAAAATGCATTGGACAATGATTTTTACTATGAAAATGCATTGGACAATGATTTTTACTATGAAATGCATTGGACAATGATTTTTACTATGAAAATGCATTGGACAATGATTTTTATTATGAAAATGCATTGGACAATGAAAATTTTTACTATAAAAATGTATTGGAATTGATTTTTACTATAAAAATGCATTGGACAATGATTTTACTATAAAATGTATTGGAATTGAAAATGCATTGGACAATGATTTTTATTATGAAAATGCATTGGACAATGATTTTTATTATGAAAATGCATTGGACAATGATTTTTACTATGAAAATTGGATGCATTGGACAATGATTTTTACTATGAAAATGCATTGGACAATGATTTTTACTATGAAAATGCATTGAATGATTTTTATTATAAAATGCATTGGAAATGATTTTTACAATAAAAATGCATTTGGAACAGTCCCAAGGAGATGTGTGTGGAGGAAGAGGGATGATTCTAAAAATAGATACGTGGTGGGTGGGTGGGTGTTTGAGAAGAGGATCCTGAAATGAAGGCAGAACAACTGTATATTATTTTTTATCAAATTACAGTTACTTGAAACTATAATTATTTGCAAATGATTATCATTATAAGTTACTTGAAACTATGTAACTGTTTGTAAACAAATGACTATTATTAAATAGGCGCCCAATCGGTTGGGGATGTAGAATACCCCGACTGCACCTCTACATACGGGTTAGAGCCCTCTTACCTAATGGGACCACTTGTTGACCATGGATTGTGACCCATAAGGCACTAGGAAGAAATCTGATATATATATATATATATATATATATATATATGTGTGTGTGTGTGTGTGTGTGTATGTATGTATATATATATGAGGAAAATGGGATTGGAATGAATCCGACAGAATGAGGTAAATTAAGGAATGAAAGAACAAAACTCAGACAAAATCTAATGATTCAATAAAGGCTGAAGAAGCGGAATTTAACATTCCAGCGAAATATACTACACATTTTTGTCGGAGTTTTATTCTTTCCTTCCTTATTTTACAATATATATACACACACACACACACACACACATATAATATATATATATATATATATATATATATTATCATCATCATCATCATGTCACGCAATTTGCACGGATATCCATGACGATCTCTCGCCAAACCTCCCTATCATTCATCGACTCTGAGAGCTCCTCCGCGCAGCAGCCAGCATCCTTACACAGTTGGTCGATGTAAGTCCTGGTTGGGCGGCCCACGTTAGCATGTCCATATGTTGGCCTCCACAGTAGAACGTCGCTTACGAGTTCACCCTTGCTTCTCCAGCAGTGTCCTGCATGCCTAACCCTCCTTACTCGTATGGTTTGTGATATGGGAGGCAGGTGGCCATACAATTGCTTCTGTGTGGGGTGCTGTTTCCACGACTTATTCAAGACCGCTCGCAGCATTCTTGTGCAGCTTCCAGGCTGTGGCTATATCGGTACTGCTATATGGCTGTACCACCTGGACCCTAACGAGGCACCTTGAGAATATATATATATATATATATAGGTATATGTAAAAACAAAATTTCTTTTGCGATGAAACAAAGAAAATACAGTGCTCAATCACAGTTTGTAAGAGCTAATATTTATTTATTTTACAATGTTTTCATAGATCAATGTCCATTATCAACGACCGCGGTTTCATGCCGAAGCAATCATCAGGTTGAAAAGTAAGATCCAATGGTGTTTGTTGTGGTTCTTTACTCAAAGACACATTTAGGATTGTAAATAACGTCGGTTAAATTTTCCCGAACGCTGTTATTATTTTTAAAAAATTTGAATTTTTGAAGTAATGCCAACGAAGTTGCCTCCCTTTATCCGTTGAAAATGTATAGGGTGTTGTTTTTAAAAAATGTTTTATTTTTTTATTATTTTTTATTTATAAATTAATTCCGTTTGGCAAAGGGTGTATATGACTTCAAAAAATCATTTTAATATATGGTAGAGTCTTTTAAGTTTTTATCCCACATAATATAAAGGTGGATGGTGTTGTAACTCTGTCGAATATATATATATATATATATATATATATATATATATATATATATATATATATATAGTTAATCCTTTGTTAGTATTGGACAAAGGATAATAAATGTTCAATTACTTATGAAAGAGCTGTATTTATAGTGTACAATACATTTCTGAGCCGTCATTTTTAATCCAAGAACCAGTGATGACAGATAAAAACACCAGTGATTGCTGAAAGAAAAGTGGCTAACAGAGTCACGTGTCACGTGGGCATGGGTCACGTGGGCTAGAAAAAGTCCATATATTCTCGTAAGTGAAAATTCCTGATGAAGAGCAGTCATTAAAAATGACGCTCAGAAACCATTGGTAGAACGAAATCTTAAATGAAATGTATTGCACACACACTATATATATATATATATATATATATATATATATATATATTTTTTTTTTTTTTGAGAATAAGTGCTTAATTGGAGTCGTACCTAATTTTGAAAATTAATTAATTAATAGTGAATTAGGCGGGAATACCTATTAAATGTATGGCTAAACAAATCGAGAAAAATCAATCTCTGTAAATTGTCGGCAAAAAGCCATTCTAAACAAACCTTGTTTACAACTTATGATATATATATATATATATATTTGACGTCATATTTCAAACCGTCTCCCCTTTTTTCAAACCTCAAACATTTTTAAACAGATGAATAACAAAGGACTACCACTCGCTTTTCTCGTTATTCTGTGATAAAAAAAATTCTTATCACCTTCCATATATCAACAAATGCACTGAAGATGATCTAATTAATAGATCGAAACACTGCAGCGTCGGCCAATAAACTCACCACTTAACCCATTTAAACCTGTGTTTTTTCATTTTTCTTAATATACTACATACCGTCGGATTCACTTCCTTACTTCACACACACACACACACACACACACATATATATATATATATATATATATATATATATATATATATATTTGTGTGTGTGTGTGTGTGTGAAGAGAGTGTGAGAGAGAGAGAGAGAGAGTGATCGACTATCAACTTTTCTGATAAAAAGAAATCAAGCAGCTCAAATCCGAAAAATGTCCCCCAAAAAAACTTTGAACTGAAAACCTGCTCGAGAAATTTGAAATTTAAAAAAGAATAAACGCTGAAAATCTATTTAAAATGGAGAAATTCCCCAATCTTAAATGCCGATCATATCAATATGCATAATGAAATAGTTCCAAAGGCGTTATAAGAATCGAAGAATTTTCAATGGCAACACCAGAAGAAATTGAGATTGCATTACAAAAACAGGGGGTAAAAGAAGAATAACCATTCGATGAAATGGTGAAACTATTGAGACTCCCACATATATATTAACTTTTGATAAAGCAACGATACCAGAAGAAATCAGAATCGGCTACAAGTTAGAAAAAGGGTAGAGCACTATATACCAGCTCCTCAGCAAAGGGTAGAGCACTATATACCAGCTCCTCAGCAAAGGGTAGAGCACTATATATTCAGCAAAGGGTAGAGTATACCAGCTCCTCAGCAAAGGGTAGAGCACTATATACCAGCTCCTCAGCAAAGGGTAGAGCACTATATACCAGCTCCTCAGCAAAGGGTAGAGCACTATATACCAGCTCCTCAGCAAAAGGTAGAACTATATACCAGCTCCCCAGCAAAGGGTAGAGCACTATATACCAGCTCCTCAGCAAAGGGTAGAGCACTATATACCAGCTCCTCAGCAAGGGTAGAGCACTATATACCAGCTCCTCAGCAAAGGTAGAGCACTATATGCTACCAGCTCCCCAGCAAAGGGTAGAGCACTATATATACCAGCTCCCAGCAAAGGGTAGAGCACTATATACCAGCTCCTCAGCAAAGGGTAGAGCACTATATACCAGCTCCTCAGCAAAGGTAGAACACTATATACCAGCTCCTCAGCAAAGGGTAGAGCACTATATACCAGCTCCCCAGCAAAGGGTAGAGCACTATATACCAGCTCCCCAGCAAAGGGTAGAACACTATATACCAGCTCCTCAGCAAAGGGTAGAGCACTATATCAGCAAAGGGTAGAGCACTATATACCAGCTCCCCAGCAAAGGGTAGAACACTATATACCAGCTCCTCAGCAAAGGGTAGAGCACTATATACCAGCTCCCAGCAAAGGGTAGAGCACTATATACCAGCTCCCAGCAAAGGATAGAACACTATATACCAGCTCCTCAGCAAAGGGTAGAACACTATATACCAGCTCCTCAGCAAAGGGTAGAGCACTATATACCAGCTCCCAGCAAAGGGTAGAGCACTATATACCAGCTCCCCAGCAAAGGATAGAACACTATACCAGCTCCTCAGCAAAGGGTAGAACACTATATACCTCAGCAAAGGGTAGAGCACTAATACCAGCTCCCCAGCAAAGGATAGCAGCTATATACAGCTCCCCAGCAAAGGATAGAACACTATATACCAGCTCCCAGCAAAGGATAGAACACTATATACCAGCTCCCCAGCAAAGGGGCTCCTCAGCAACACTATATACCAGCTCCCAGCAAAGGGTAGAGCATATATACCAGCTCCCAGCAAAGGATAGAACACTATATACCAGCTCCCCAGCAAAGGATAGAACTATATACCAGCTCCCCAGGAAAGGATAGAACACTATATACCAGCTCCTCAGCAAAGGGTAGAACACTATATACCAGCTCCCCAGCAAAGGGTAGAGCACTATATACCAGCTCCCCAGCAAAAGATAGAACACTATATACCAGCTCCCCAGCAAAGGATAGAACACCTAGTACCAGCTCCCCAGCAAAAGAGCACTATATACCAGCTCCCCAGCAAGGATAGAACACTATATACCAGCTCCCCAGCAAAGGGTAGAGCACTATATACCAGCTCCCAGCAAAGGATAGAACACTATATACCAGCCCCCAGCAAAGGGTAGAGCACTATATACCAGCTCCCCAGCAAAGGATAGAACACTATATACCAGCTCCCCAGCAAAGGGTAGAGCACTATATACCAGCTCCTCAGCAAAGGGTAGAGCACTATATACCAGCTCCTCAGCAAAGGGTAGAGCACCCAGCTCCCCAGCAAAGATAGAACACTATATACCAGCTCCCAGCAAAGGGTAGAGCACTATATACCAGCTCCCCAGCAAAGGGTAGAGCACTATATACCAGCTCCCAGCAAAGGATAGAACACTATATACCAGCTCCCAGCAAGGGTAGAGCACTATATACCAGCTCCCCAGCAAAGGATAGAACACTATATACCAGCTCCCCAGCAAAGGTAGAGCACTATATCAGCTCCCCAGCAAAGGGTAGAGCACATATACCAGCTCCCCAGCAAAGGATAGAACACTATATACCAGCTCCCCAGCAAAGGGTAGAGCACTATATAGCACTATATACCAGCTCCTCAGCAAAGGGTAGAGCACTATATACCAGCTCCTCAGCAAAGGGTAGAGCACTATATACCACTCCCCAGCAAAGGATAGAACACTATATACCAGCTCCCAGCAAAGGGTAGAGCACTATATAGCTCCCCAGCAGCACTATATACCAGCTCCCCAGCAAAGGGTAGAGCACTATATACCAGCTCCCCAGCAAAGGGTAGAGCTATATACCAGCTCCTCAGCAAAGGGTAGAACACTATATACCAGCTCCTCAGCAAAGGGTAGAGCACTATATACCAGCTCCCCAGCAGAGCTTCAAATGTCAAAAAATTGAACATCATAAATATATTTGGAGAGGATACCAAATGTATGGGAAGTTTGATGAACAATACAATATATATATATATATATATATATATATATATATATATAAATTTGTTCAAATGCCTACATTTCGAAACGAGCTCACTCAGGCATTTGAACAAATTTTTACTGTGTCACTTACCACCTGACCCTAATTGATCCCTGGATTTTCGCTCTCCTTTTATTTATTTAAAAAAAAAAAAATTCATCTGAACACCGCATGCATTAACACCAATGCAAGTTTGTTTGATTATAATGTTTTTTAAATACAAATTTAACGTCATGACATTACATCACGTGAATACAATCCACGTCACATAAACGTTAAACAAGCCACAGTTTAAAAAAACAATTTTAGCTTTACATTTCCCATCGCGTGAAAAACGCTTCATATAAACGCTAAAAAATTTGATTTTTAACATCTCAACCACTGATCTCATCTGATGATTGGATTACCATGAAACTTTAAGTTATGAGTGTGAAACCATAATATTACCATTGATTATATATATATATATATATATATATATATATATATATATATCATTTCATTTGTGTGACTATACAAGGCAGGAAGCTTGCCAGGCTGGGTTCGAAACCCGACCGAATTGTCATCACTCAGGCTTCTTACCGCCGCGCTATCTACACACCCATTTTTTAGTGCTCTGTCCATTTTAACAATTTCTACTTAATTAGCAGTCAGAAAATTCAATGTCCAGAGAGCTCAATCCACCGGGATGGAGAGTATATATATTGTTATATATAAAAAAAACTTCATTCATCAGAAATAAATTAATTTCAGCTACTTTTGCCTCTTCAAGTTTGAAAGAAAATCCGCTCCCTAATTTTTGCTTTTCTAGAAAGTTAAAATCCTGAAGAAGATATAAAGAAATGTAGAAAAAAATAGAAATCCAATAAAAGAAAGAGAAAGAGAAAGACTATATTATTATTATGGACCATATTACCTTTAGGCACCCCTTTTTGTTCTCGATTAAGAAAGGACATGCTTTTCATTTACACCGTCAATATCCGGTTGTTTGTTAGGAGTTGGGGTTAGGGGTTAGTTTTATAATTTCAAATAATCTAAAAATCGTCTTTTAAAAGAACTGGATATTGACAGTGTAAATAAAAAACATGTCCTTTCTTAATCGAGATCAAAAAGGGGTGCCTAAAGGTCATATGGTCCCATTTTTTTTTTCGTAGTTTTAAAAACAACATTTTTTTTTTTTTGAATTGATAAAAAAAAGTATTTTTTCCATTTCAATTGGTCCATTTTTATTCATATTTAATAATAATTTTTAAACTCCTGAAAGGTGGAATGTTGAACAATATATTTTTACCAGAGATAAAGCTCTATTTAATCTATCCCCAAAATGTAAGTTTAAAAATGCGTCATTTTACGCAACATATTTTTCGAGGTTTTTATATATTTAATCTTTTTTTTTTGTTTACGGAGGACGAAAAGGACATAAGATATTCGTCTTTTTTTCTAAATATCTTGAATTTTGTCTGGAGGTTAGAATGAACTTCACGTATCATCGAGGCTTTCATAACTTTACGAAATCGTTAGATAAAAATTATTTGTAAATTTTGAGGAAAGAGCAATAACTTATATCATGGGAAATCATTGATATGAGAAATCATATATATATATATATATATATATATATATATATATATATATATATATATGAATAAGATATAATGAAAAAACAAAAGATGTCAGGAGAGAAGTGTGCAAAACCGTTTCGGGGCCAAATCTCTCGACGGTTTTAAAAAGCAACACCGGCCCATCCTCAACTAATATGAGGACCCTTTTGCATTATAATGTATCGACCGCGCGTGGGTCGGTCATCAACAAAAATAAGACGGGAAAAATGACCGTTATTAAAAACAGAACGCTGCTAGTCAAACGTTGGAAGTAATCAAAAAAAAAAAAAAAATGCGCTGTCTATATTAAAAATAATGTTAATTTTATTTAAAAATAAAATGAATTTTATCTAAAAATAAAATGAATCTCATTTTTAATTTTAAAAATAATCAGAAGCATTATAGTAATAAAATAAGACTCAAAAAAGTCTGATGTAAAGTTATAGAAAAGTGTAAAATATGTATAAAAAGTGTATATAGAATATCAAAATTATTGTAATACAATCCAAATGTAAAATAAGTAGCCACTTTTATAGGTACATCCGTGGTGATTTATATATATATATATATATATATATATATATATATATATATATATATATGGGGGGGGGAGTATTACTGAACAGTATACTAATATAAAATTGCTTAATACATATGTAGAACTGATTTATAAAACCAATAATTAACAGAAAATATCTACCTAGGTTTCACCTAGAGGGATATTCAGGATTACTCTCACTAAAACTGATTAGTACAAACGGTCAAACATTTTTTTTAATCAATTCTTTCTTCTTTCAGAAAATTCTCCGATATTTTCCAGAAAGGCAATCCTCACTAATATACGACCGATTAAGGTTGTTTTTAATTACGTATTGGTTAAAAAAAATTAAAACCCAAATTACTATACATTTAATGTTGAAAAATATTTTTTTAAACCAAGTTTAATTGAAATTATACATTGCAATACTAACACAAACAACTGAGACTAATGTGTCTACCGTTGGATTCAATAATTAATTTCAATGGTTAAATGTATAGTAATTTTGAGTTTTTTGTTGTTGTTTTAAGCAATACGTAATTAAAAATAACCTTAATCCCCAAACCCCTAAACCGTAACCCAATTCGCAAAAAGTTCATTCATAGACTGTAGTTCAACTGGGGACCACCAAAAAACTTTCCGTTTTAATTTTCCGACCAATTTGCAAGTTTATCTAAAAAAAACAAAAAACAAAAAAAACACCAATATAGTACACCATACCATACTCTCCAACACGGCACCATGGACCATAAAGCAACCAACTATAAACTTAGAACTGACTAAATTACCTAAAACAAAAACACACCCTATCACTTACCAAGAGAAATTCATTAAAATACAAAATAAGTTCCCAGATCATTATCACATCTATACAAATGGATCTAAACAAGGAAAAAAAGTTGGTTGTGCTGCTATTTCTCAAAAAAAAAAAAAAAAAAGAATCCTTAAAACGCCTACCAAATGAAGCCTCAATCTACAGTGCAGAAACCACAGCCATTGATTTAGCTATGAATATCATAGCAAATCACAAAGCTTTCAAATTTATTATATGCACGGACTCTAAATCAGTCCTGTTAGCCCTACATAACAAAGACACATCATCTCCTCTGATCACGAAGCTCCTAAACAAACTAAACACCCTCTCTAAAAATAATAACATTATATTCATCTGGATACCAAGTCACATTGGTATCCACGGAAATGAAAAAGCAGACAAAGCCGAAAAAAAAAAGCACTTCAAACAGATATGAGCAAATCTAAAATCCCATATACAGATCTGAAACCAACCATAAACAAATTTATATTAGACAAATGGCAGAAATCATGGGACAATCTGACTCAAAACAAACTCCACGAAATACAAGAAGTTATTGGAGAGTGGCCGACAAGCCACAGATATATTAAAAGAGAAGAAGTAATACTCGCCAGATTGCGTATTGGGCACACCCACATTACCCATTCGTACCTGTTAAAAGGGGGGGGGTGCCCCAGTGTACCCAACATGCAAAGTACAACTTACAACCAAGCACATCCTTCTAAATTGTAAAAGCCTTAAACATATCCGCACTAATTACTATCAAGCAAGAAACCTGAGAGACATCTTTAAGAATACAAACCCTGAAAACATTTTAAATTTTATAAAAAAAGCAACCTTTTCAACAAGATATAACAGAACATAACCGACTATCTCCATAGAACCACTACTTTAAAGGCTGAAAACCCAAATAACCGTTTTGGCATTAAATGACCCACAGAGGTTGATATGCCGTTAAACAAAACTCAAACTCAAAAAAACACTTTTCTCTGTCACAATTGACGTATATATTTATCAGTGAAAAATTCAATAGTTAATTTTAAAAGTATTGCATCAATTATGATAAAACTTTATTTGTAATAAAAGAATAAAGTTTAATAAAGATTTATTTTTAAAATGTAAGTGATATGAATTTAAAGTATGTTAAGGAGAAAAAAAACTAAACACTTTTAAATTGAAAGGTTTTGTTTTTTTTGGGGGGGGGGGGGTTAACCATAATTTTTTTTTAACCTTAATTTTTTTTTGTTTTTTAACCTTAATTAAAAAAATGTTGCCTCCGTCTGATTTCTAAAATTCAGTTTTATATTATTTTGAAAGATTAGGGAAAAATTGGATTCCTATACAAAAAGAGAAGATTTTTAAACATTAAAAAATCAAAATTATTTAATCACATAAAGGAATTAAAATCACTTAGAAATAATAAGTAATATATTGATTAAAAGAGGAAATAAAGTTTTCAAACAAAAATATTATGACATTTTTTTGCACTTTTTATTTCAGAGTTCATGGAGTTTTTTAATAAAAACATCAAAAAAGTTCTTACAATTTTCGGATATAATTATTTAGAACCTTAGTTTTATAGAAAGATTTTAAAATAATACGTTTTATAGAAAAATTGAAACATTGTTTGATCAAAATATATTTTGTTCAGATTTCATAAAAGGAAATAACGGGGTGGGGGTCGACCTAGTAAAAAAATATTTCCCATAATATATTTTAGGAAAATTGTATTTCAAAAATAAATTCAACTAAAGGTGTATAATTATTGAAAATGTTCATGAAAATTTGACTCTTAATTGATTTTTCATAGAATTTTGACAGAGTTTATAGGTGTAACGTGTATTTGGCCACGTTAAAATTCAAATGTTTCATCTTTTGAATGGTCCAAAAACTTTGATGATGATATTAACTTTTATTCAAGTTTCATTGTGTTAAATATAGGGGTGGTAAATTTTACACATCGAATTGGAGATCCCTAATGCCGTGAGACAGCCATAGAAATCCTGGCATCTTTTTTGCTATCTGGTGTAGTTGTTTGATACGACTTCTGCATACACATATAGACAGGGGAAGAATACTCAGGATCCATTGGGGGTGGTTGTGCTAGATTTCTTTCTGGTTCACATATACAGACCCAGAAACCTCGGTATCTTTTTTGTTATCTTGTGTAGTGGTTTGATGTGACCCCTGCATACACATATAGACAGGGGAAGAATACAAAGGGTCCGTTGGGTGGTTAGCCTGGATTTCTTTTTGGTTCACATAAACAGACCCAGAAAGCGCGGCATCTTTTTTGTTCTCTGGTGTAGTTATTTGATGAGACTGCTGCATACACATTCAGACCGGGATGAATTCACTGGGTCTAATGGGCGGTCATATATCATAGGACCCCTCAGACGTGTCAGTATCTTCCTGGTCCCCCTCATTTTCACCCAAAGGAATTTCATTTGTGGGTCTTTCAGTTTCTGTATTTTGGATTTTTTTTGCTATCCAGTGTCTGTAAAAATAAATAAACAAATAAATGATGGTCTTTTTTGCTGGGTACCATATCTTATTATAATGGAGATTGTGTGTTTTTCTCTCTGTAACCGAAACTAAATCACTATTCAAGTCACAATTCCCTTAGTAATTGACATCACATTCACCATGAATTTATCCTTATTTTAACCTCAATTATTAATAAAATAGTTTTACATTAATTATACTGTTAACCATATCTACATGATATTTACCGCGTACCCCACTTGTACGGGTCAGGCACAAAGTCCCTATTAACGTGGGACCACCCACAAGCCGAAGCTCATGGAGTGGCAGGTGAAAAATTGCGTCGATCCCGTCGGCATTCCCCCTCAAGGGGGGCGCCTCAGGCACTGGGCAATAAACCAGCCCTGCCCCTTTAAATCAAGGGGGCAGGTGTTGCCTGGGGGGATGGCCCCCTGGGATCGACGCCGTTAATTATATCAATGGTCCAGAGGCCGAAGCCACTGTTGACCATATCTACATACTAACAACATGCAATTGTATTTATATATACAACAAAATAGCGGTTTACAGTGTGAACGGGAAGGCTAATTTGCATATTGATATTAAAAATGTAATTTTAATAAATATATGCTTAGTATTATTGGTTTCTAACTGTTTGGCTTTATTTTAATGAATCTGAGCAAAAATCTCTTCAATGAATCTTAAATGAAATCCATTAACAAGAAAAAATAACTGTCATTTTATTCTTCACTTCCTCTTTTAACTAAATACTTAAATTAGAAAAAATAACAAAGAAAGACGAGAGTGATGGAAGAGTAAATTTCAGTTCTATTTTTCGATTATATCCCCCTCTGTTTAAAATCTTTTTATCTGCATTCTTATTTAGTTTCATTAGCGTTTCTAATTTAATACGATATTTCATTACATTAAAACTTAAATACTTGCGCCCGGAGGGTGCATATATTTGCTAATATTTAAAATGAAAGATAATAATAAAGGAAAGAATCTATATACAGTGGTGTTTTAATATGCTAATACAATAGGAGTTGCCTCCCTTAGACCTGGGAACAGCTTCATAATGATTACACTGGGGAACAGTTTTTGTTGAATTGGATCTGAAACTTGTGTAAGGCCATTTTTTGACAACTGAATCCAAAAATGACCCCAGTTTTTATATACCCTGTCACCTTTTTTTTTTTTTAGCTACGGGATACCCTCTATTTTTCTCAAAGATTCCAAAATGTGGTATTTAAAACACCCAAAACCTTTACTCCCTCTTATTTCTTTTTCCTCTCATTTCTAATAGTAGTCCTCGCAAAACTCAGGACCTTCCATCTTGCTACACTAGTCACCAGATCTGAATAATTTTCCTGTATTTTCAATAAAACAATCAATGCAATCAGCTAATCAGTTCCATGATTTACAGACAAACAATACAATTGTGCTTATTTGGGGGGTGAGCTGTAGAGAAAGAACTTGCCACGATAGAAGAAACTTTACTGCAGTTTTGAAATCAGCATGCCAATATTAGTCTAAATCAAATGAAAAATCCAACTCAACAGAAATTATGTTCAAAATAGTTCCCCAGTCTTATTGTATTAAGAAAGATGAGTTTAAATTCTGCACGAGGCTGTTTTCATTTCACATAACGCCAATATGCGTGCAAAAAGGTATACATCCAATTATTCTCCCTTCAGCTATGGGTAGATAGTAGGGAAAAACCTTGGTAAGGAAACCAGTCTAGGAGAAGGAAAACTCAGAATTCAAACCCGTTAAACTCTGCTTAGAAATTAACATTGTGTCACATCCTGCACCTGTGGAGGGGTTGGGTATATACACAACTCAATACAATATTAGAGTTTGCCAATGTCTAAGCTACACAATGAGGAGGTATTTGTAGCAAAATGATTATCAGTGAAAGGCATGAATCCAACGGTCCCTTCTTCCCCCAGCTACATGCAAATAGTACTGGGGACATGATCCACATTTTCAATGGTTTAAAAATCCCTACACAACCAGAGATCAACCAATAACATAACAAGTGCTACCTTGAATTACGAGTTTAATTTGTTCTACTCGTAACTCAATTGTTTGAAATTTATTTTGTTTCAATATCTTCTTATCATAATGAAGATTGTGGGTTTTTCTGTCTGTAACCGAAACTATATTCAAGTCACAATTCTCTTAGTTATTTATGTCACATTCTACAGGATTTTATTTTTATTTAAACCTCAATTATTAATAAAATTGTTTTACATAATTGATACCGTTGACAATATCTACATATTAATAACATGCAATTGTATTTATATACACAACAAAATAGCAGTTTACAGTGTGAATGGGATGGCTAATTTGCATATTGATATCAAAAAATCTGATTTTAATAAATATGTGCTTAGTATTATTGATTTCTAATTGTTTGCTTTTATCTTGATGAATATTAGCAAAAATCTCGGGGATACATCTTAATAGAAATCTATTAACAAGAAGAAATAACTGTAATTTTATTCTTTACTTCCTATTTTAACTAAATAGTTAATTTGGGAAAATTTAGCAATGAAAAACGGGAGTGATGGAAGAGTAAGTTTCAGTTGTTCTATTTTTTTATTATACCCGCCTCTGTTTCTCATCTTTTTATCTGCATTCTTATTTAGTTTCATTAGCCTTTCTAAATTAATCTAATATTTTATTACATTAAAACTTAAATACTTGCACCCAGAGGGTGTATACATCTGCTAGTATAAGTAACAATATAAGTAAGTTTCAAGGAAAATAGTCATTTCCTATGTGTGTCTAATACAATTCATTAAAATTTCAGGCAATAATAAAAAATGGTTTAGTATTTTCACTGTCTTTTTTGTTTGTTTGTTTCTTTCATTCTTTCTTTCTTTCTTTCTTTCTTTCTTTTTGGTGGTGGGTGGGGTGTTATCCAATACTGATATGTGTACATCGGCTAGTATTCAAATATCAAACTGATTTTTTTCTTTTTGTTTGTTTTGTTTCTTTCTTTCTGCGGAGTGGGGTGGGTGGGTGGTTATTGTCCAATATCAGAAATGAATGCCTTCCATCCAGAACTGTGTGGGGTGGTTTGCTTGATTTTTGTCTAATAATGCTTACCATTCAGAACTGATTCTATGAAGAAATTTCAAATGATTATTTAATACAGATGAGGATGTTAGTTCGATAAATAAACACCTGTTTAATAAATTGATAGATTTACCTGTAAATGATGAAAGCAACCAACAGGAAAATTATAATCAGCAAATCAATCACAACGGACCCCCAAATGATTAACAATTATCAAGGAAAATAATCACTTCCTATGTGTGTCTAAGCCATTGAAGTTTCATTAAGATCTGTAACAATAATTAAACATAGTTTCGTTTCTTTTTACTGTCTGTTTATATATGACCATTTAAGTCATATGTGTATATGTGATGAGGATGAGACAGGCTGCAGAAATCCATCATATAGGACTTTAGAGGGTGGAGAGTAGCTGCTTACTAAGTAAGGAAAATAATCACTTCCTATGTGTGTCTAAGCCATTGTTTCTCGTTTTAAATTTTTTTTAAACAAAGAAATTTCAAATGATTATTTAATAAAGATGAAGATGTTAGTTCGATAAATAAACACCTGTTTAATAAATTGATAGATTTACCTGTAAATGATGAGGATGTTCGATAAATAAACACCTGTTTAATAAATTGATAGATTTACCTGTAAATGATGAGGATGTTCGATAAATAAACACCTGTTAATAAATTGATAGATTACCTGTAAATGATGAGGATGTTCGATAAATAAACACCTGTTTAATAAATTGATAGATTTACCTGTAAATGATGAGGATGTTCGATAAATAAAACACCTGTTTAATAAATGATAGATTTACCTGTAAATGATGAGGATGTTCGATAAATAAACACCTGTTTAATAAATTGATAGATTTACCTGTAAATGATGAAAGCAACCAACAGGAAAATTATAACCAGCAAGACAATCCCAATGGTCCCCAAAATGACAATTACTGAAAAAATAACGCAAAAATATTGGCATCAGCATGGAATAAAATAATTGATTAAAGAGAAAATAGTCAAAATAAAAGAAGAAATTCCCTGGTGTGAAGTCAGAGTGCTCACAATAGCTGGGGTTTGTGTGTGTGTGGGGGGAGGTGTCATTAATTCTTAGATTTCTTAAATAAATTTAAGAATATCCTGAATAATATAGATCAATATTAAACTATTTATTGAAGAAAAAAAGAGGGAGTGTAAATGTTAAAAATAAATGGAAAGTTAAGAGTTGTCGCCCTTTGACCAGAAAAAAAAAAGAAAGAGTTATTTCCCTTAGATTTTGTTTGGAGTTGCTGATGACCGCGAAAATTGAATATTTGATTGAGAAGAGGCGGTGCAGAATATTTTTTGGGGATTTGAACGATGGCAATTAGGAGATTCGAAGAAATTGGATGGAAAGAAGAAAAGTTTATTCATAGTTTTATGTAAATGAAAAACATGTCCTTTCTTAATCGATTTAAAAAAGGGGTGCCTAAAAGTCATATGGTTCATTTCCTTTTCATTTAGCGGGACATATTTTAAAGCACATAAGTATGCTGAGGTTTTAAGACCAAAAGGTCAGACAAAATAAAATCAGTGTAATATATATATATATATATATATATATATATATATATATATATATATATGAGGTTGAGTCCATAGAAAAAAAAAGAAGAGTGAATTTCTAGGACTGAGTTGGAGTTAAAATGTCAAAAATTGTAGAATTGGGAAAACAGATTAATTGATGAAAACTGTATTATTCATTAAGAATTGATTTATTTCAAAACTTTATCAGCATTAAATGACCCACTGAGGTTGATATGCCATAAAACAGAACCGAACCAAACCAACCAAAAAAACAAAAGCATTGCCCTGGGTATGACACTAAACAGCATGATTTGTATTGGATAGGAATACTTGTGAGTTCGTCCTTGCTTTTCCATCAGTGTACATCATATCTTACTTATGTGGTTTGTGTGATAAGAAGAAAGTGGCCGTACAGCCGATTAGATTTGTTTAAGACAACACACAGTATCCTTCTGTCGTTCCTATCTACCTTTTTCTTTAAGTGCTTCATTATTCCAAGTGGTTCAGCTATACAGTCGCACTGACACGGCTACAGTTTGGAAGAAATTTCGATTAATCTTATCAGAATAATAACCAGTGGCACCTCTGGGTATACCACAGAATGATAAATGAATTTATCCCCCCCCCCCATACAGAAAATAATTTACCAAAAATCAGGAAATTATTGGATTTTAATGAAATTTTCAGTGTTGATTTATCAATGAATGATCTTTATAATGCATTATTTAGTTTATTTTTCTCATTTTTTTCAGGTCACTTAATTTTGACTTCTCCTTATTTTGCGGGTGTAAAATCTTGGCGAGTTGGTCCTTGTTTGATACTGATTACAGTATAAATAAAAAAATTTTTTAAAGTAACAAGAAAAAAAGTATTTATGACATATGAACTCTCATGTATCATATTTTGTTCGTTTTATAAAAAAAAAAAGAAGTAAATAATTCTTTTTTTTTAAGGAAATCATTTATCAATTATAAATAATAAATATAAATTGGCTATTCTTTTATATTTGCTTAAAGGAAAAACTTTTCATATTTTTTCCCCTGAAATATTTTTTCCTTGGTTGGTTGACTGGTTGGTTGGATTTTACGGCATGTCAACCCCTTTGTTATATACTCAAATATAGATATCTCTCGATTCACTAATTCAGCAATTCAATTCGCGCACACACCGCAATAAAGATACGTACATTCGCCAACAAAACAAAACATAAGTTGCCGACGCCAAACGGAAGTTTACTCAATGGTAGCCTAAAACGAAGTGACCAAATTAACACGATTCTATGCATAGGCTCCAGCTGAATATCCGTCTGCAAAGAATTCCTAAACAATGAAAAATAATATTATAAACTCACATTTTCGTCCAATCGAAAACTCTCCCGCAAAAAAATAAAAAAGGCTTGTGTGTGGTAATGAAGGACTATTTGCTCGTAAATTCCTACCATAAAATAAACTGAACCCCCATTTTATGTCCGTGTTTTTGCAATAAATGTTTTATTTTTCTTGCACCCGTTATGTTACAATACTAAATATATTTTCTGTATTTATTTTAATATTCATTTCAATGTGTATATTCTAAAAGTTTTATTTTGTGAGAATGGTTAGTTTTAAAGTGGGGGCTCGTTTTGCAATTTAGGCATAAATTGGATCCTCCTTTTGTGACTGTAATTTTGTTTTTTCGTCGACGATGATTAAAATCTGACGTTTTTATTTTAGAGTACCAAAGCCGAAAAGAAATAACAACAACAAAAGGTAATATTCAACTTTTTACTCGTAAATTCCTGCCATAAAATTAAGCTTGGGCATTTTATGGTAGGAATTTACGAGTAAAAAGTTGAAGTGTAAAAATGAACCCCCACTTTAAAACTAAGCATTCTCACAAAATAAAAGCTTTTAGAATATACACATTGAAGTGAATATTAAAATAAATAAAGGAAATATATTTAGTATTGTAACATAACGGGTGCAAGAAAAATAAAACATTTATTGTAAAAACACTGACATAAAATGAGGGTTCAGTTTATTTTATGGTAGGAATTTACGAGCAAATAGTCCTTTTTTACCGTACTAAATTAAAAAGCTATCACAGAATCAATAAACTTTTGTTAAAGGAAACAATTTGAAAACTACATAAGCAAAAAATGGTGAAATTTTAAATATAATAGGAAGCTTGCTTAACAATTCTTAGACAACCAAGAATGGAATTATCTTTTTTTTTTGTTTTGCTGGGAATATTGCTGTAATTAATTAGTAAAAACAAAAAAAAAAAAAAATAATAATAACTACAATAGCAGCAGTGGTAAACAAATTTTTTTTTTTTTAAATGAGTAAATCAAACTTTTGTTAACTACATCAGCAAAAAATTATGAAAATTTAAAGGTAATTTATGAGGAAGTGCGTCCCGGTCTCCTGCCTCAAAAATTGCTACCCGGTGACTATTAAAATAACGTCCCCAGCTATGTCATCTTGGCGGTGTTACTTGAAAGAAAACAACCAACTTAGGGCGTTAAATGTATTTTAGAGGGGGGCGGCGACAGCAGCAACTACATCACAAGGCGGCCGACCTACATCCTCACCTACCTCTACTCAAAATCTGACCGTACAGCAGTCAAACAGACGAACAAATCCAGCAACAGGAATACGCCAACTTTCATACACGATACAAACCCGCTATCGACTTCAGAATACCAAAACACAAAATTCTGCCCACATCACCACCTACACTACAACTGATTCGGTCACCGGACCCTTCACTTACTTCATCACCATACGTCGCAACTATCACCAAAATCAGACTTTCTCTTTTTTGTTTATCAACACTAGATCTGGTCTTCTTGCTGGGATAAGGTGATCCGTTTTTATTTCAAAGTCCCAGAGAATTTTATGCGTTTCGTTCTCAAGAACAGATTCTGGTTTATGCATGTACCATTTTGTTGTGTGGTCAAAATTTAATTTTTTGCATAATTCCCAGTGGATCACCTTCCCAACCCAGTCGTGTCTAGTTTTGTATTCTCGTTGTGCTAGTTTGATACATTCGCAGAGTATATGGTTTACAGTCTCATTTTTTTTATTTTTAAAAATGGTGCAATTATTATACTTATTATTATTATTATTATTATTATTATTATTGAGATTCGTTGTCTGTCTGTAACCGAAACTACGTCACTGCCCAAGTCTCAATACCCTCAAGATTTACACAAGTTTATCAATGAGTATTTAAGTTCTAGTCAAAATCCGATTAAATCTTACAGTTAAATCTTACATCTTTGAGAATCTGTGTCACGCCTGTGTTACGTGGTTCAAAGTTAACTGAATTGAAAAAAAGTTTTTAAATAAAATAACAGGTGCATTATATCTTTGATTCATTGATATATCAACACACTGAAAAAATCATTAAATTCACTTCCAGCTTTTCGTCGCCTTTTCAAGTTCTTTTTTTCCAATACAATTGTTGAAACTTAAAAATCTGTGTTTGTTTTTCCTTACCACCACACGCTTGCTACTAACCGCGTTTATAACACCTTGGAGAGTCAATTGTCACGTGACAGAAGGTAACATAGTGTAAAGTGGAGTTAAATTTATTTTTTTGATTTAACCTTTCTTTCTTTTACCATCACCGTTCTTTCTTTCTTTCTTTCTTTCTTTCTTTCTTTTTCCTTCATTTTTAAAAACAAACTTTTACCTTTACCTTTTTTTTCTTTCTTTATTTATTTACTTACCGTTCGTAGTTGAAATATTGTTTTCTCTTGTAGCAACAGTCGTTGAAGGGGATAGTTCATCTGCAGCAAAAAAAAAAAAAAAAAAGAAAAAAAAAAAAAGAAGCTCAAATTCAAAAATCAAAAAAGTTAACATTCATTAAAGAATGGAAAATTCTATGGAAGATCAATGGTGTCAATAATTGTTAACTGCTGCAAAATGTTAACAATAACTAATTTACTTTCACTTTTAGTTTGTTCACAAATTGTTTTAACTGGTTGACTTGAGTCTGAATTACAAAAAGTCTACTCAGGTCTCCAGTGTAGGTTGGTACTTCAGCTAGTATAAAATAAAACTTCCTATCAGGAAAATTATAATCAGCAAAACAATCACAACGGTCCCCAAAAATGATTGACACTGAAAAAATAAACCAAAGATATTGGCATCAGCGTGGAATAAAATAATTGATTAAAGAGAAAATAGTCAAAATAAAAGAAGAAATTCCCTGGTGTGAAGTCAGAGTGCTCACCATTGCTGGGGTGTGTGTGGGGGGAGGGAGGTAACATGGTGTAGAATGAAGTTAAATTTATTCATTTTTAAACTTTATCTTTCTTTTACCTTCACTGTTCTTTCTTTCTTTCTTTCTTTCTTTCTTTCTTTCTTTCTTTCTTTTTCCTTCGTTTTTTTTCTTTCTTTTACTTTTACGTTTTCCTTTCTTTCTTACTTTATTATTTTTTTACAATTTCCTTTTTTTCTTTCTTTCTTTCTGTATTTTCTTTCTTTCTCCCTTTCTTTCTTCTTTCCTTCTTTCTTTCTGTCTTTCTTTGTTTATTTTACTTACCATTTGGAGTTGACATTTTTTTCTTTTGTAGCAACCATTTTCCGTTACCATTAGATTCTTTCTTTCTTTCTTTCTTTCTTTCTTTCTTTCACCTTTTCCTTCTTTCTTTCTTTCTTTCACTTACTATTAATACTTGATAAAGTTTTTCATTCTTCTTTCTTTCTTTCTTTCACATTTTTCAGTCTTTCTTTTACCTTTTCTTTCTTTCTTTCTTTCTTTCACCTTCCTTCCTTCTTCTTTCTTCTTTCTTTCCTTCTTTCTTTCTTTTTTTCTTTCACTTACTATTAATAGTTGATAACGTTTTTTGTTTCTTTCTTTCTTCTTTCTTTCTTTCTTTCTTTCTTTCTTTCTTTCTTTCTTTCTTTCTTTCTTTCTTTCTTTCAGTCTTTCTTTTACCTTTTCCTTCTTTCTTTCTTTTTCTTTCTTTTTTGAAATAGTCTCATAATCTTCTGCATTCAATTTGAAGGTGTCTGTGTGTTTGACTGTATCCGGTTTAGGTTTGTGTATGTCTGGTTTTCATTACGAGTTTAAACCTTAAAAATAAACTCGGTAACAAAAAATATACTAACTCCCTCTAACGACAGTTTCATCAATCATACTTACTTCCCTTTGCTTCATTTCTATTTTCCGATTCAATGTCACAAAAAAATGTGCACTGTAGTTGAATTTAATATGTTGCAATAAAATTATTTATTAATATTAATAAGATTATAATGTAATATATTAATATCAATCAATAATTTATATTTCATCATTCTATAAAAAAAAACAACGTTCTATTTTTATTGTCTGTCATAAAACAAAACGAACAGGTGCTTTTTTATTTGACGCCCTCAAAAACTGGGGAAAGATACATACATACATAAATAAAGGTAATTTTCACCTTTTGTTCTTAAAATTCCTAGCATAAAATTGTGCGTGCAAAGGAACTGAAAGGAACTTAATTGTTATTAAGAACGCATTTTATGATATTTTTCTGTTAAAGCATGCACTTGTATTGTTTTCGAAACGATTCTAAGATTTGTTTATTTGGCACGACAACATCAAAATGGCTACCGTCCTCTTTCAAATTGAAAGTCAGTTGGCTAAATTCCTATCATAAAAATATCTGAAATGAACTTGATTGTTATTAAGAACACATTTTATGATATTTTTCTGTTAAAGCATGCACTTGTATTGTTTTTTGAAACGATTCTAAGATTTGTTTATTTGGCACGGACAACATCAAAATGGCTACCGTCCTCTTTCAAATTGAAAGTCAGTTGGCTAAATTCCTATCATAAAAATATCTGAAATGAACTTAATTGTTATTAAGAACACATTTTATGATATTTTTCTGTTAAAGCATGCACTTGTATTGTTTTCGAAACGATTCTAAGATTTGTTTATTTGGCACGGACAACATCAAAATGGCTACCGTCTTCTTTCAAATTGAAAGTCAGTTGGCTAAATTCCTATCATAAAATTATCTGAAATGAACTTAATTATTATTAAGTACACATTTTATGATATTTTTGTGTTAAAGCATGCAGTTGTATTGTTTTCGAAAAAGTTTCTAAGATTTGTTTATTTCGCACGGAGACTTTCAAAATAGCTACCGGGTTGTTTCATAGTGAAAGTCAAGGGAGGTTACTCTAATTGCCTTATTTGCTAAGAATTTTGACAACTAAAGGTGAAAATTACCTAAATAAATAAATACATAGTGCGTGTCATCGTGCTATAATGGTTAACACGATTTATGAATGAAACAAATAAAAATCTTTACCTTTTTCTGTTCCTTTTTCCCTTTGAGGAATTATTGAGGAATTTCCGAGGAAGAACTCTCCAAAATCTTCCTTATATTCTGCAAGAAATACAATTAGATACAGTTGAGTTTGATCCCATACACTTACGCACGCACACACACACATACACACACATACACAATGATGCGATAATCCGCACTACCCAGAGTTCCAGAAGTGGAGCCTCACCAGCAGATGCAGTTTCATGCCAGGCCCGGGATATCATCTATAGCTGGGGATAGATAGATAGATAGATAGATAGATAGATATGAATAGACACACAGAGAGAAATAGATAGATAGATAGATAGATAGATATGAATAGACACACAGAGAGAAATAGATAGATGATAGATAGATAGATATGAATAGACACACAGAGATAGATAGACAGATAGATAGATAGATATGAATAGACACACAGAGAGAAATAGATAGATAGATAGATAGATAGATACACAGAGATAAATAGATAGATAGATAGATAGATAGATAGATATGAATAGATACACAGAGAGAAATAGATAGATAGATAGATAGATAGATAGATAAATAGATATGAATAGATACACAGAGAGAAATAGAGAGAATACTAAGACTCTCTGGAAAGAAAGATGACCCATTGGAAAGACAATGTGACTCTCCAGAAAGTTGGAGTGACATCCTGGAAAGACAGGACTCCTTTTTAAACATGAACAGTACAACTAATGAAAAATGCCCTCTGGGTGTCTGTAGCGGGGAGGGAGAATATATCACCCGTCATACTTACACAAACGAAAATGACCTGGACCTCTACCCGGCTACAACGTGTGATTGCGGCAGAGAATTTAACAGCTTGCGAGGATTACGAATCCACATGGCACGCTGGTGCGAACGACGTAATTCTCCTAAAGAATGTAAATCGAATGATGGGCTTATGAACCAGGAACACCCCCACAGTGTCCAGGAGCCCATTGCTGAGCGGCAGCAAACCTGGAGACATTCCTAGCAAGCCAAGAATTCAGTGGCCCAAGGGTAATCAGAAAGCTATTTGGACTAATTTGGACCAGGAGCTTTCTTTTTTGCTCACCACCCATCTTAAGGGTTCTATCAACCAACAACTATCATCCTTCTGCAGAATTATTCATGACGTTTGTTTGGAATGGTTTGGTGCAGTAACACATAAAAAAGATAAAAAAGAAGAACAACGACCAAATAGACGACAGATCCAAAAAGGAAAACTAAGATCAGAACAAAGGATGCTAAAGTGCCGATTAAAAGAAGCCCCCAGTAATGAAAAATTGGGTCTTCAGGATATCCTAAAGGATATTCAAAAAAAGATTTTGGTGATCTCCAGAGCTGAGAATCAGAGAAAACACCGAAAGAAAAAACGTCAAGCTCGGAGATCATTCTATGCGAATCCCTATGCTTTCGCAAAAAAACTTTTCGTTGAATCAAAGAGCGGCAAGCTCGATGTACCGAAGGAGGAACTAGAACATCACATGAGAACAACATATTCGGATGAATTCAGCGGTATCCCAATACCTCCCCTAAGAGATTTACCAAAACTTCAAGATCCAACGGTAATCTTTAATGATAGTGGCATTAAATTGAAGGAAGTCCGAGATTTCGTCCATAAGGCCCGCGCAGGGAGTGCCCCGGGTATGAATGGGATATCCTACAAAATATACAAAAACTGTCCATGCGTTCTCAGTAAACTTACTGTCCTTCTTCAGCGAGTTTGGAAACAGGGTGCTATACCAGAGGAGTGGTGTCTAGCTGAGGTATTTGGATACCAAAGGAAAAGCAATCAAAAGGTATCACAAATTTTCCCCCATATCTCTCCTAAATATTTGAGGGGAAGATATTTTTTGGAATTATTGCTCGCCGTATGACGGACTTTTTGATGAGCAATAATTACATAAACACATCTGTCCAGAAGGCGGGGATACCTGGCTTCCCTGGCTGTCTGGAACATTCACAGATGATTTGGAGTTCTATACTCTCAGCCAAAAAGACAAAACGGAACTACACGTAATCTGGCTTGATCTCGCCAATGCATACGGTTCAGTTCCGCATCAACTAATCCGGATGGCACTTGACTATTTCAACTTCCCTATCAAGATTGGGGAAATCATAATGAAATATTTCAAGTCAGTGTTTATGAAATACACCGTAAAGGACTACACCACCAAATGGCAAGCACTTGAAATCGGCATCATGATGGGCTGTGTGATCTCCCGACTTCTTTTCGTCCTGGCCATGGAACTTATTTTACGAGGTGCAGCGAATACGACAACAGGTGTGATGACAAAAGAGCAGCTGAATCTTCCTCCTTCCAGAGCTTTTATGGATGATATCACCATCCTTGTCCCGTCAAAAATCGCTGCCGATAGCCTACTACAAAGGTACCATGATCTTTTCACGTGGGCGAGAATGAAGGCTAAGCCGAAGAAAAGTCGGAGCCTGTCTCTAATCAGGGGTTCTGTCAGGGAGATCCATTTCAAAATTGGAGGTGATATTATCCCAACAGTTAGGGAGAAACCGGTAAAGAGCCTCGGACGTTTCTATTCGTTCCCACTGACTGACCGACATCAGGGTATAGAGGTCCAGAAAATAGCCTTAAAGGGCCTTAAATCGATCGAAGAAACTGAACTACCCGGAAAGCTGAAGGCGTGGTGTTACCAATATGGTCTATTACCCCGTCTTTTATGGCCCTTACAAATGTATGAGATTGCGCTATCTCGCATTGAGCGAATCCAACAATATAGCAACACATACCTGCGTAAGTGGCTCGGAGTCCCACCTTGTTTTTCGAAAGTAGGGTTTAACACCAACACTGGAAACCTACAACTCCCAATATCTTCATTGGTAGAAGAATTCAAAGTTGGTAAAGTGCGCCTTCATATGATGATGAAAGACTCAGCCGACGAAGTTATTCGGAAGGCTCATCCAGAAATAAAGTCAGGTACGAAGTGGTCAGCTGTTAAAACCGCCCAGGAGGCAGAATGTAGCCTACGAATCAAAGATATCATAGGCGTCACGCAAACCAATCGAGCTGGGCTGGGCAGTTCGGATATCAAAATATTTTCCAAGGAAGGCCCAAAAGGAAAAAGAGACATGGTGATCGAAGAAGTCAGAATGTTTGAGGAGGAGCAAAGAATAGCCACTGCTGTTGCTCAGCCCAAACAATGCGCGTGGACAAAGTGGAATGATATCGAACCAATCAAGTTATCGTGGAAAACTCTAATTTCGATGGAGCCACTGGCGATATCATTCTCCTTCGATCCACATATGATCTCCTACCAAATGCGACCAATTTGAAATTATGGGGATATACCGTGTCGGACCTGTGCTTTTCGTGCAAACGGGATCGAGGTACCTTGCGTCATGTGCTATCCGCATGTCCACAATCGCTCCAGATGTACACGTGGCGACACAACAAGGTATTGGAGGTGATCACAGAGATGATAAAAAAACAATGTGAGACAGCAAACCAACAGCCTGTCAGAGCCCGGGAATCCAACATTCAGTTTCACAAGGAAGGTGAATGCCCCGTGAAGAAACAAAAAACTCCAAATATGAAACTGCTGAATGGAGCTGGTGACTGGAAGGTTTCGGTGGATCTCAAGACATCCCTAAAATTCCCAGTTCACATTCTTCAAACAAATAAGCGCCCAGACATTGTAGCGTGGTCTGACACAAAAAAGAGTGTCCTCCTCATCGAATTGACCGTACCGTGGGAGGAAACCAGGAGGAAGCACACGAGCGGAAAAAGAACCGATACGAATCACTGCGTGCCGACTGCGTGGAAAAGGGTTGGACATGCCATGTTATTCCTATTGAGATTGGGTGTCGTGGACCCACTCACCCAAAGCTCAACTTACACTTCCCCTCGTCGCTTGTATGCCTTGTGTCATTTATTTTCTCAACTTCCTTTCACCCTACTTTTCCGCACTATCTACCACGTTTTTCAATATCGGTGTCTCGTCCTTTCATCGGAGCAAAGAGAAAAGTTTTTTTTAATCCCATTCCCTTTTGTATTATTCATTTTTACATTCGGCACCTTTTCCAGTTTTTTTAAATCTATTTTATTATCATTTGTTGCGTGGGTGCGCTGGCCGCCCCTAACGAGTGTGCGCGCGTAACATTATATTAAACAAATAAAAAGGACACACACACACATATGGGAGAAATATGAGATTATATCACACACACACACACACACACACACACACACATATATATATATATATATATAAATATAATATAATAAGATAAATATATAAAGGTTTTACATATCTATTTATTTGGTGACAAAGGAACATTCACAACCATATTGGTTTCATGCGATGCAATCATCAGGTGAAGATGTTTCAAATGTAAGGAAAATCAAAAAAATTCAAAAAATTCAATAAGACATGGGATGCGTATGATTGGATAAAATGATGTGCGTATGTATGTGAAGGTAAATTGAATATATATACATATGCATATATATATATATTATATATAAAAGTAAAAAGTCGTCGGGGCGGCCTAATTTCGGTATCAGTCATGCAGCGAGGGAGTCTATCCCCTTTTCAATAGCGCTAGACCAAGGAGATTATTTTAGCGTCTGAGGTGGAGCGGCACACCTACCATCAGCTCCTTACTTTACCGCACAGATCCTTGTGCTACTCATACACTGAGTTGGCGAGGGCGCGGTATCGAACTAGGAACCTTGTGGTTTCTAACCGAACGCTCTACCGACTGAGCTAACCCGGCCGTAAACAAAATAAATGAAGGAACAAAATTAAACTTGCTTTATTACAATAATTTATTTCAACCGTTATTACTACGGCATCTTCAGGTAATCACAAGAACATGACTCTTACTGAGAATTTCCCAAAGTAGCATCGCTTTTAAATCTATCAATTTGGGGGAGGGGAGGTTGGTGTCTTAGTTTGAAATGGGTAAGATTAGTTTATTTGAATGAGGTGGGGAGGTCTATGTTTTGGAGGTGTGGGCTTAGATGTGTCAGAAATTCCATGTGAATTGTCTTCCCCGTGCGCTAGGGGGACAGATCGCCAATGGGATATTGGGGAGAATCAAAACCCCACGTCACTTATCACAGACCACGCACTAAGGGTAGTCGCGGTATCACCGTTCCCTAAGCCTTCAACAAACTTCAACAAACCTTCAACAAACTTTCTAAGGCATTAATTCAGCAAACTGTAACAGGCTGTTTTAATAGCATACTGACCGAAGAACAAGAAACGACCGAGAAGCTTCTTAGAGCCATTTTCCTAGCAACGAAAGAACACCTATCACCACGACACCAAGAACTCTTAGAACAGATAAGTTCTGGTCGCGANTTTCAGGACACTCAGTCATTTCGTTTCTATCAAAAATAGGAATCACTGGCCGCTGTCTGAAAATCGCCTCACATCGTTCTTCAATCTACGCGTGCAAAATGCATCTAGTTGGATCTGGTCTAGATTTAGAAGTTTACAGCACGAATGATACGCGCGCGGAATCATCATTCCCGTGTTTGCTACGTAACATCTGCAATCGCGTAATCAACTCTCAACGGCCAAAAACAAACGCGTTTTCAAATAACAAACTGCACTGATAAAGAAACATCTCCAATGAACGGATGATATAATCTATTCTCTGTTTAATCATATACACAATTTTTTTAATACCCTGTCGGTGGCGAAAGCTGCTTGGTAGCGCTAGGAAGTGGCAGTCCTGTCGTAGCTACCGAAACTGTGTTATCACTCCTAGTCGACAGCTGACGAGGACAGGGTATCGCACGTGCTATCACACGTTGTATGACGAAAATTAGATAGATAGATAGATAGATAGATAGATATGGATAGACACACAGAGAGAAATAGATAGATAGATAGATATGAATAGATACACAGAGAGAAATAGATAGATAGATAGATAGATAGATAGATATGGATAGATACACAGAGAGGAATAGATAGATATAGATAGATAGATAGATATGAATAGATACACAGAGAGAAATAGATAGATAGATAACAGAGAGAAATAGATAGATAGATAGATAGATAGATAGAAGATATGATAGACACACAGAGGAAATAGATAGATAGATACACAGAGAGAAATAGATAGATAGATAGATAGATATGAATAGACACACAAGAGAAATAGATAGATAGATATGAATAGATACACAGAGAGAAATAGATAGATAGATAGATAGATACACAGAGAGAAATAGATAGATAGATAGATAGATAGATAGATAGATATGAAATAGATACACAGAGAGAAATAAGATAGATAGATAGATAGATAGATAATGGATAGACACACAGAGAGAAATAGATAGATAGATACACAGAGAGAAATAGATAGATAGATAGATAGATAGATAGATATGAATAGACACACAGAGAAGAAATAGATAGATAGATAGATAGATAGATGATATGGATAAGACACAAGAGAGAATAGATAGATAGATAGATAGATAGATAGAATGGATAGACTCACAGAAAAAAGTAGATAGATAGATAGATAGATAGATGTGAATAGATACACAGAGAGAAATAGATAGATAGATACACAGAGAGAATAGATAGATAGATAGATAGATAGATATCAATAGATACACAGAGAGAAATAGATAGATAGATATGAATGACACACAGAGAGAAATAGATAGATAGATACACAGGGAGAATAGATAGATAGATAGATAGATTAGATAGATATGAAAGGACACACAGAGAGAAATAGATAGATAGATAGATAGATAGATAGAGATGATATAAGATACACAGAGAGATAATAGATAGATAGATAACACAGAGAGAAATAGATAGATAGATAGATACACAGAGAGAATAGATAGATAGATAGATAGATAGATAGATGATGAATAGATACACAGAGAGAAATAATAGATAGATAGATAGATAGATTGAATGATACACAGAAGAAATAGTAGAGATAGATAATAGATAGATATGAATAGACACACAGAGAGAAATAGCATAGATAGATACACAGAGAGAAATAAGATGATAGATAGATAGATAGATAGATATGAATAGATACACAGAGAGAAATAGATAGATAGATAGATAGATAGATAGATAGGAATAGACACACAGAGAGAAATAGATAGATAGATAGATAGATAGATAGATAGAATAGACACACAGAGAGAAAATAGATAGTAGATAGATAGATAGATAGATATGAATAGATACACAGAGAGAAATAGATAGATAGATAGATAGATATGAATAGATACACAGAGAGAAATAGATAGATAGATAGATAGATAGATAGATATGAATAGATACACAGAGAGAAAATAGATAGATAGATAGATAGATAGTAGATATGAATAGACACACAGAGAGAAATAGATAATAGATAACAGAGAGAAATAGATAGATAGATAGATAGATAGATAGATATGAATAGAAACAATAGATAGATAGATAGATAGATAAGATATGAATAGATACACAGAGAGAAATAGATAGATAGATAGATAGATAGATAGATAGATAGATATGAATAGATACACAGAGAGAAAATAGATAGATAGATAGATAGATAGATACACAGAGAGAAATAGATAGATAGATAGATAGATATGAATAGATACACAGAGAGAAATAAGATAGATAGATAGATAGATAGATAGATATGAATAGACACACAGAGAGAAATAGATAGATAGATAGATAGATAGATAGATATGAATAGATACACATAGATAGATAGATAGATAGATAGATAGATAGATATGAATAGATACACAGAGAGAAATAGATAATAGATAGATATGAATAGACACACAGAGAGAAATAGATAGATAGATAGATAGATAGATATGAATAGATACACAGAGAGAAATAGATAGATAGATAGATAGATATGAATAGATACACAGAGAGAGAATAGATAGATAGATAGAAGATAGATAATATGAATAGATACACAGAGAGAAATAGATAGATAGATAGATAGATATGAATAGACACACAGAGAGAAATAGATAGATAGATAGATAGATAGATAGATATGAATAGATACACAGAGAGAAATAGATAGATAGATAGATAGATAGATGAATAGACACACAGAGAGAAATAGATAGATAGATAGATAGATAGATAGATATGAATAGATACACGAGAAAATAGATAGATAGATAGATAGATAGTAGATAGAATAATACACAGAGAGAAATAGATAGAAGATAGATAGATAGAATACAAGAGAGAATAGATGATAGATAGATAATCACAGAGAGAATAGATAGATAGATAGATAGATAGATAGTTGTACCATCGTGCTATAATGGTAACATGATTTATGAATGAAACAAATACAATCTTTACCCTTTTCTGTTCCTTTTCCTCCTTTAGGAATTATTTGAGGAATTTCGCAGGAAGAACTCTCAAAATCAGCTTTACTTTTGTTGGAAACTGAAATAAATAAATATGGATACAGTAGAGTTTGATACACACACACACACACACACACACACACCACACACAATAAAGGGTAGTCCGCATCCAGAAGTGGGGGCCTCACCACCAGATACAGTTTTATGCAGTCCCAGGATATCCCTTTGATGGTGATGATACAATAGAGGTTTATAGAGTTTGATCGAACACACACACACATACACACACACACATACATACATACATACACAAACGCACACATACACACACACATACATACATACATACACGCACACATACACACACGCACACACATACACACTCACACATACACACACACAAGGACTTTGCATAGATAAAGTTAACCTTCTTGGGGAATACTCTCTCAACACAAGGTTATAAGTTTTAGCCGACCTTTGCCGTGACTTGATCCAAGGCCAAGACTTTATGAGTCCAGACTCTGAGGAATCTTTTGCTTTGTGGCAGGAGGGGGGGGCGCCTAGAAAAGGTCTTTGCGTCCGATTCTTCTTCTTCTTCTTCTTCTTCTTCTTCTTCTTTCATTCTTTTCTTCTTCTTCTTCTTCTTCTCTTCTTCTCTTTCATTCTTCTTCTTCTTCTTCTTCTTCTTCTTCTTCTCTTTCTTCTTCTTTTTTATTTCTTCTTCTTCTTCTTCTTCTTTCATTTCTTCTTCTTCTTCTCTTCTTCTTCTTTCTTTCTTCTTCTTCTTCTTCTTCTTCTTTCATTCTTCTTCTTCTTCTTCTTCTTCTTGCAGCATCCCATCTGCTTCAATTGACGTGCCGTTTGTGTTTTCCAATCTGACTTCTTGACTGCAAACCATAAATTACGTGACTCAGAGTCACGAACGGGATAGCCTACTTCAAAGAACCATAGACAACATCATCAGACAATAGGATTCTGCGGAACATATGCCAATTTGGATAGACTGAAACCCTTAAAAATTACCAGTCCCAAAAACAAGACCACATTATATATATTACTTCCAGTGGGGTCACTAACGTCTTGGATAAGAGGTATGTTGGATATTGTACAACGGAAATAGGAATTTCCGGTTGAATTAAAAGAGGGGGGGATGACGAGATAACAAAGGACTTTGTCCTGGTGTTAGCGAACAAAGAAAAACTGTAGGCGTTTGAGAGCAACAAAGACTTCATCTGACAAACGCGAATTTGAACAAAGAGAAAGGACTTCCGGTCAAGGAACAAAGAATGTGTGGGCGGTCGTCAGTACTTAAGCGGTCATCAGGTAGCCCAAGGCAGACGCCAGGAGACGGCGAGAAAGCACAAGGAGTCTGACCGTCGATACGGTCGAGCGCTGCTGCGAGCAGTGAGGCGCGCCACCCCGTTCACCCCCCGATCGCCAGCTGCAACATTCGTAGCGCCGTTGTTCAGCTCGTCCACCCACACGCACCCACCACGAGGGGAAGAAATAAAACGTTAAAAGTCTTACTACTACATATGTCTACGTGTGGAATCCTTTATACTCCATTACTAACACAACGACCAACAACAGTATATAACATGTACGATTTTGTGGCCTTGAGTCGAAGCCCTATGCAACAATTAACACTAGTGAACGCTGAAACATTTCCTCTCAACCAAGAGAAAGAATTCATCAACTTCAGAAGGAAATTAAAAAGGTATTTCTCCGTTCTATACATGAGACAATGTCTCTTGTGGTGGAAACTGATGCTTCTGACACTGTTATCGGGAGCTATACTAATCCGTTGGTCGCCCAGTTTTTCACGGACACTGACGTCTACAGAAAGCCAACATGCATTGATCGAAAGGTGACCGCTACTCTGCTTCTAGAACCACTCCTTACTGACATTTCAACTTCCCATATCTGAACATGACAAGAGAAACAATCTTCGTTGTCTTAACCAAATGGTCACAGTGTTCGGAATACCGGCATATTTATTCTGGTCGCGGGATTTCATTTCCTATCTAAGGAACTAAAAGAGTATCTGACAAAACTAGGTATTGCTTCAAGCTGAACAATGCCATATAACCACGAGAAAATGGACAGTGTGAGCGATACAATGGCAACATCTGGATCACATCACACTGGCCGTATCATACAGATGTCTACTTGAATTAACATTAAGCTAAGTACTATCGAGGTCTTACACATTCCCGACAGATCAGATTATCCAATCTGTGCTACTCATTGCGCTGAGTTGGTAGGGACCGTATTGAACCAGGAACATTTAGATTCCTAGGGATTGCTCTATTTTGTATATATTGACTTGTTCTTTACCTTCGATATTCTGTGTTGAGTTACCTAAAATGATTTTTACTATAAAATGCCATTAGAAATGATTTTTACTATGAAATGCACTGGAAATGATTTTTACTATGAAAATGCACTGGAAATGATTTTTACTATGAAAATGCATTGGAAATGATTTTACTATGAAGACTGAAATGATTTTACTAAGAATGCATTAAATGATTTTACTATAAATGCACTGGAAATGATTTTTACTATGAAAATGCATTAGAAATGATTTTTATTATGAAAATGCACTGGAAATGCATTTTTACTATGAAAACTGCATATAGAAAATGATTTTTACTATGAAATGACTGGAAATGATTTTTATATGAAAATGCATTAGAAATTATTTTTACTATAAAAATGCATTGGAAATGACTCCTACTATTGAATGCACTGGATCTCTCTCTATTCCAACTAATTTGCAAACCCTTTTTGTTGTTAAACCCTTTTGTAAATCCTTGTACCTTTGTAAACCTTGTAAATTTTGTAATACAAGTGTCTGCACTCTATTTTTGTGTTTGTTCTTCTTTGTCCGACAATTTGCCAACGACTACGGGGAAATAAAAGCCCCTTCGATTCCGTAAATACTTTTAGATGAGGAAATAATTTCTTTGGAGATAGTTGTAAAAGCGTACATACAAAATGTGCAAAAGTAAAAGAATACAAATAATAAGAAGTATGAAATAATAAAACATGAAATAACAAACAAAACAATAAGAGGTGGCAGGTAAAATCTTATTATAATGGAGATTGTGTGTTTGTCTGTCTGTAACCGAAACTAAATCACTATTTTAAGTCACAATTCCCTTAGTTATTGACGTCACATTCACCATGAATTTATTTTTATTTTAACCTCAATTATTGATAAAATTGTTATACCTTATTAATACTGTTGGATTAATTACATACTAACAACATTCAAGTATATTTATATATTCAACAAAATAACGGTTTACAGTGTGAACGAGAAGGCTAATTTGCATATTGATATTAAGAATTTGATTTTAATAAATATATGCTTAGTATTATTGATTTCTAATTGTTTGGTTTTCTCTTAACGAATCTGAGCAAAAATCTCGGGGATAAATCTTAAAAGAAATCCATAAACAAGACGAAAGAACTGTAATTTTCATAATCTAACTAAATAAATAAATTAGGAAAAATGAAAGACGGGAGTGATGGAAAATGATGGAAGAGTTAGATTTAAAGCTGTTCTATTTTTCGATTATACCCCCTCAGTTTATCATTTTCTAAGTAGTTTCTAATCCGATACAATATTTTATTACATCAAAACCTAAATACTTGCACCCGAAGGAGGGTGCATATATTTGCTAGTATAGATAATAAAAGATAATAATAAAAAAAATAAAATAAAATAAAATAAAATGAAAAATAAGAAATAAACAATAAAAAATCAACAATGAAAAATAAAACATAAAACTAAAAAGTAAAGAATAAAAAATAGTATATATATAATAAGATATTTTTTTGAAGGCAAAATAATGCAATTTATGTAGAAAAACATATTTATTTAATTTTTTTTTCCTTAAAAAAAAATGAAAAAAAATTAAATAAATATGTTTTTCAACATAAATTGCATCATTTTGCCTTCAAAAAAATATCTTATTACATTTTATGATTAATGCTTCAAACACACTATAATATATATATATATATATATATATATATATATATATATATATATATATATATATATATCAGCTAATACTGATGTGAAAACTCAAAAGGAGCAAATAATACCTGGACCTTGCCAGAGAACTGAAAAAGTTATGGAATATGAAAGTCAAAGTGATACCAATTGTAGTTGGTGCACTTGGAACAAAAAGATTGGAAAAAAGTTTGGAAAATCTGGAAATCAGAGGGAGAATCGAGACCATCCAGAATACTGCACTGGTGTAATCTGCCAGAATACTCAGAAGAGTCCTGGAGACCTGAGGAGACTTGTTGTCACTCAGACTCCAGTGAAAGGCCATCAGCTAACGCTGATGTGAAAAACTCAAAAGGCGTGAACAATAATAATAATAATAATTATATATATAAAGGCATAAATAAATTGAGATAGATAAATAGATATATAGATAGAAAGGAGACATGGAGACCTGATGAGACTTGCTGTCACTCAGACCTTAGTGAAAAACTACTAGTTGAAACTATAATAATAAGAAGAAAAAGAAGAACAAGAACAAGAACAAGAAGAATGAAATACTCACACGATAATACTTCAACTAATCAAAATAATAATAATAATAATAATAATAATAATAATAATAATAATAATAATAATAATAATAATAATGCCATTGCAATATTTTTCCATCTAAAAAATAGACGGAAAATATTGCAATGGCCTGGATTGATTACAGAAAAGCCTATGACATGGTCCCACATACCTGGATTTTAGAATGTTTAAAAATGTACAAAATTTCCAACAACATCATAAACTTCATTAAAAAAGCCATGGAAAACTGGCGAATTCAATTAAAAGCTGGAAACCAATCCCTGGCAGAAGTAAAAATCCAAAGAGGTATCTTCCAAGGAGACTCGTTATCACCACTACTCTTTATTATTGCAATGATGCCGCTTAATCATATACTTAAAAAATGTACAGGGGGATACAAATTCACTAACTCACAAGGAAAGATAAACCACCTTATGTACATGGATGACATAAACATTTTTGCAAAAAATGAAAAAGAATTGGAGAGCCTAGTACAAACTATTAGAATATATAGCCAGGATATAGGATGGAATTTGGAATTGAAAAATGTGCTATGCTAGTAATAAAACGGGGTGAAAGAAAACTAATAGATGGAATACAACTTCTAAATCAGGAAACTATAAAATCACTTGATGAAAATGGAAGCTACAAATACTTAGGAATTTTAGAAGCGGACAATATCATGCAAGCAGAAATGAAAGGAAAAGTTAAAAAAGAATATCTCAGGAGAACTAGAAAACTTCAAGAAACCAAACTTAACAGCAGAAATCTGATCAAAGGAATCGATACCTGGGCTGTCCCCATTATAAGATACTCAGGACCATTCTTAAAATGGACAAAAGAAGAACTCAGATTGACCAAAGGACGAGAAAATTAATGACAATGCACAAGGCTCTCCACCCTAGAGACGATAGAGATAGATTATATGTGTCAAGAAAGGAAGGGGGGAAAAAGTCTTGCCAACATAGAGGAATGCATAGAAACCACAATCCAACAACTTGAAGATTACACAAGAAAGAGCAAAGACAAACTACTTATGGCGGCCAACAATAGTAGAAGTGACAGATGGACAATCAGATAAACAACAAAGACTAGAAAACAAAAATGGGAAGAAAAACAATTATACGGACGCTTCAAACGACAAATAGAAGAGGTTGCACATGAAAAGACTTCGACATGGTTAAGAAAAGGAAACCTCAAAAGAGAAACGGAATCACTTATAATTGCTGCACAAAATAATGCCATAAGGACAAACTACATCAAAGCGAAAATTGATAGGACCCAACAAAATAGTAAATGTAGACTTTGCGGAAATAGAGATGAGACTGTAAACCATATACTCTGCAAATGTAGCAAACTAGTACAACGAGAATACAAAACTAGACACGACTGGGTTGGGAAGGTGATCCACTGGGAATTATGCAAAAAATTTAATTTTGACCATGCAACAAAATGGTATATGCATAAACCAGAATCTGTTCTTGAGAACGAAACGCATAAAATTCTCTGGGACTTTGAAATAAAAACGGGTCACCTTATCCCAGTAAGAAGACCAGACCTAGTGTTGATAAACAAAAAAAAAAAAAGAATTTGTCAACTGGTGGATTTTGCAGTTCCAGCAGATCACAGGGTGAAGCTAAAGGAAAATGAAAAAATGGACAAATATATGGACCTTGCCAGAGAACTAATAAAGTTATGGAATATGAAAGTGAAGGTGATACCAATTGTAGTTGGTGCACTTGGAACGGTCCCAAAAGGATTGGAAAAGGTTTTGGAAAGTTTGGAAATCAGAGGAAGGATTGATGCCATTCAGAACACTGCACTGCTGCAATCTGCCAGAATACTCAGAAGAGTCCTGGAAACCTGAAGAGACTTGCTGTCACTCATACTCCAGTGAAAGACCATCAGCCAACACTGATGTGCAAACTCAAAAGGAGTAAATAATAATAATAATAATAATAATAATAATAATAATAATAATAATAATTAATAAAGGAAACTGTGTGTCTGTAAGTGAAACTACTTCATTTACTTTCCTTTATTTATTTATCCTTTCAAAATGTTGTCGGATTTATTTCCTTTTTCAACTTACACTCGCCACACACACACACACACACACACACACACACACACACATATATATATATACATATACATATATAATAGATCGAGGCCAGTACTAACAAGACATAGAGACAACGTTCGATCTGATTCCAATAACAACAAAAACAGAAGAAGAATAAGTTGATACAAATGATAAGAAATTTGTTAGTAATGAATGAAATAGAAAGAAGAAGAAGAAGAAGAAGAAGAAGAAGAAGAACGAATGAAGAAGAAGAAGAACGAATGAAGAAGAAACGTAGGGGTTAAATCAAGAAGAAGAAGAAGAAGAAGAAGAAGAAGAAGAAGAAACGTATAGTTTAAATTAATAATAATAATAATAATAATAATAAATTAATAATTTAAATTAATAATAATAATAATAATAATAATAAGAAGAAGAAGAAGAAGAAGAAGAAACGTATAGTTTAAATTAATAATAATAATAATAATAATAATAATAATAATAATAATAATAATAATAATAATAAGAAGAAGAAGAAGAAGAAACGTATAGTTTAAATTAATAATAATAATAATATAATAATAATAATAATAATAATGATAATAATAATAATAATAATAATAATAATAATAATAATAATAATAAGAAGAAGAAGAAGAAGAAGAACAACAACAACAACAACTAATACTCACATTGAAATGTTTGTCCAAAGCAAATGACCAAAATTACAAGATGTACCTTCATCATGGAACGTTGAAATGAGAAATAAAATGATGACAAAAAGTGATATAATGTCAAAGAAAAAGGTTTTTGCTGGTCGAAATTAATTAGCTGAGTTCCGCGCCGGTTTGAGACAAAAGTTTGGAATAGATTTTTGTTATCAGTCTAAGAAATCAGATCCACATCACTTGGAAAATTAAAACGGGAAGGCAAATTCATAACCTGTATCTTTTACCTTGTAAATACAATTTAATTGCCTGACCGTATTGTTTTCATTGGAACTTTATTTTTTAAATTTATTTGTGAGACCACTTAACCCTTTGACAGCTTAACTCAGCCCGGACGTGAACTCTTGATCAGACCCCACTACCTGAGGTGAAAAAGCACAACGTGGCAGGTGGAGGGTGGATCGTAGGTTGAAATCGCCAACCAAGAATTTCGTCTCAAGGAGGAGTGGCTAGTCAACTGGCCGATTGACCAAAGACGGCCATTTGGTCAATACTGGGAATTCGACAAGCGACCCCAACGGCTAGTAAAGGGGTCGTGCCGTCATAAAAAAGGATGTAAAACAACAAAAGCTATTGTATATCAAATAGGAATTATTCACAACTCAAAATCGGATGATTGGGCTTTTAATAATTATTTGTCATTGGTGATATTTATGGTCAAACAGGAAACCCTCTTGAATCGGACACCCCATTCATCCATGAATTGGCTGAATTGTTGACTGCAGAAGGCAGTGTCATTATCGGCCAGGAACTTGGCTGGGAGGAGGAGGAGGAGGGGGCACATTCGAAAAATACCGACTCCAATTGCTGGATGACGTGTGCAGTGTCTTCCCGGAGCAGTATTTTGCCGGAAAAGCGGCCGTCAGATAGAAAACCGTGTAGGGGCCGTGGTCGATCAGAGTCACAAAGTGGCGACCGTTGTAGTTCGTGATGTCCATAACAAGCCGACTCGGCGTTTCACGCACATTTAGCCCCCTCCCTTTCTGCCATCGCATTGGAGTTGTGTCTACCGATTGACACTTCTCACAACTCCGAACAACCGACATCACTGCCGTTTTCAACAAGGTTGGGTCGATCCTATGCGCAAAATATAATGTCCGCTTAATATTCAGGTTGTCCGCTGTGTTGATGCACTTGGGTCAGCTGCGCAGGGCCCAGTTTCCCAAAGACAAAAAGACAAATACTGTTCTGTATAGGTTCGATCTCCTCCTGAGCCACCTCCGGGTGACTCTAGTCAGTGAGTCACCCCAGTTCTTAGCGGATCTTACTAGCATCAAATCGACTAAAAGGTTTGCACTCCTTTACGAGCGAGGTCAGAGTTTACAATCACCCCCTTATGACCATTTCGGTAGCAGCTTTGGCGTTCAACCGAGGTTTGTTCCTGGAGTTCTTAGAATCAGGTCCCTTCAAATATATTCTACCTAATAACTCTGTTTTCTTCCGATATATATATATATATATATATATATATATATATATATATATATATATATATATTAAGTACTGGCAAAAAATCGGCTGCTACGAGTTTTAAAAGCGAATTAAAAATAATTAAATCTATTATTTAAGGTCAAACTTTGTCTAAATCGATAAGTAGTAACATAATGGCCATCATTAAAAAAAGAAAAATATCATTACATATGCAGTTTATTTTAAATATATTTAAAACGATTTGTTTTGGCCAATTTTGTTCGTCGACACCATTTTTGGTTCTTTTTAAGTGTTTTTTTTACAATTTTAATGTAACATTCGCTATTGCAAAAAACTTTACCAAAAATCAGGTGATTATCCGATTTTAATGAGATTTTCAGTATTGATTTAACAATTAATGAATTTTATAATGAATCAGTTATTTTATTTCAAAACTTTAATTTAGTATTTTTGCTATGAAAAATTAATATATAAAATTCATTTAAAATATGAAAAACCTGATGTTAAGTTTAAAATGTTATATTTTTAGATTCTAGAAATAAATATCTATTTCATGCAAACCTAATTTTTTTAAATGAAAGTATACGTTTTGAATAAAAACTCTATTGAAAATGTACCCCCCTTTTAAGCAGAAAAATATCGATGTATATTTTTTCTTTTATAAGATAATAGCCAATTAAATAATTATCGAAATGAGTAAAAAAGAAATCTCCAAAAATTTATCATTTATTATTTTTTTACATTTTATTTTCCGATATTCGGTACTTATTTTTTCATAGAAAAGACACCGTAAAAATTTTTTCTATTCATAACTTCGGTCTTTTATCTCTTTATTTATAATATAATTAGAAAACTTAAAGACCAACGCAAAAAATGTTACGCCCCCAACATAAGGGGGGAGTCAAGATTAAGCGACCTGAAAAAAATGAGAAAATTTTGAAATAAAATAAATAATGCATTATTTGATAAATAAACCCTGAAAATTTCATTAAAATCCGATAATTCCTGATTTTTGGTAAATTATTTTCTGTAGGGGTCAAAACGCATTTTAGGCTCATTTGCCAGTACCTAATATACATATCTATCTAAATATATAAGAGTAAGTTTTTGGTATGTACGTGTCGATCTATAACACAGAAAAGAGAAGTCACTCAGATTTGAAATTTTGCATATAGATTAATATCCTTCTAACTAAAAACACGTCAAATTTGGTTATTGATTTTTACTAATTAAGGGATATAATCAATTAATTAAGCCAAAATCACCCAATTTGTGGAACTGTCCATATACCAGCACCTGCTGATAATAAAATATTGTCCGCTGGCTGACTTTTTGTTACAGCGATTTATAGCGATTTACAGCAGAAATGTATTTTTTGCGAATAAATTTCGCAGTCTAAGCCGTTCCGCTAAGAATTTATCACATATTCTTGGTCCAATCTTTAAATTATTTATATCGTTGAAAAGAAAATAATATAATCTTTCTGAATATGCAATTTTTATGCGTTTTTATTAATTGAATCATTTTTTACAGCGAGTTAAAAAAAATTGGCTTCAGAGAGCTGATATGTATAATTTTTTTTCATTCTAAATTTCAAGAAAAAAAAACAAATTCTTTTTTCTCGCCTATTTACGATTCAATCTTCTTTAAGATATATATATGGTTCGAAAGAGAATGAAATAATCTCTCTAATTATGTAATTTGATTGAGTTTTTATCAATGGAATTAATTTTTACAGCGAGTTAAAAAAATTATATTTTGCTTCAGTCAGCCTAGAATTCGTAGTATCATTTTTTTCATACTTAAAATTTTAACATAAAATCAAATTTTATTTATCGCATATTTCTGTTTCTATCTAAAAATATTATTTTGTTAGAAAAAAAGATTTCTAAATATGTAATTAGTATGTCTTTTCATACATTTAATTATTTTTAAAACGAATTAAATAACAAATCAAACGAAAACATTTAACAACTCAACTTTGTTTTATAAATTCCCGTCGTTCGTCAATTGTAAACAAACGTTTTTTTTTCATAATCGCGTTAATTTATTTATTTTCAATATTAGAAATACAAATAAAATCATGATACTAATGTAGAATAGTGCGCAAGAGATAATATCATTAGATTACCTAATTCATTTCACGGAAATACCTGAAAACTCAAATTGTTATCAAATTTATGATATAGTAATTATTATAGTAATGTATACTATATTCGATCGGCTATGTTTTGAATTAATAATGTTATTTTTTTTAAAGATTATTTATCGTTTTACATAAATTTGTTTACTTTATTTAATTCTTTTTTTCTTTTCCAAATATTTATTTAAAATTTAGCAAATCGCGTCATTTATATTTTATTTAACAAATATAGTTAATAATTGAATTAAAATTTCTTCTATATCATTATGTGATGGGCAAAACTTGCAAATCGGTCGGAAAATTAGGGTGACCCAGAAAAAACAGAACGCATACATTTTGTAGTACAACTGTTAATTTTAACTTGGGTGGGATAGGGTTAGGGTTTAGGGTTAGGGTTGGAGTTGGGGTTTAGTGTTAGTTTAATGAGAAAATAAATAAATTATTTGTTTTCTGTTTTTCTGGGTCACCCTGTATGCAGGGTGACCCCCCCCAAAAAAAACCCCACAAATTTTGTAATAAAACTGTTAATTTTAACTATGGGGTTTTAGGGTTTAGGGTTAGGGGTGGGGTTTAGGGTTAGTTTAATGGGAAAATAAATAATTTGGGCTCTGTTTTTTCTAGGTCACCTGTAATATGTTTTAATTTTTCGACCGATTTGCAAGTTTATCCATATGATGTCATTTCCTCAAATCTGACGAAAAGAAAATTCCCTGACCTCCCACCAGGCAGAATTAAATTAAGATCGTTTTTACGTGTTGATTTTTATGGGTCATCCTGCGAGGACCGAACTCGCTATTCAGTAGTAATAGATCTGCAAACGATTATTAAACCATGTCTTTATTTCCACTAACCGGGCTCCGCCGGGTAGCCGCTGCTAGTATATATAGAGAAAACACACAACCTATCAAATATCGGACATATTCTGCCAAATTAATAACTCAATGCCTGAAGAAGACAACAGATCAGAAACACGTGTCGCATATGTAAGATAAAAAGAATAAAACATTTTTCTGAAAACATAATACATTTTGCGGACCTTCTTTTTTATAAAATATTAAATTTTCTCCCGTTGGAACCAGAACAACATTATATATATATATATATATATATATATATATATATATATATATATAATTGCAGACATAAGAATAAACATAAACTCTACCTAATCGACTTCAGGCATTATGTAAGGGGTTATGACGGATGTATAATATATACATATATACATATATATATATGTGTCATCTACAGACACCGTCTTTCGACATTTCACGTCTCATCAGTGTGGCTAGACACAGCAACTACTTCAGGTGCGAAACCCAATTGACTATTCATCAGCCTTAGTCCTGAAATGATGTATATATAACAATAAATATGAGATAGGGTGACAACTTCTATTAAGGGTGGTGTTGTAACTAGTAAATCTATACATCAGTGTATATATTTTACGATCACCAGAGAGATCAGATCTGTAAACAACACACGATATTATTATACTAAGCTGAGCGAAACAAATTTTGTCTCCTAAAGCCTTTTTTACTGTTTAATTTAATGACACGAAAGTTAAAATAAATCATTCCTTATTTTTAGGATTTAGTTATATAATACACCCGCTACATTGAAACTGGGTACAACCGACACCAATCGTGAATGTCCGATTCAGGTGTGACGTCACCAAAAGTAGTCTGAGTCGGCCAGTTCATAAATGCTAAACGTGCGCAAGTTCACCGAAGTGTTTTCAAATATTGTCGGCAAAAATATGAGGCGCTTATCCCGACGCAGCGGGGAAGGGCAAATAGCGAGCTTTAGAGGGGTAGCCACCAGACAAGGTAAATAAAGTGGTTTGCGAAATTTAGTGGGCTTTGCAGCTAACCACTTCAAAAACGCGACCCACTGTTACTCGTACTGGGTCAATTAGTTGAGGGGGAAGAAGTAATGTGGAATTGCACGTATAACCAACTCGCTTTCAGCTTGTTCTCTTCACCCGCCTCGCAGCCGGACTTTTAAGGCCTTGGTATAAACCACAACGAGGGGTTTGTCAGCTTCAAGAGAGGGAAATGGGACAACCCAGTCGGCGACCACCAACTCGCTACTAGGTTATAGAAAGATGGGGAGAGGAGAAAAATAATTTTCACAATATTCAATGACTTTTTCTTTTAAATATTCAATTAATTATTTTTATTTTATAAACAAAAATGCCTTTTTAAGTGTGTGGTCCCTTTTTGTAATGGAAATTATAAAGATAGCCAACGTTTAGTGGATTTTCTTTCGTTACCCCCAAAAAACTTCTAGAAGAAATAATGAAATAAATAATGGACTTACCAAAACTTCAAACTAGTTGACCCCAGAAAGGTCAATAGAGTAGGTTGAGTATGTGCGGCAGAGGTAATAAAAATATAAGGTTACAACAAACGACTACCCATGTAAATCAGGACAGGGGGCAGTGTAAGCTAACAGCCCCCCCCCCAAGAAACGAGAATATTTACTCATTCCCCTTGATGAAGACATTATAGCAACATCGAAACCGCGGTCGGGAAATTAACTTTCTCTACGAATATATATCTCTTATTATAATGGAGATTGTGTGTTTTTCTGTCTGTAACCGAAACTAAATCACTATTCAAGTCACAATTCCCTTAGTAATTGACGTCACATTTTCCATGAATTTATCCTTATTCTAACCTCAATTATTAATAAAATTGTTTTACATTATTAATATTGTTAACCATATCTACATGATATTTTCCACGTACCCCACTTGTACGGGTCAGGCACGAAGGCCCTATTTATGTGGGACCACCCACAAGCCGAAGCTCATGGAGTGGCGGGTGAAAAATTGCGTCGATCCCGTCGGCATTCCCCCTCAAGGGGGCGCCTCAGGCGCTGGGCAATAAACCCAGCCCTGCCCCTTTAAATCGAGGGGGCAGGTGTTGCCTGGGGGGGATGGCCCCCTGGGATCGACGCCGTTAATTATATCAATGGTCCAGAGGCCGAAGCCACTGTTAACCATATCTACATGATATTTACCGCGTACCCACTTGTACGGGTCAGGCACAAAGTCCCTATTAACGTGGGACCACCCACAAACCGAAGCTCATGGAGTGGCAGGTGAAAAATTGCGTCGATCCCGTCGGCATTCCCCTCAAGGGGGCGCCTCAGGCACTGGGCAATAAACCCAGCCCTGCCCTTTAAATCGGGGGCAGGTGTTGCCTGGGGGATGGCCCCCTGGGATCGACGCTGTTAATTATATCAATGGTCCAGAGGCCGAAGCCACTGTTGACCATATCAACATGATATTTACCGCGTACCCCACTTGTACGGGTCAGGCACAAAGTCCCTATTAACGTGGGACCACCCACAAGCCGAAGCTCATGGAGTGGCAGGTGAAAAATTGCGTCGATCCCGTCGGCATTCCCCCTCAGGGGGCGCCTCAGGCGCTGGGCAATAAACCAGCCCTGCCCCTTTAAATCAAGGGGGCAGGTGTTGCCTGGGGATGGCCCCCTGGGATCGATGCTGTTAATTATATCAATGTCCAGAGGCCGAAGCCACTGTTGACCATATCAACATGGTATTACCGCGTACCCACTTGTACGGGTCAGGCACAAAGTCCCTATTAACGTGGGACCACCCACAAACCGAAGCTCATGGAGTGGCAGGTGAAAAATTGCGTCGATCCCGTCGGCATTCCCCCTCAAGGGGCGCCTCAGCGCTGGGCAATAAACCCAGCCCTGCCCTTTAAATCAAGGGGGCAGGTGTTGCCTGGGGGGATGGCCCCCTGGGATCGACGCTGTTAATTATATCAATGGTCCAGAGGCCGAAGCCACTGTTGACCATATCAACATACTAACAACATGCAATTGTATTTATATATACAACAAAATAGCTGTTTACAGTGTGAACGGGAAGGCTAATTTGCATATTGATATTAAAAATGTAATTTTAATAAATATATACTTAGTATTATTGGTTTCTAACTGTTTGGTTTTATTTTAATGAATATGAGCAAAAATCTCTTCAGTTAATCTTAAATGAAATCCATTAACAAGAAAAATAACTGTCATTTTATTATTTACTTCCTCTTTTAACTAAATACTTAAATTAGAAAAAATAACAATGAAAGACGAGAGTGATGGAAGAGTAAGTTTCAGTTGTTCTATTTTTCGATTATACCCCCTCTGTTTCAAATCTTTTTATCTGTATTCTTATTTAGTTTCATTAGCGTTTCTAATTTAATACGATATTTCATTACATTAAAACTTAAATACTTGCACCCGGAGGGTGCATATATTTGCTAGTATATATATATATATATATATATATATATATATACATACAAGGTGTGTCATAAAAGTATCGTGATTGAAGCCTTTTTAAGTGTGTGGTCCCCTTTTTTGTCATGGAAATTATAAAGATAGCCCAATGTTTAGCGGGTTTTCTTTCGTTCCCAAAAGATAAAGAATTATGTGAAAAATGGATCTATACTATTAAGACAAAATTTTAAAAAAATAGTAAGATAATTTTTTTTGTATTAAAACTAAGTAAATTTGATTGAAACTTTGGTAATAAAGGACTATTTGCTCGTAAATTCCTACCATAAAATAAACTGAACCCCCATTTTATGTCCGTGTTTTTGCAATAAATGTTTTATTTTTCTTGCACCCATTATTATCAATACAAAATATATTTTATTTATTTATTAATATTCATTTCAATGTGTATATTCTAAAAGTTTTTATTTTTGTGAGATGTTTAGTTTTAAAGTGGGGGTTCGTTTTACAATTTAGGCATAAATTGATCCTCCTTTTATGACCGTAATTTTGTTTTTTCGTCGACGATGATTAAAATCTGACGTTTTTATTTTAGAGTACCAAATCAAAAAGAGATAGGAAATAACAACAACAAAAGGTAATATTCAACTTTTTACTCGTAAATTCCTACCATAAAATTAGGCTTGGGCATTTTATGGTAGGAATTTACGAGTAAAAAGTTGAAGTGTAAAAACGAACCCCCACTTTAAAACTAAGCATTCTCACAAAATAAAAACTTTTAGAATATACACATTGAAATGAATATTAAAATAAATAAATAAAATATATTTAGTATTGTAAAATAACGGGTGCAAGAAAAATAAAACATTTATTGCAAAAAATACGGACATAAAATGGGGGTTCAGTTTATTTATGGTAGGAATTTACGAGCAAATAGTCCTTTATTACCAAAACTTTAATAATTAAATTATTTTCAAATGTTTTTAATTCACAAAATCGTGTTTAAGAGGAATAAAGTTACTTGATAAGTAAGGGAAACTCACCAGAAAGCGAGCGGACTGCAGAATACTCCTCATTCCAATAGCAAAACCGACGAGAAGTTTAATTCCATGATTCTTTTGTTCGTTATTGATTTTGTTTTGGGCTCATCAGGAGAGAATGTGCACCGTTTCGGGGCCTTCCTCTCAACGGTTTTATTTGCACACCGGCACCCCCTCACTGATGTGAGTCCCACAGAATAGATCTAGTGTATCGTACAATAAAAACATATACAACCGAATAACGGCGAAAAGATGTTTTTAAACAGCGCGTGTTATGGAAATGTTTGCGTGAATCGCGTTACGCTTTCGCGAGCAGGTTGTTGAGATGACGTTTTGACTGCGAATTGTTCCACGAGACATTTCTTTTGTTCCATAACGACATCGAGCTGTTTTCCGTTATTTCTGTGAGGCGTTTTATGCACTTTGTTCTTTTGCGCCCTTTGATTCCTACTTGGCCCAGAAATTGGTATATGTTATGTGGCGGGGTGTCCCGTCGACAACGACCAAATGTGGGCTGTAGACATTAGTTATCTGTCCCTTTCCAAACTGAGTCGTACATCGCCCATGCGGGATCTTAACCCAGACGATATCCCCCACTTTATAACTGCTGGGACCAGTGTCTTCTGGTGGCGATGCAACATCGATGCCCTTTATACGGGCCGGGTATGTGTGTATCACATTAGCTGGTGCAGTTGAAGCTGTTATATCATCCTTGGGAGTCACATTGTACCAGTACACTGCCTCCATCACCGAGCACTGTGTTTTTGTGGCAATGCGCTTGATCGAACGGTGAGATCTCTCTGCGATCCCATTACCCGACGGCACGTATGCACATCGGAATCTCATCCGGAAGCTTCAGCGCTCGGCGAATTTAGTGAACGTCTCTCCACTAAAGGCCGATGCAGGCAGAGTCCTGGCGTAGTAATAGCCTCCAAATGGCAAATCGACTGGCACCGCAGTCGATCAACGTTAGGTAATGCCAACCTCCAAGGTGGGTCACGTCCATTCCGACCCTGCTCCAGTTCTCACGTACGTCCAGTCTGACCGTCTTCCACCTTACCGGAGTGGATTGACACTCTCTGTCTCTGACTACTTCCCGCACAGCTGCCTTAGAGACCTCGGGACTAACCAATTTTGCGAAGTAGTGCGTGCGCTTTACGCCGGGATGTCCACAAGATCGATGAATAGTCCGAATGCGAATGGGATCCAGCTCTTCTATGGACGCGGTGCACACTGGCTCAGTGGGTTCCGTTTCTTTACGGATTGCATCCAGCCATCGCTGGGGCACTCTGGTGAGTGGATCAGCTCGGTCTGCGTAAGATTTGACGAGCGCCACGTCGATTGTCAGCCCATATTCCGCAGCTAATTCATGGAGCGTGCTCAGCCGGCGTCTTATTAACATCTCTGATGCCGCCTTGGTCCGTACCCTCGCTTTCACGGACAGGGTGTCCGAAATCCACCGATGCACGCAGGCCGAGTTCGCCCGCAGGCGAATCACACTCGCCTCCCATTGTAGCGCCAGATTGACACACCTTAACACTGCATCAAGCTCTGTCAGATTTATGTACTGATCTGCGTGTACCGGTCGTAGCCAGCTTGCGTCTTCAATTATGGCTCCGCCATATTCAATAGCCACACCGGTGGTCAAGGGGCTTGCATCCACCCACACAGTAACATCCCGACCGTTCACGCACCAGTCACCGTGTGCTGGTTCAGCATCCGATGCAGTAGGGGGTCATGTACTTCATCATCCCATCTTGTTGTTACGGCGTTCGCTCTTCGTTTCAAGAACGCGGCTGCAACACGGAGCCAGCCGCACACTTGAAAATGCCAGGTCAGCCGCCCACACAACGAAAAGATGCTTCGACGTGTAAGTACGCCAGGAGCCGTCGGGCGCTCGCCGTCGCATCGCCATCGAAGTCTAAGGTCACTCTGGCCAGCCACCCCTTGGCCGTCATCATTTATAGAGTCTGATATCTATATTCTTGTCAGTTAAGACTGGGAATGTCCAAAGGATTTATCAGGATTAACCATGTCCGGCTGTTTAGGATAAAATGTCCCTTGTTGAAATACAAGGCAATGGTAAAAAGAATGTCTTCTTCTGAGTCATGTGCAAAAGGTTTTAATAAAGTAAAATAAAGAGATTAGATAGAGTAAGACATTTAAGTAAGAAAATAGATTGGCTTTTCTAATATCTGATCAAATCGTTCAATTTCTTTTGATTAGATATAATTTGAATATGATTAAGAAAATTAAATCTTATTATAAAAGGGGTAACTATAAATATATGCACTGAAAACATTTATCATAATCCTTTATCGTTATTCAAATGTGATAAATGATCCACACTTATGAAATGGAAATCTAACTATATATATATATATATATATATATATATATAATCAAGGATTTATGTAAAAAAATGTAAGCAATTCTTTAAGAAATACATTTTAAAAAAATTTATTTCATGAACAAAATCTTTTTTTTTTCAAATTTCTTGATTAACTAATTTAGATGCATATGCGTGATTTTAACACACACACACACACATATTATATATATATATATATATATATATAATATATATATATATATATATAAGCCGAACACACGAGCGCCACTACCCCAGTTGCTCGGTCCTTACAGGTCAACCGAAATAGCTTCTAACAAACTGTGTCCTTCAGGTTATCAGAAAGTCGTAGTCGTCGTTACATAATCACTTAACTCTCCCAGCAGTTCTAGTCTTCTCACTAGCACTATCCAAATATATGTTCTCTTCCAGTCGTTTCGACAGCCAAAATGCTACTGCAGTTTTTTCCTGCCAATCTGCGAAGGCAGGTCCTTAAATACCCAATTACTGTGTTCATCAGGCTCCTTACTCTGAATGCTTATGCTGCACATTCGACATTCATCAGCACGCGTCAATCCTCACGATGAGACTTTACATCTGGGTTACTCTGCACTGCATCCGACTACAGCTTATTTATTCACATGAAGTCGGTACAAGGATACAGCCGAATACACATCAGGACACAAGGCCCGAAGTTTGTTTTTTTTGGGGGGGGGGACGGGGTACAAACCTGGTCATGCTGTTAAACTTGTATTTCTATCTTAGCTAGTCTCATTCGTCGACCGATCCATACTAATAAATACAGTCGTCTATCGCCTTCCGCTACTGCTTTCACCAAAAGATACACTGGCACTCTATGAATGAAGTCCCACTTAAGCCCAGATTGTAATAAACAAAAGATGGAAATTTATTTACAAAAATTAAAACAAAACCAATGATATAGGGGGGAGTGGAAGGGGCAAAAACAACAAAAAGTCCCCAACATAAAACAGGAAACAAAACAAAACTGAGGCCATTTGGTTACCCCCCCCTTCCCTCATCTAAAATAATGGGACCGCCGACTGTCTTCCGGGAAGTCGAAAGCAAGCCGATCAGTTCACCTAAGCAGGGAGTGGGTGTCCTTAGTGTGGCCAGGGGCAAGAAAATTGAGGAAAAGGATGTCGGGATATTTGGACGGATCTAGTCCAAAGTGTTGACTCTCCAGGAACAAAATACTATGGTTCAGGGTTGTGGTAAGAAAAATATTGCGTCTAGGGAGTCCTGGTTATGTCCTAAGTGAAAAAAACTGGGTCATGTTTTCATTCTTACTCGTAGCTAAGAATCCTAGAAAAAGTTCTAAAGCCGGGCTCCAAGCTTTGTTTTGCTTTTCTTTATAGACCTTGTCTGTCTAAGGGATGGGGTATCGTTGCCGCTTACGGGCCGTAGTGACCATGAGAGCTAGGGAAAGTAGACTCTAGTCCTGCCCCCACTCTCACACACAAGCTCACTACATGCACCCACCTTTTGCAGAATGTCATGAAAGGAAGCTTCTTTTTGTCGCATCTAATCCTTACCTTAAGCTGATGCTTAAAGAAAAGGATCAAATCCCGACAGGAAAAAAACTTCTTCTGATGCAATTCACTCAGTCGTGTGACCCCAATCACCATTCGAACCACGGCTAGCTCCGCGAAAAACACCTTTCACCTTTCACCGGAATACAGAGGACTGACACTGTCCACGACGTAGCCCACGTCGAGTTGGACCCACCAATCGGGTGCGATGCGAGCAGAGACCTCGTTCACGTAACCCCAAAGCGGACGGACATTTGGGCAGTAGAAGAAGGCGTGCTCGACCGTTTCTTCTTCCCCACTGCCACAGCGTTCACAAAAGGGCATTGCTACCATGTCTGCCTTGTAGAGTACACTTGCGAGGGGCAACGCATTTCGAGCGAGTTACCAGGTTAAGGAAAACTCAAAGTTGTTGAGAAATGCAGAACCTGGCGCCCAAATCCATCGGGAGCCCTTCGAGGCCATGAAATGTCGCTGGACACAGGGAGCTTGTGGAGTACGTCACGGCATTCAACGAAAAACTGCGTTTCTCCACGAGTCCTACGGCGGGCCTCGGCCTCAGGGGACTGCCGCAAGTTTGGGAAGACAGCCAAAATTGCCGGCAGCCACACAGTAATTCGTGTCCAAGATCGATTCAAGAATGACAGTCTCTCGGCGGCTTGGTGAGCCTTCAAGTCTGGCATCCCCAAACCTCCATTACAAGGTCGCAGGGAACAAACCTGCCCACGGACCATTGGCCGGCTCTTCTTCCACAAAAGTGAGAATAGGGACCGTTCGAGTGCCAATAACCGAGCCCGAGGCAGAGGAAGTACAGACAACCGGTAAAGGATCATGGGGAAAATGTACGTGGCGCAAGCCTCCGACCTTCCCTTTAAGGACAACCTCCCTCGGAGCCAAACACAAACCAGCGCTTCTACCTTCGACTGTACTTCCGACCAATGCCTTGGACTGATCTAAATTGATCAGCGCGGCCTTTTCGTCGTCTTTTAAACCCTCTAGGATCGTGCGAAAGTTGTCTTGGATCGATCTTCCCTTCACAGCGTAGTTCTGTTCTGGTCCGATCAGATCCTCAATGACAACTGCAACCGATTTGCAAGGATCCGGGCCAAAATCTTTAATTCTGTGTTTAGCAGAGTTATGGGCCTGTAGTCATCTAAGCCCTCCCAAACATTCCTGCCACTTTTCTTTAGTAATGTGATCACACCTTTGGTAACGCCGTCGGGGATCCCTCCCTGCTCGAACCAATTGTTGAACACATCCGTCAGAATAGGGATAAAAATGTGTGACATCCTCAAGTACACTTCATAGGGCAGTCCCGGCGCTTTGTTGAGGCCGACCTGCTTCAACGCGTCACGGATTTCACAATCCGTCACTCTCCCCTACTTTTGTTTATTATGCGTTTTATTTCGTCACGTGTGGGAGGTTTCATATCAAACTTTACTCCAGGGTCGGCTGGAAAAAACAGGTTACTATTGTGTTCTAGTGGGATAAGTCGTCTCGGGTCAGAGTTACGTATCTCTCAGATATTTTTCCAGAATATTTTACTCTGTTTTGAGCACACCTGATTTCGGCTGGTCAAATATGTTCCTTGCATATTTATACAGTTCTTGGAAGAAACGCGATTGCTCTTTTCTTCGAATCATCACTGACAAAGGGAAGCAGCTGCAACGCTGGGTTGAGCACTACCTGGAACTGTATGCAACCCAAAAACGAAGTGACAGAAAACGCCCTAAGTGCCATATCTGATCTACCGGCAATGAATGAGCTGGATACACTACCAACGGTGGAAGAGCTCGATAAAGCCATCGACCGCTGTGTTAATTGTGTTAATTAATCATTCGACCGTTGTGTTAATTAATCATTTTTCTAACTACTTTCACTAACCCGAGTTCAATCCTGAGTGAAAGCAGTTAGAAAAAATAATTAATTAACACAACTCCTACCCCAGCTATGGTTAGCGGAATGAGAACAGGATACCCCCGTGGAATAAATAAAGGGTTAGGTTCAACATTCTGTGATGGCTCCCGAATACGACAAGAAAGTTCCCGAGTCCGAGAAGGTTCCCGAGTCGGACAAGAAATACCTGAAGAAGGCCGGAGGGTATATCGGCCGAAACGTTGTACAAATAACAATGAAGATGGGGACAATAGTTCGAATAACGCAGATAATAGATTTATCAAATTTTTTATTGATTAATAATTCTGAAGATATATCAGGAAATTAAAAGTTGTAGAAAATTTTTAATTTCTTTTTTTTTTTTTTTTTTTCCAAATTTTATATCTAAACAATATCAAGTCCATATTCAGGAAATCAGTTCCAACTTCATATTTATTCAGTAATAATATTCATTACTTTCATGGATAATTATCAGTTCCCTGATTATTAATGTTTCTTCAAGATATATTATGAGCGAGAACTACATAGTAAAGGTTTAAAAAACAATATATGAACACCGGACGTATGGAGAATTGATTCAACCGGAACGGGTGTTGACCGGAACCAGTCATGATGAAAAAATACCATCCCGACGTCGTAGGGTACGGACATGACTTATGATCACAATAATCTATTCTCTGGAAATAAAAGCTAAAAATATATTTCTCGCCTTTTTTATTGAAAGTCTTTTTAGAGTCGTGAATTTCTGGTTTATTCAATGTTCCACCAATGATCAATTTTGCGGCCTACTATATCCCCTTGCAGTATGGCATGGAGATCTACTAGAATGTCCTCAGATTTATCAGGAAAATTTATTTTAAAATTAGGAATTGAAATATCCTGTAGAATTTTCCTTTTAAGAAATTCATTCTTGGAAACTTTGTTTAACCACCTCTGATGAATCTTTTAGGGTTGCCTTCTGTACGAGGTGATCGTATTCTCGAAGGAAAATGTTTCCTTCGGAATCACATTAGTACTGAATTTACTACTTCATGTTCTTGGAAACTTTGTTTAACCACCTCTGATGAAGCTCTGTCTTTTATTGTTGGTCGTCTAGACCTTCTCAATCACTTTGTCAGCACTTTGTCCCTCCTGCTATATGGACGAGCATATTGCAACAATAAAAATAGCTCTTCCTTGTTAATATCATTCAGTACATCAATAATGTTGTTTCTTTTGGCCTTTATGAAGTTACTGATGCTAGATATATTGGAATTTGGAGCTTGCTTCAATTTTTTGCAAAATTCCCCAATCACGCTTTCTATTTTCATGGTATGGGGCCTTTGCTGATGAGAAAAAAATATGGGCATCAGTGTAATATCACTGTGGAAAAAAGCCTTTTTATATTTGTTGCATACCTTCTTTCTTTCTTCTTCACTTACTTACTCCTACATCTTGGACATCTATTCTTTGCTGGCCGTCTTTGGTATTCTTCTAACATCTTGTCTTGGTCTGGTATCTTCTAACGTCTCGTCTTGGTCTGGTATCTTCTAACGTCTCGTCTTGGTCTGGTATCTTCTAACGTCTCACCCCTGACAGTCAAACACTTATTGATGGAATGCAGATTTTTTGCTCACATCAGAAAACATTATTTTAAAGCAAACAATATGAAGGATCTATTTGAAAATGTTAACATTGGGGATATTTTCTCCTTTTTGAGGGAAATAAAATTATACCATAGAATATAGACATGAAACAAATCAATGGCATACAGTATGATTCCCAATAATGCTAACACATTGTTAAAACCAATTACTAAATGTATATATATGAATACACAATATGTATAACAACCCAACCGCTAGGCATGATATAACCCTGGACGGGTTGATATGCCGTTAAAATCAATAAACCAACCAACCAATCTAACGTCTCGTCTTGGTCTGGTATCTTCTAACGTCTTCCGTTGGGGATTTCGAGTCTGGTCTTCTCTTGCTATGTTCCTGCTGGCTGGTCGTCCTGGATTCATTTCTTAGTCTTGTTACAAAGACATTCATCAACCACAAGAACATATTAATTATACAAACTTTTATTTCCTTAACTATACATTTCATGTAACTAAATATCTGACTAACATAGCGCGCGTGAGTTCCAGTTTTAGGCAGGACCTAAAATGGCCGACCTCTCTGCCTGACGTCTAACTGAAAACTGGCGACCCAACAGGTCCCACGTGACTTCACGTATTTTGGCGGGCTATCCGTAATTTTCCATGGAAGGACCCGGCCATGATATGAAAAGGGCCACCCCCTCGGAATTACAGGGGATTGACAATAATCTTATGCAACCGCATAGATTATGTAACATATTGCCTTTTCAAGCAAGAAACAATTTGTGTTAAGCAGTCTTTGACAATACTCACAAAAATATTAATATTTGTGGGGAAGTCAATAATTTATTTAAATTTGAATCCAAATTTAATGGATTACCAAAAAAAAATCAAATTCTTCAAATAAAATAGCAGCAGGATTATTTATTTTACATTCTATACTCAAAATAACTTTTTTCACAACTTCTAACGTGTTCTTGATTGTTAATTGGCTTATCCAGAAATGTGTCAAAAGTATTCATCCATGGAGCTGTTAAAAAATTTTCCTAGGATTCCGAGGATTTGTAATTGCAAAATTGCAATGTCTTCTTGGAAAACTTCTGAATCCTTATTTTCCAGGGTAAAATTGAATCCTTATTTTCACAGGGTAAAATTGGTGGTACCTAATAGATATTTATTTATTTATAAATAAATAAATACAGCTCTTACAGAAGTAATTGAGCACTTTATTATCATTTCTCCAATACTAACAAAGGATTAACTATATATATATATATATATATGGGAGAGTAAGTCTTTGGACCGTGGGCAGTGGAGAAGAGCTGTGCAGGAGGGCACGGAAAGGTTTGAAACCGGCCGTATACAGCATGAGCAGTTGAAGAGAGATATTCGCAAAAATAAAGAAGTAGACAATCAAGGGCTTCAAATCGGTCTACTATGTGACCAGTGTGGAAGGCTATGTATGAGCAAAGCTGGCCTGATCAGTCACCAATCTGTGCATCGGCGAGATGGACTAATAAAATACCCTGTGCTCCCTGGAAATACCTGTAATTGTGGGAAGGTGTGCAAGACTTTGGCAGGACTAAAGAGCCACTTTCGTGCAGCTCATTGTTGAACTTTTTTAGCTCACCATTATTTGTTTGAACTATTGAGCATTTTTTTTTTTTTTTTTTTGTTTATATCAAGCAATGGCAATACTTGAATACGAGTTTGCTGCCATCATATGGGAGAATATGTGCTTAATTGAAGTCGGACCTAATTTTATGAAAGTTAATTAATTAATAATTAATTAATTAGGCGGGATTACCTATTAAATTTAAGGCTAAACAAATCGAGAAAAATCAATCTCTGTATGTACATTTCGGCCTATTAGGCCTCATCAGCAGAGCTATAGATACAAAGACCGCCCCGTGTGCGATTCGAAACCTGATTGTCAAGCTGACTGTCAAGCGTCTTTACCACCACACCAAACGGACTTAGCAGATTTCTTCGTTTTGTTAAGGAGTAGGTATTTATATTCCTCTTAAGTGACCTCTACACGAACTTACGAGAAGTAAACAAACAGACGATGTTTGTGATATGGCTATTTTCAGCCGACAATATTTGGGAGAATATGTGCTTAATTGAAGTCGGACCTAATTTTATGAAAGTTAATTAATTAATAATTAATTAATATATATATATGAGTCTGACTGATGAAATATCGATCGTCTTTCCATCCCGGCTAGAGGTAGCCTGCAAATGTCTAGCCATACTGAAAAGACGTGATACGTCGAAACATGTTGTCTGTGAATGACTATATATGCTTCCCATCCCCTAGGTGTTTCCGTACTTTGGAGGAGATCTCGCAGATGACCACCAATTATGCTTAAAAATACAACGCTCTCCTATAAAATGGATGGAGCACTCTCTGGCGATCTTTACATATGTACAGACGTGTGTTTTTTTGTTGTTTTTTTTCCAGAGGTTTTCTTTAATGTTTTTTTTTCTTTTGAATGGTCCAAAAACTTTGACGTTAATATTAATTTTTATTCAAGTTTCATTGTGTTAATTATAGTGGGGGGGGGGTAAATTTTACCCATCTAATTGGAGGTTCCTAACGCCGTTCACTTATTGTCCATATTCACTACATACACATATAGATAAGGAATGTATTCTCAGAGTCAATTGGAAAGTCCATATTGATTTCTTTTATGCTTTACATACATAGCCCCAGATATCACGGTATCTTTTTTTTCTTTGGTGTAGTTGTTTGATGCGACCCTTGCATACACATATAGACAGGGGGTGAATACTTCGGGTCCATTGGGCGGTTATGCGGGATTTCTTTCTGGTTTACATAAAGAGCCCTAGAAACACTGGCATCTTTTTTGTTCTTTGGTGTAGTTGTTTGATGCGACCCCTGCATACACATATAGACAGGGGGTGAATACTTCGGGTCCATTGGGCGGTTATGCGGATTTCTTTCTGGTTTACATAGAGAGCCCTAGAAACACTAGCATCTTTTTTGTTCTTTGGTGTAGTTGTTTGATGCGACCCCTGCATACACATATAGACAGGGGTGAATACTTCGGGTCCATTGGGCGGTTATGCAGGATTTCTTTCTGGTTTACATAGAGAGCCCTAGAAACACTGGCATCTTTTTTGTTCTTTGGTGTAGTTGTTTGATGCGACCCCTGCATACACATATAGACAGGGGGTGAATACTTCGGGTCCATTGGGCGGTTATGCGGGATTTCTTTCTGGTTTACATAGAGAGCCCTAGAAACACTGGCATCTTTTTTGTTCTTTGGTGTAGTTGTTTGATGCGACCCCTGCATACACATATAGACAGGGGGTGAATACTTCGGGTCCATTGGGCGGTTATGCGGGATTTCTTTCTGGTTTACATAAAGAGCCCTAGAAACACCAGCATCTTTTTTGTTCTTTGATGTAGTTGTTTGATGCGACCCCTGCATACACATATAGACAGGGGGCGTAGGTTGATTGGGTGGTCATGGGTAAATTTACGCAAAGAAATTTCATGAGCACCCTCGGAAATTTCGATATCTTTATGATTCCCTTCATTTTCATTCGTAGGACTTGCAGTTTCTGTATTTTGGGTCCTTTTTGCTTTCCGGTGTCTGCAAAAGATTAAAGCCAAAATAAATAAACAAATAAATGATGTTCTTTTTTGCTGGGCACCATATATTTGAAATGAAAGAACAAACATATATTCTAGAATACAACTTGCAAACTTAATGGTGTTGCGGCCAGACTTAACATCTGAAATCCATTTTCTGTGAGGAGGAGGAGGAGGAGTTGGAGGAGTAGGGGAGTAGGTGTGGGGACGACTTCAACTGTTTTCTAGAAGAACTAATATTCCGTGAACCCATAAAAGATGAAGATATACAGGTAATATTCCTTTACTGTGTTGGCGAAAAGGGTAGATGAATTTACGAAACTTGGACCAATATGATACGAACGCTTACGGGAAGATAATCGGAAATTGTTAAATACAAATAGAAATCTACAATACTTTATCTCAGACCATATATTACATGGGAGAGAGTGTATTTTTATATATATCAAGAATATTGTTCAATATTCTTTTGTCGCCGTTAGGTAAAATTTGCCAGATTCATTCGAAGAAGTGAGAAGGTAGAATAACAATAATCAAAGAAAATATTCACTTCCTATGTGTGTCTTAGCTAGTTCATTAAAATTTGGGGCAATAATTTAAAAAAATGGTTAGTCTTTTCCCTGTCTGTTTTTTTCTGGGTGGTGGGAGGGGTGCTGTTCATCATTCATGCTTATCCCCCCCCCCTCTGCTTCTTTTTTTCTGATTCGATGATACAGAGTTTTAAAAAGAATAAAAAAGTGTTCTGTAGTTAAATTTAATATTTTGCAATAAAATTGTTGTTTAATATTGATAAGATTGTAATATAATATATTAATATTAATCAATAATTTATATTTTATTATACTATGAAACAGAAAATCGTTCCATTTTGATTATCGTCTGTCGTAAAACAAAACGAACATTTTAATTTTTTTATTTGACGCCCCCAAAAGAAAAACCGTAAATATTTGAATTAATTTGAATTGTTAGAAACTTAGTTTTATCAGAAAGAAGACCTATTTATTTGAATTTTGACAGCAAAAGTATTTTTATGTCTATTATTTAAAAAATATAAGATTTCAGAGATCTGGTTAGATTTTTTCGAAAGAGTGTGACAAAAAAAAAGCTTTCACATAATTATGGACGTCGTAAAATCGAGGTATTTTCTTAAAGTATATTTCTACACTAGAATTAAAATATTCGTGTTGTCCAATACGGATATGGGTACTGTAGTGAGATAGCCAATGGCGTGTTATCTCATTTACATATGTGTATTACTGCAGGACATATATAGAGACACTTTAGGGGACTAGGGGAGTTAGCTAAGAGAAGCTGAATCCAGTGCTAAGATTAAGCACGAATAAATACTACTGTAACAAGGAACACAAAACCACACCTTACAGCAGGTACATCAGTTAGTATTCAAATATCAACCTGAAATTTCATTTTTCTTTTTGTTTTTTGTTTATTTTGTTTCTTTCTTTTTGCCGGGTAGTAGGGGTGTTGTCAAATACTGTATAATCAATGCATACCATTCCGAATTTGGGAAGAGGAGATTTGGGACATTAATAAAAAATGATTTAGTCTTTTCACTGTCAGCTTTTTTTCTGGGTGTTGGGAGGGGTGTTGCCCTTTATTGATATGGATACATCAGCTAGTGTTCAAATATCAATCTGAAATTTTAATTTTTAAAAATTTGTTCTGTTTGTTTATTTTGCAGGGTGAGGTGGGGTGTTGTCCAATGAATGTATATCAGGGTGGGTGGGGTGGTGTGGGGTGTTGTCTAATGAATGCCATATCAGGGGTGGAGTGGGGAAATTTGTTTGTTTTTTTGTCCAATACTGCACACCATTCAGAACTGATTCTATGAAGAAATTTCAAATGATTATTTAAGAAAGATGAGGATGTTAGTTTGATAAATAAACACCTGTTTAATAAATTGATAGATTTACCTGTAAAAGATGAAACCAGCCATTAAGAAAATACCCAGCAAAACAATTACAACGATCCCCAAAATGATAAACACTGAAAAAATAAACCAAAAATATTGGCATCAGCATGGAATAAAATAATTGATTAAAGAGCAAAATAGTCAAAACAATAATTTCCCTGTTGTGAAGTCAGAGTGCTCACAATAGCTGGGGTTTGTGGGGGGGAAGGTGGCAGGGTGTAAAGTGAAGTTAGATTTATTTATTTTTAAAACTTTAACTTTCTTTCTTTTATCATTATTATTCTTTCGTTCTTTCTTTTCTTTCTTTTCTTTCTTTCTCTTCTTTCTTCTTTCTTTCACATTTTCCTTTGTCTTTCTTTCTGTCTTTCTTTCATTTACCATTAATACCTGACAATTTCTTTCTTTCTTTCTTTCTTTCTTTCTTTCTTTCTTTCTTTCTTTCTTTTACATTTACTTAACTTTCTTTCTTTTTTATTTTACCTTTCTTTCTTGAAATAGTCAAATAACCTTCTTCTGTATTAAATTTGAAGATATTTGTGTATTTAACTGTATCCGGTTTGGGTTTTCGCATGTCCGGTTTTCATTACGAGTTAAAATTTAACGACAGTTTCATCAATCATAATTACCCCCTCTGCTTAAAAATAAACTCGGTAACAAATAATATAATTACTCCCTCTAACGACAGTTTCATCTATCATACTCACCCCCTCTGCTATAGGCCACAATCACAAATCGATTTTCGTTCAGTTCTGTTGGATGTAAAAGATGGCTGAATAATTTTTACGTAATGATGAAGATAAAATCCCAAAAAGAGTAGACTTACTTTTCGCACATAGGTTTCTTGGTTTCATAATTAATTAATTAAGTTTTAATCAAGTGAAATACGTATAAAAACTAAGAAACTCCGAAATTAAAATTAGCCAATGAGATTACTGTGGATCCTTTTTGTGATTTTATCTTAATAATTACGTAAAAATTATTGAGCCATCGTTTACAACTGACGTATTTAAAAAAAAAACTAAGACACTTTTCGCCTCTGGGACTGTAATCTATTCCAATGCATTTTTAAAGTAAAAATCATTTCCAATGTATTTTTAAAGTAAAAATCATTTCCAATGCATTTTTAAAGTAAAAATCATTTCCAATGTATTTTCATAGTAAAAATCATTTGCAATGTATTTTTATAGTAAAAATCTTTTCCAATGCATTTTTATAGCAGAAACCATTTCAAATGCATTTTTATAGTAAATATAACTCCCAATGCCTTTTATAGTAAAAATAATTTCCAATGCATTTTTATAGTAATAACAAAACATTTCCAATGCATTTACATAGTAAAAATAATGCATTTTTATAGTAATAAAAAAACATTTCCAATGCATTTACATAGTAAAAATAATTTCCAATGCATTTTATAGTAATAAAAAAAAAACATTTCCAATGCATTACATAGTAAAAAATAATTTCCAATGCATTTTTATAGTAATAAAAAACATTTCCAATGCATTTACATAGTAAAAATAATTTCCAATGCATTTTTATAGTAATAAAAAAAAACATTTCCAATGCATTTACATAGTAAAAATAATTTCCAATGCATTTTTATAGTAAAAACCATTTCAAATGCATTTTTATAGTAATAAAAAACCCATTTCCAATGCATTTACATAGTAAAAATAATTTCCAATGCATTTTTATAGTAAAAACCATTTCAAATGCATTTTTATAGTAATAAAAAAACCATTTCCAATGCATTTACATAGTAAAAATAATTTCCAATGTATTTTTATAGTAATAAAAAAAAACATTTCCAATGCATTTACATAGTAAAAATAATTTCCAATGCATTTTTATAGTAATAAAAAAAAAAAATTTCCAATGCATTTACATAGTAAAAATAATTTCCAATGCATTTTTATAGTAATAAAAAAATACATTTCCAATGCATTTACATAGTAAAAATAATTTCCAATGCATTTTTATAGTAAAAACCATTTCAAATGCATTTTTATAGTAAAAAAACAATTTCAAATGCACATTTATAGTAAAAATCATTTCCAATGTATTTTTATAGTAAAACTAATTTATATACATTTTATAATAGAAATTATTCTTTAAGAGATGGAAAACTGAATTCAGACTCAAAGAAAAATAATTCACCTTGTATCATATCCGGTCCATGGGGAGAGGTTGATTAAATACATTCAACTAGGGATTCATATATTGATCCGACCCTATTGCCCTAATAGGCCACAATCCCAAATCGATTTTCGTTCAGTTCTGTCGGATCTAAAAGATGGCTGAATAATTTTTACGTAATGATGAAGATAAAATCCCAAAAAGAGTAGACTTACTTTTCGCACATAGGTTTCTTGGTTTCATAATTGATTAATTCAGTTTGAAATGAGTAAAATACGTAAAAAAAAAAATAAGTAGTTCCGAAATCAAAATTAGCCAATGAGATTAGTGATTTTATCTGCCATGTTCTCATCAGCCAATGAGAACCGTGTTTACGAAATAAATAAATGTAGTGAAGACGTCAAAACAAACAATTCCTTTTACGAAACCAAACAAAAGTGTTTTTTTTCTTCGGGAAAAAATTCAAAATATTATAATTTTCAATTAAAACAGGAACTCGCTTTTTCGAAAAGCTAAAAAAACAAAAAGTTAAACTAAATTCAGAAAAAAATAGAAATAATAATATTTCGCATACATGTGACAACAAGTCTCATTTCTCAAAAACGTAAATGTTTATTGTTTAAATTATCAATCTCTAAGAATTGCTTACACACATAGGAATATACACACACCTGCATACAAATACACACATATATATTTACACATAGACATATATTTTCTCTCTCTTTCTGGCTCTCTTTTCTGTCGAGGCTACTCTCCTCTCTGCCTTACTCTTCTCCGTGCCTTGCTTAACGTTAAGGCACCAGGCCGCTCTATTTTTTGCATCTACCTCCCACGTGTTTGTGTCAATATGGCATATCCTCATAGCTCTCCTGCAGACATCTTTAAATCGTAGGCGTGGTCTACCAACCGATCGGGAGCCTTTAATTTATTTAAATTAATTGGTTAATTTATTTAATGGCATATCAAACTTTCTGGATTATTTAATGTCAAAGCCATCCTTCTAGAAGAACAGTAGTGGTACTATTTCATCTATAGTTGGGGACAGATAGATAGATAGATACATACATACATACATATATAGTGCGTGTCATCGTGGTATGATGGTTAACACGATTTATGAATGAAACAAATAAAAAATCTTTACCTTTTTCTGTTCCTTTTCCTCCTTGAGGAATTATTGAGGAATTTCTGAGGAAGAACTCTCCAAAATCTGCTTTACTTTTGTTGGAAACTGAAATAAAGAAATTTACGATCACGAACGGGGTTGCCTTCTTCCAAAGAACCATAGACAATATCAACAGACAACATGATTTTTGTTGAACATATACCAATGTGGACAAAATTATTGTCACGGGAAACACTCAACAAGTACACGATAAGATCCTTGAAATTCCGACGCCCCACTATGAAGGGGTACTCCATACTGGCCAGAGCTCCAGAAGTGGAACCCAACCACCAGATACAGTTTTAATGTCAGTCCCAATATACACTTTTTGATGGTGATGACACAATAGAGTTTATATAGATTTTGATCGTACTCTCTCTCTCTCTCTCACACACACACACACTCAGACACACACACTCAGACACTCACACAAGGATTCTGCACAATAAAACACCATCAGACAACATGTGGAACATATGATAATGTGGACAACATTATCGTTGCAGGAAACACTCAACACGAACGAGATAAGAACTTGGACGATTCCGTGAAATTCCCAACCTCCACACGCTCACTTTCAACCGAATCGATTGACTTTCTAGGGTATACTATAACCCATGAGCCTCTAAGACCCGACTCGGATAGACTGAGACCTCTTAGAGAATTACCAGTCCCAAAAGACAAGACCACCTTACGTCGTTCCGATGGTCTATTCTTATATTACTCCCAATGGATTCTCCAAGTTCTTGGAGAAGATTAGTGACGGCTGAAACATTTCCTCTCAACCAGGAAATGGAGAAAGCATTCATTACATTTACATTTACACTTGTTCATCTTCCTTGGAACATCCGTGTGTCGTTTTTATGATTTCCGACTGGAACTATTCTATACCTTTGTATGTTGTTAATTGAATGTTGTTATCTTGTATAAATTGACTTGTCTTTTCCCTACCGAATATCCTGTGTTGGATTAGCCTCTTTTGGGTAAACTAATACATTATAGGAATGCGGCTGTTAGCTTCCAAATAATACTCCACAAATTCTTATAGATTTTTTAAGAAAAAAATGAATTAAGTCAGCTTACCTTTAAAAAGAATCACTGATCCTGGGAAAAGTTTCAATTTACATTTTTCACAAATGAATGATGACAAATTGAAACGTGTTTTGTTATCATAGATACAGTGCACTCGGTTAAGTAATACAAAAATGTGGTATTTCTTCGATGAAGGGAAAGCTATCTCTTCAAATTCATTCTCTGTATGAATACAACCTTTTTCAGGAATACTAAGAGATCTGTTCCATAAAGGGCAGTTGATTTTATCTGAAATTTAAAAAACAAAATTATATTAAAAATATGTTGAATATTGACATAAAAGAAATAATTATTGAATGTTAAGAAATTAGAATTATGTGAAATGCAATCAGTCTCGTCCAGGATTTGAACTCGGGTCGCCAAGTTCATTTTTTACAATGACAACCATTACACTTGCACCTCATCATGGGCATTAATATATTGTGTATCAGAGATTTGAATTCTCAAGAAGATAGATAGATAGATAGATGTGATATAAACAGATAGATAGATAGATAGATAGATAGATGTGATATAAACAGAGATAGATAGATAGACAGATAGATAGATAGATGTGATATAAACAGAGATAGATAGATAGACAGATAGATTGATAGATGTGATATAAATAGAGATAGATAGATAGATAGATTGATGTGATATAAATAGAGATAGACAGATAGATATAAAGAGATAGATAGATAGATAGATGTGATATAAACAGAGATAGATAGATAGACAGATAGATAGATAGATGTGATATAAACAGAGATAGATAGATAGACAGATAGATTGATAGATGTGATATAACAGATAGATAGATAGATAGATAGATAGATAGATAGATGTGATATAAACAGAGATAGATAGATAGATGTGATATAAATAGAGATAGATAGATAGATAGATTGATGTGATATAAATAGAGATAGATAGATAGATATAAACTATATATTTGCTTAGGCAAATTTATTTTCTATTTAGATTTTAAATAGATTAAGTATTATATACTAATTATATATTAAAATATTATATAATAATTAAATATTAGGATTGATGCAAAATTTGAGAAAATTATGTATTGTGAGTATTTTCTTTCTAAATTTAAAATAAATTCAATATTATGAATTAAATATTCAAATTAGAAAAGGAATCTTAGATAGATAGATAGATGTGATATAAATAGAGATAGATAGATAGATGTTATATAAACAGAGATAGATAGATAGATAGATAGATAGATAGATCTGATATAAACAGAGATAGATAGATAGACAGATAGATTTATAGATAAATAGCTAGAAATTGAGAGAGAGAGAGAGAGAGAGAGAGAGAGAGAGAGAGAGAGAGAGAGAGAGAGAGAGAGAGAGAGATTTAAGACCATTTTGAATGCAGTCATCAAGTTTGAAAACGAAAAGTATCAAAATGTTAATACTTACTTTTGAAACAAACATATGAAACAGGATCCGTTTCATTCACGACACAAAATGTTTTCTTATTGCATTCCCAGTGACGTGAAAAGTTTGTGAAAAATGTAGAATTTTCCTCGCAAGTAATTTTATACGTAGAGCCATTTGTTGTTTGTATGAAGTTGTCATCTGTAAAATAAATAAAATAATATATATATATATATATATATATATATATATATATATATATATATATATATATATAAAAGTAATTGGTAATTTGCTTGAAGCATTGTTAGGTATGTTATAATATATTAAGATTTGAAGGCAATACAATGCGTATAAAAAATAAAAACAAAAAGATGTTGTTTTTTTGTCTTATCGATTTCAAAGAAACTTTATCATCAGAGACGAAAATCAGAAATGGACGTGCTTAAGTTTTTTTTTTTTGCGTGGTGATACTTTCTTTTTCCTTCTTTTTTCCCCTCTTCCTCTTTTTCTCCTTTCTCCTCCCTTCCCCCTTCTTTATGTTATGAATGAAATGGGCGAATAACTGCAATTTCTCTTTTTTTTTTCTAAATATTTTTTTGAGAACGAATGCTTAAGATCCCCACCTTGTATATGTATCCAATATTGTCTGTTTATCATCCGCTCAAAATTGTGGCAAACATGGCGACAATGTATCCATCCAATTCAAAATAAAAAGACGGTTATAGAAGATTCTTATGCTTAGTTTTCATTTTCTTTTCTTTCTCTTTCTTTCTTTTTTGTTTTGATTCTTTCTCTTTCTTTCCCTTCTCTAATTTTCTATTTTATTATTTATTTATTCTTTTTTTCAGTTGTAAAAAAAAAATAAATAAAAATAAAATGTATTAACTCAACTACATGGACCAGCAAATAAGTGAATAAAAGATTATCTTTAATTATATATCATTAGGATTGGAGGAAGATTTAACAAAAATATGTATAATGAGTATAATTTTATTTTATTATTTTTTTATTTTCTATTTAGATTTTAAATAGATTAAGTATTATATACTAATTATATATTAAAATATTATATAATAATTAAATATTAGGATTGATGCAAAATTTGAGAAAATTATGTATTGTGAGTATTTTCTTTCTAAATTTAAAATAAATTCAATATTATGAATTAAATATTCAAATTCTAAAAGGAATAAAATTATATTAAAATGCTTCAATATTCAAAATTAAAATTATATTAAAATACTTCAACACACAAAACTAAAATTATATTAAAATACTTCAACACACAAAACTAAAATTATATTAAAATACTTCAATATTTAAAACTAAGATTATATAAAAATACTTCAATATTTAAAACTAGAATTATATTAAAATACTTCAATATTCAAAACTAAAATTATATTAAAATACTTCAACACACAAAACTAAATTATATTAAAATACTTCAATATTCAAAATTAAAATTATATTAAAATACTTCAATATTCAAATTAAAATTATATTAAAATAATATTCAAATATTTCAATAAAATTAAAATTATATTAAAATACTTCAATATTCAAATTAAAAAAAATATTATTAAAATTTATTAAATACTTCAATATTCAAAACTAAAATTATATTAAAATACTTCAATATTCAAAATTAAATTTATTAAAATATTTCAATATTCAAAATTAAAATTATATTAAAATATTTCAATATTCAAAACTAAAATTATATTAAAATACTTCAATATTCAAAACTAAAATTATATTAAAATACTTCAATATTCAAAACTAAAATTATATTAAAATACTTCAATATTCAAAATTAAATTATATTAAAATACTTTTAAAATTATATAAAATACTTCAATATTCAAAACTAAAATTATATTAAAATTTTCAATATTCAAAATTATAATTATATTAAAATATTTCAATATTCAAAATTAAAATTATATTAAATATTTCAATATTCAAAACTAAAATTATATTAAAATACTTCAATATTCAAAACTAAAATTATATTAAAATACTTCAATATTCAAAATTAAAATTATATTAAGATACTTCAATATTCAAAATTAATATTATATTAAAATATTAAAATTATATTAAAAATTACAAATTCAATATTCAAATTTAATTATATTAAAATACTTCAATATTTCAAAACTAAAATTATATTAAAATACTTCAATATTCAAAACTAAAATTATATTAAAATACTTAATATTCAAAATTATAATTATATTAAAATATTTCAATATTCAAAATTAAAATTATATTAAAATATTTCAATATTCAAAACTAAAATTATATTAAAATACTTCAATATTCAAAACTAAAATTATATTAAAATACTTCAATATTCAAAATTAAAATTATATTAAATACTTCAATATTCAAAATTAATATTATATTTAAAATACTTCAGCACACAAACTAAAATTATATTAAAATACTTCAATATTTAAAATTTTATTAAAATACTTCAATATTCAAAATTTAATTATATTAAATACTTCAATATTCAAAACTAAAATTATTAAAATATTCAATATTCAAAACTAAAATTCAATATTCTAAAATTATATTAAAATACTTCAATATTCAAAATTTTATAAAATAAATATTCAAAAAAATTATATTAAAATACTTCAATATTCAAACTAAAATTATATTAAATATTCAATATTCAAATTTATATTAAAATACTTCAATACTAAAAAAACTAAAATTTTATTAAAATACTTCAATATTCAAAATTATAATTATATTAAAATACTTCAATATTCAAAATAAAATTATATTAAATATTCAATATCAAAACTAAATTCTATTAAAATACTTCAATATTCAAAACTAATTATATTAAAATACTTCAATATTCAAAATTATAATTATTAAAATATTTCAATATTCAAAATTAAAATTATATTAAAATATTTCAATTTCAAAACTAAAATTATATTAAAATACTTCAAAACTAAAATTATATTAAAATATTCAATATTCAAAATTAAAATTATATTAAAATACTTCAATATTCAAAATTAAATTATATTAAAATACTTCAATATTCAAAACTAAAATATTAAATACTTCTTCAAAATAAATTATATTAAAATACTTCATATTCAAAATATTAAAATTCAATATCAAAATTAAAATTATATTAAAATACTTCAATATTCAAAATTAAAAATTATATTAAAATACTTCAATATTCAAAACTAAAATTATATTAAAATACTTCAATATTCAAAACTAAAATTATATTAAAATACTTCAATATTCAAAATTAAAATTATATTAAAATACTTCAATATTCAAAACTAAATTATATTAAAATACTTCAATTTCAAAATAAAATTATATTATGATATATATATATATATATATATATATATATATATATATATATATATATATATATATATATATATTGCTATCTATCTATCTCAGTCTCTTCGTATCTATCTATCTATCTGAATTAATCAATTAAAATTGAATTAGAAAGACTAATGAAATTAAATACAAACACAAAAAAGATTACACTTATTTTTACTTTATTCTAATTGATTTCAATATAAAATTATACATAGGATTGCCTTTAATATGTTTGAGAATAAAACAATAATGTTAGAAATCAATAACGCCAAGTAATTCTTTATTAAACACAGTTTTGTTAAAAATGGTATGCAAATTATTCACGCCATATACTATGTAAACATTTATGATATATATCACACGTCCAAGGATTTTAAACACATTAATAAAATGTGCCCTTCGGGGACGGAGGCTTCAATTGCTTAGGCCACTGGACTATTAATGAAATTAATGGCATGATCCCAGGGGGCCAACCCCCCCAGGTAACACCCTCTCCTAGAATAAAATATATCAAAGTAAAAATTTGAAAAGACACAACAAACAGTAAATGTAGACTGTGCAGTAACAGAGATGAGACTGTAAACCATGTATTAAGCGAATATAGCAAAACTGCACAACGGGAATACAAACCTAGGCAAGACTGGGTTGGGAAGGTGATCCACTGGCGATTATGCAAAAATTTTTTTTAACTATACAACGAAATGGTATATGCATAAACCAGAATCTGTTCTTGAGAATGAAGCGCATAAAATTCTCTGGGACTTCGAGATAAAGATGGATCACCCTATCCCAACCAGGAGACCAGACCTAGTGTTGATTAACAAAAACAAAGTGAACTTGTCAACTGGTAGACTTTGCAGTTCCAGCAGATTACAAGGGGAAGATGAAGGAAAACGAAAAGATTGACAAATATCTGTACTTTGCCAGAGAATTGAAAAAAGCTGTGGAATATGAGGGTCAAAATGATACCAATTGTAATTGGTGCATTTGGTATGGTCCCAAAAACCTTGGAAAAAAGACTGGAGGGTCTGGAAATCAGATGAATAATTCAGACCATCCAGAGAACAGCAATGCTGCAATCGACTAGAATACCCAGAAGAATCCTGGAGACCCGACGAGACAGACTCCAGTGAAATACCATTAGCTAACTCTGGTGTGACCTGCAGATCATTGAAAAATCTGTGGAACATGAGAGTGAATGCGATACCAATTGTAGTTGGAGCACTTGGAACGGTCCCAATATACTTGGAAAAAAGACTGTGGGATCTGGAAATCAGAGGAAGAATTGAGATCATCCAGACACTGCTGCTGCAATCTGCCAGAATACTCAGAAGAGTCCTGGAGACTTGAGAATACTTATTGTCACTCAGACTCCAGTGAAATACCATCAGCTAATGTTGATGTGAAAAACTCAAAAGGAGTGAAAATAAAATATAGATGTATGAATAAATTTAGATAGATAGATAGATAGATAAGAGTTGCTTGAGTAAAAAAACTAATAATAATAATAATAATAATAATAATAATAATAATAATAAATAGATCGAGACCAGTACTAACAACGTTCGATCTGATTCTAATAACAACAAAAACAGAAGAAGAATAATTTGATGCAAATGATAAGAAATTTGTTAGTAATGAATAAAATAGAAAGAAGAAGAAGAAGAAGAAGAAGAAGAAGAAGAAGAAGAATGAAAGAATGAATGAAATACTCACTTGTTAATACTTCAACGAAGCAAATGACCATTATTAGAAGAGCAACCTTCATCATGGAACGTTGAAATGACAAATTAAATTCTGACAAAAAAAGGATGTAAAACAACAAAAGCTATTGTATATCAGATACGAATTATTCACTACTCAAAAACCGGATAATTGGTCGATTCATATAAGTAATTATTTATTAAAGCCGGTTTTGTTAAAATCAGTATGCAGATTAACCACACCATATATCATGTAAACCTTTATTACTTAGTGATATATAAGACACATTTTAGGATTTTAAATGCGCTAATAACAATTTGAGGCAAATCTCTTATATTTTCATTGAGACATAACATTTATTCTATTTATTAATGATTTTAATGATTATCAATTAAATACTCATTAATAAACTTATGCAATTCCTGAGGGTATAGTGACGTTAGCAGCGACGTAGTTTCGGTTACAGACAATCCCTTAATCTCCATTATATTTAAGATTACGGTCAAGTCTCGCTAGATCACCAAAGTTAAGTATGATGAGCGTATTCAACACATTTTTAAATTGGAAATTTTCTACCTCAGATGCCTACGCCGCATTCTACGCTGGTAGGACAAAGTGCCGAACACAGAAGTGCTGGAATGAGCAAATATAAACAGCATGCCCGCCATCATTTGCGATAGACGCTTGCGTTGGTTTGGTCATGTCAGGAGGATGGACAACGGCTGCATCCCCAAAGACCTACTGTATGGTGAATTAGTAGAGGGCACCCGACCGGTAGGGACACCACGCCTGCGCTTTAAAGATGTCTACAAGAGGGACATAAAGACATGCCACATTAATACCAACACATGGGAGGCTTATGCAGAAGACCGTGCGACCTGGCGCCTCCTCGTCAGACAAAGAACGAAAAGGAGTGAAAAAGAGAGGAAAGAAGTCGCCACAGAAAAGAGAGCCAAAAGGAAGGAGAGACAACAGCATCTCCAGCAAGCATCACCGTTTGTTTGCAATCACTGCACCAGAGATTGCCATTAAAAAATTAATCTGTTCAGCCACTCACGCAGGTGCAAATAATAAAAAAATATGACACTACGCCATCGTCTTTAGTAGACAGAAAGATGCCACCAAAATAAAAATAAAAATAAAAATTAGGTAACCACTTAAGCAATTAATAAATAAACACTTATCTACATATATGGATACATTGTGATTGGTTGGTTGAATTTAATGGCATGTCAACATGGCCTGTGTTATTTTATGCTGAAGGCGTTTTTGTTTTTATTTATTCTGGTTGGGTATTCAAGTTTTTAAACGTTTTTAAAAGCTTTTTTTCTATTCAACCCATGGAGGTGATCCTAAAAGGTACTACCACTCTGGATCAGAGTGGGCATGGGAGTAATGGTGATGAAGGGGTACTCCATACTAACCAAAGCTCAAAATTGGAACTTCCCCATTAGATATTTTAATGAAAATATTTTAGCTGAACTAAAATATTTTTGTCCCCCTTTTTTTAATATTAAATTTGGATTTCATTATTTAAATTGAAAAAAGTGGACACTACGCCATCGTCTAAATATAATGAACCAATTAATAAGTAAACTCTCATCTACACACTCACACACACACACACACACATGTATATATATATATATATATATATATATAGTCATTCACAGACACCGTATTTCGACTTATCACGTCTCTTCAGTGTGGCCAGACATTTGTAAGCTATTTACAGCCGAGATAGAAACCCGATCGATTCAGCATCAGTGGGACAGCTTAACCGCTCGGCTATCGTCTCCTATTGAATGCGAAGGGGATTTTAACTGTTTTAATAGACACATCTGTATCCACACACGCACACACACGCACACACACACGCACATATATATATATATATATATATATATATATATATATATATATATATATTGCGGTTGGTTGGTTGAATTTTATGCCAACCGGTAAGCAACCTGCGTCCTTTGATAATTAAAAGATCCGAAAAGTGTTGATATATATATATATATATATATTATATATATATATATACAAGTTTTGTTGAACTGTACAGACAATTCTTGTCGGACAAGTTTTTGGTTGATCCTTTCTAATTTTCGGGCCATCTTTTTGGTGTCGGGGTGGAACTGGTGTAACAGTCCACCACAGGTTTCGATACGAGCGCTTTCGGCAATACAGTTTGCCATCATCAGGTAGGAAACAATGGTAGACACATACACACACACACATACACACACATATACACACACACAAAGACACACACACACACACACATACACAAAGGAAAGATGTACTCTTATTTTGACAAGTGCCTGTCTATGTTCCCAGCAAATTACTCGACTCGAACCCAACCATCTATTACTCTTATTTCTCTCGTACAGAATTATGTCTCCTATATTAGACAACTGAGGAGTTGAGTAACCAAATAAACTTTACTCCACTTAAAAGTTAACCATGTGTCACATCATGTCCGTGTTTGAAGGTTAAGGCAACCAGACAATAGGTGGGACTTTCATTTTACATAATATTTATTTAATTTTATAATTTAATTTTAAAAATATAATACACAAGCGTTTTTGTTTTTTCTGATGAAAAACAGGAAAAAGAATTATCCCCCTCTCACCTTTTGAACACACATGAAATTGAACACTCTTTACTTACACACACACACACACACACACACACACACACACACACACACACACACACACACATATATATATATATATATATATATATATATATATATATATATATATATATATAAGTAAAGAGAGCTCAATGTCATTGATAAGACATATATAGATAAATCTTTGCATCGAAAATCACATAGGCGAGAAACAGTTAGTTACCAATCACTGTCTATCTCCCCCCTCTGACTCTCTCTCTCTCTCTCTCTCTCTCTCTCTCTATATATATATATATATATATTATATATATATATATATATATATATATATAGAGAGAGAGAGAGAGAGAGAGAGAGAAAAGGATATGCATGACTTGTACGCTTTCTGGAACATCAATGCTTTCGTTTAAAATTTAGATTATTTTCTGCTTCTCCCTCGATGAGTCCGGATTAAAAAACAAGCTCTGAAGACGATTTTTATACATCGAAATATTGTTCAATATTAGCTATGAATATGATATAACATATTTTCATTTTAACAGCATATTGTGTGTTTTCATATCCTTTTATCTATACTTATACCCTCCGATTCATTTCCTGACTCTTAATATATATATATATATACTAGACAAAAAGTGACCCGTTGGTTACCCATTAAGCTCTCGCTAGATGATTGGGATTAGGAAAAAGAGTAGGATCTGCCAAAATATCGTCTGTTTTCATTTTAAAAACGAATTAAAATTTATTAAACCGATTATTTAAGGTCAAATTTTTGTCTAAGTCGAAAAAGTAAAAAAGCAAAATAATATTACACATGTAATTTATTTTTGATACATTTAAAATGATGTTTTCGGTCAATTTCGATCGAGGTGCCTGCGAAGACGCTACTTAAAATCCGTTTTTACAAAATAGATTGTAACTTTTGCGATTGAAAAAAAATTCACATTGGATTGTCCTATTAGACACATAACCTAGTAGATAAAGGAGTTAGGTTAAGACAGTTCTAAATGACAGTTATCTCTAGACTGCAGGTTCAATCCTGGTCAGGGGTAGCAGTGACATAGAATAATAATTAACACAGCTTAACACCTGTACACCAGCTATGGTTAGTGGAATGAGAATAGGATACCCCTGTGGGCTGAATAAAGGGTTGGGTTCAAAGTTCCGTGATGGCTCCCGATTACAAGAAGATTCCTGTGTCCGACAGGAAATACCTGAAGAAGGCCGGAGGGCACATCGGCCGAAACGCAGCAGAGATAACAATGAAGATGTGGACAATAGTCTGAATAATACAAATAATGGTAATCTTTTCAGAGTTCCGTCCTGGCTTCCTACCTCAAAAACTGCTAAACGCAGACTGCTGAAAAACAACACCAACTACGATTGAAGTCCGTAGCCGAAGCGGTATCAATTGAAAAAAGAAACAACAACTTAGGGCGTTTTTCCCGAAAACCCAACGTTTTATTACAAAATTTGTGGTTCTGTTTTTCCTGGGTCACCCAAATTATTTATTTATTTTCTATTAAACTAACCCTAACCTCTAACCCCAACCCTAACCCTAAACCCTAACCCTAGTTTTTTTTTTACACCGCTTCGTAGCTGGTGATTTTTTTTGTTTTTTTCAGCAGTCACTTGCTAGCAGTTTTTGAGGCAGGATTCCAGGACAGAACTCCGCAAAGATTACCGTAATAATACTCCAAAAATTATTTTTTAGTTTTTATTTTCATTTTATTTTTCGATTTTCGGTACTTATTTACTACTCGAGCAGATTCTTTAAAAAAATGGTACTCTTCTCGGAGAACCGTCCCGCCTCAAAAAACGCTAACCGGTGGCTGCTGAAAAAACCAGCTAAGATTGAAGTCCGTAAACGAAGCGGTGTCACTTGCAAAAAAAAAAAAAAAACGAAAACAACCAACTTTGGGCTTTTCTCCCGAAAATCCAACCCCAACCCTAAACCCTAACCCTAACCCCACCTCTAGTTAAAATTAACAGTTTTATTACAAAATGTTTGGGTTCTGTTTTTTCTGGGTTAGAAAAAACAGAGCCCAAATTATTTATCTTCCCATTAAACTAATCCTAAACACCAACCCCAACCCCAACCCTTAAACCCAAACCATAACCCGAGTTTTTTTTATTCAAGTAACACCGCTTCGGCTACGGACTTCAATCGTAGCTGGTGTTCTTTTTTTTTAGCAGCCACCATGCACAAAATTTTGGTCGTTTTAGTTTATGCTAATTTTTGTGATTTATTTGAATCATGGTGGTAAGTATTATATTTAATGCGTTTGCTCCCAGTCTCTTTAGTCAGATCTTAGCCCTGAAGAGCATTAAGCGAAACTTTTAGTAGGTTTATCTGAATCATTAGATTTATCTTTATTATTTGCTCTACTTAGGTATTGAGCACTTTTTACTTATTAGCTTTAGTCTCCTGGCGGGTTTTGTATGTATATATATATATATATATATATATATATATATATATATATATATATAAATTGTTTTTCTTTATTGTACTAATAGATTATTTTTTGGTTGGTATGATTATCTTGGTCTTTTCTTTTTTTCCAAACATTTTATTCTCCCCGGTTGATGTTTGGTAGTATATTTTTACAATCAAACTATTTGCTGGGTTTTTTCTCACCGCGAGGATTTACCAACACGCTTGGTATATTATATATACTAGCAAATATATGCACCCTCCGGGTGCAAGTATTTAAGTTTTAATGTAATAAAATATCATGTTAACTTAGAAAGGGTAATGGAACTAAATAAGATGCCGATAAAAAGATTTGAAACAGAGGGGGAACAACTAAAACTTGCTTTTTCTTCACTTCCGTCTTTCATTGCTAAGTTTTCATAATTTAACTATTTAGTCAAATTAGGAAGTAAAGAATAGAATTACTGTTAATATTGTTAATGGAATTATTGGAGAGATTTTTGCTCATATACATTAAGATAAAACCAAACAATTAGAAACCAATAATACTAAGCACATATTTATTAAAATCAAATTTTTAATATCAATATGCAAATTAGCCTTCCCCTTCACATTGCAAACCACTATATTTTGTATATATAAATACAATTGCATGTTAATAGTATGTAGATATGGTCAACAGTGGCTTCAGCCTCTGGACTATTGATATAATTAACAGCGTCGATCCCAGGGGGCCATCCCCCCAGGCAACACCTGCCCCCTCGATTTAAAGGGGCAGGGTTGGGTTTATTGCCCAGCGCCTGAGGCGCCCCCCTTGAGGGGGAATGCCGATGGGATCGACGCAATTTTTCACCTGCCACTCCATGAGCTTCGGCTTGTGGGTGGTCCCACGTTAATAGGGACTTTGTGCCTGACCCGTACAAGTGGGGTACGCGGTAAATACAGTATGTAGATATGGTCAACAGTGGCTTCGGCCTCTGGACCATTGATATAATTAACAGCGTCGATCCCAGGGGGCCATCCCCCCAGGCAACACCTGCCCCCTTGATTTAAAGGGGCAGGGCTGGGTTTATTGCCCAGTGCCTGAGACGCCCCCTTGAGGGGAATGCCGACGGGATCGACGCAATTTTTCACCTGCCACCCCATGAGTCTCGGCTTGTGGGTGGTCCCACATAAATAGGGCCTTTGTGCCTGACCCGTACAAGTGGGGTACGTGGAAAATATCATGTAGATATGGTCAACAGTATTAATAATGTAAAACAATTTTATTAATAATTGAGGTTTGAATAAAAATAAAATCATGGAGGATGTGACGTAAATAACTAAGGGAATTGTGACTTGAGTAGTAATATAGTTTCGGTTACAGACAGAAAAACACACAATCTCCATTATAATAAGATATATATATATATATATATATTGCTTTATTCCACTCATCATTTACGTTCATTCCTTTTTTTCTTTCTTCTTTTCCCTCTTTATCGCTACTTTCACTTTCTTTCTTTCTTACTAACTTTCATTCTTCACTTAATTTTTTCTTTCTTTCTTTCTTTCTTTCTTCTTTCTTCTCTATTCACGTTCATTCTTCTTTGTTTCTTTCTTTCTTTTCTTTTCTTTCTTTCTTTTTTCTTTCACGTAAATAAATCAGAATTTATATTTTTAGAATTTCCGATTTTCTTGGCCTAAGCGTTTGTGACGTCATAGTCATAGTTTTGAGGAGGCGCTTTAGGTGCAATGGTTATGAGGTTGTGCCCCCAATCCATAAAGACAAATCCGGTGAGTTGCAGCCGGAGAGTATCAGGTGTGATAGGCATCTCACTGTCCAGTGTGCTTCATCACTTTCACCACCTCAGCAAAATCACCCGAACCTGCTAAAGTGCGACTCATGTTACCAAAATATTGCAAAACTTTTGACTCACCCAAATACAAATCATAGATGCATTCGCCACGGCCAAAAGATAGATAGATAGATAGATAGATAGATAGATAGATATGAAAAGACCGAGATCGATCAAACGCTCGATAGATAGATAGATAGATAGATAGATAGATAGATAGATAGATATGTATGGGCTGAGGTAGAAACAAATAGATAGATAGATAGATAGATAGATATGAATATACTGAGATAGATGGATAGATAGATAAATGCATTGGCTGCTGCCAATATATATATATATATATATATATATATATATATATATATATATATATATATATATAGAGAGAGAGAGAGAGAGATAGATAGATAGATATGAATATACTGAGATAGATACATAGATGGATAGATAGATAAATGCATTGGCTACTGCCATTAATATATATATATATATATATATATATATATATATAGATAGATAGATAGATAGATAGACAGATATGAATATACTGAGATAGATAGATAGATAGATGGATAGATAAATGCATTGGCAAGTGCCAATATAAAAATATATATATATATATATATATATATATATATATATATATATATATATATATTGATAGATAGATAGATAGTTAGATATGAATATACTGAGATAGATAGATAGATAGATAGATAGATAGATAGATATGAATATACTGAGATAGATAGATAAATAGATGGATATATAGATAAATGCATTGGCTACTGCCAATATATATATATATATATATAATATATATATAATATATATATATATATATATAGAGAGAGAGAGAGAGAGAGAGATAGATAGATAGATAGATCAGAAATGTTATGTAGTAAACAGAATCAGGAATATACACCCAAAATTTTTTTTACTCTCGTCCCTTTTTTTATTTTTTTACACTAACAAGAAATTAACTAAAAAGTTTACAAATAAATAAATACCTACGATTTTGTGTAAAATTGATGTGGAAAATATTCAAAATAATTGTTTGATTATTACATGCACGCAACATTTTATTTGAGAGGGACGGGGCTCAGTTTTTATTTCAAATTGTTTTTTTTTTTTTTTTATTTTTTTTACTCCTTTAATAAATTTGATGATTTTACTTACTTATGATACAAACCCTCTGACATTGAAATTTTAACTCCCATCCTCTCAGGCAATGTCTTTCAAAAATTATTTTTACAACGCCCGGAGGGTGTTTTCTGTTGCTAGTATATATAATATATTTAATATGTATAATATATTCAATATATTTACTATATCTAATATATTTCAATATAGATCTAATATATTTAATAATAATATTATTGATATAATATATTAATACTATTATCGATATCATATATATTTACAATATATCATAACAATATATAGTAATAATATATATATATATAATATATAGTCGTCGGGTGGCCTAAAGTCGGTATCAGTCAGACAGCGAGGGAGTTTATCCCCTTTTCCTTTAATTTCTAATTTAATTTCTTTGCTCATTTTCATTTTAAGAACGAATTAAAATTAATCAAATTGATTATTTAAGATCAATTTTTGTCTTAGTCGAAAAGTAGTAACATAATGAGCATCTGTAATTACAAAAATTAAATATTACATATGTAATTTATTTTTAATACATTTTAAACAATTAAATTTTGCTAAAAAAATGGCCAAGTGAAGATTTTGAAATTTTTGATGCACTCAAAACAAACTTTTTTTATAACGCTTTCATATATCTAAATACATAATAGTAAGTTTTGGTATGTACGTGTCGATCTATAACACAGAAAGAGAAGTCACTCAGATTTTAAATCTTGCATATAGATTAATATCTTACTAACTAAGAAACACGTCAAATTTGGTTATTGATTTTTACTAATTAAGGGATATAATTAATTAATTAATTAAGCCAAAATCACCAAATTTGCAGAACTATCCATATACCAGCGCCTGCTGATAATAAAATATTGTCTGCAGACTGCCTTTTTTTACAGCGATTTATAGCGATTTACAGCAGAAATGTATCATTTTAGCGAATAAATTTCGCAGTCTAAGCAGTTCTGTTAGGAATTTATCACCTATTCTTGGTCCAATCTTTAAAATATTTATATCGTTGAAAAGAAAATAATATACTCTTTCTGAATATGCAAATTATATTTTGCTTCAGTCAGCCTAGAATTCGTAGTATCATTTTTTTCATACTTAAATTTTAACATAAAATCAAATTTTATTTATCGCATATTTCTGTTTCTATCTTAAAGATATTCATTTTGTTAGAAAAAAAGATCTTTCTAAATATGTAATTAGTATGTCTTTTCATACATTGAATTATTTTTAAAACGAATTAAATAACAAATCAAACGAAAACACTTAACGACAACTCAACTTTGGTTTATAAATTTCCGTCGTTCGTCAATTGTAAATAAAACCTTTTTTTTTTTCATAATCGCGTTAATTTATTTATTTCAATATTAGAAATACAAATAAAATCATGATACTAATGTAGAATAGTGCGCAAGAGATAATACCATTAGATTACCTAATACATTTCACGGAAATACCTGAAAACTCAAATTGTTATCAAATTTATGATATAGTATACTTTACTATAATAATTTGACATTCGATCGACTACGTTTTTGAATTAATAATGTTATAAGATTATTTATCGTTTTACATAAATTTGATTACTTAATTTAATTCTTTTTTTCTTTTTCAAATATTAATTTGAAATTTAGCGAATCGCGTCTGCACCGACCATCAAAATAATCAAATATATGCTTTCATTAAAATTTTTAAAAATATAAAGTTTCGTCTTAGAAATCAATAACAAAAAAACTTTAAATACTCTATGAACAGAAAAAAAATACTGAATTGTTGGTATTTATGTAAATATAATATAATTTTTCGTTCCAAACAAGCAGTGCGTAGAAGTCGTTTACCCTAGGAAACCTTATCTTGAGAAGGGAAGCCTGGACTAAGTATCCAATAGGCACCCCAAATTATCAACTTAATGAAAGATTCCCATTTTGACTCATTACCGATAACTTCCGCTTCCAATATTTTGAAAATAAATTTTGTGATACTATTTCTGAACAACATCCTTTTATTCAAATAAACATAAAAAAGTAAATAAAAACTGTATTTTTATTTAAATAAACATAATTGCATTTCTCTTCTGATTAAGTAAAAATTATTTTAGTATAAAAACGTCTTTCATTGTTTTTTAATTTATTGTAAGTGTTGAAAAATATTCACAAACTTCTGATTAAAAAGTATTTATTTAAAAAAAAATTTTTCTATTGAATTTTAATTTGATTAATATGTACCAACCATCTATTTATTTAATTTATCATAAGTTCAACATCTCTGTAGATTTCTGATTAAAATCATTTGTTTACAAAAATTTGGAAGCGGCAGTTACCGGTGATGGGTGAAAATATGAACCTTTCATTAAGTTGATGATTTGGGGTGCCTATTGGAGACTTGGTCCGGAAGCTTTTTTAACGTCAGATGCCTAGATCTACAGGAAGACGTTAGTGATAATTTACTAACCCCCCAAAAAAACAAAAAAACACATATCTTATTATAATGGAGATTGTGTGTTTTTCTGTTTGTAACCGAAACTATATTACTACTCAAGCCACAGTTCCCTTAGTTATTTACATCACATTCTCCATGATTTTATTTTTATTTAAACTATTATTAATAAAGTTGTTATACCTCATTAATACTATTGACCATATCTAGATACTAATAACATGTAATTGTATTTATATATACAACAAAATAGCGGTTTACAGTGTGAACGGGAAGGCTAATTTGCAAATTGATCTTTAAAATTTGATTTTAATAAATATGTGCTTAGTATTATTGATTTCTAATTGTTTGGTTTTATCTTAATGAATATGAGAAAAAATCTCGGGGATAAATCTTAAATGAAATCGATTAATAAGAAGAAATAACTGTAATATTATCCTTTACTTCCAATTTTAACTAAATAGTTAAATTAGGAAAATTTACCAATGAAAAACGGGAGTAATGAAAGATGATAGAAGAATTCGTTTCAAAGTTGTTCTATTCTTCAATCATACCCCCTCTGTTGTAAATCTTTCTATCTGCATTCTTATTTAGTTTCATTAGCCTTTCTAATTTAATATGATATTTTATTATATTAAAACTTAAATACTTGCACCCGGAGGGTGCATATATTTGCTAGTAAACATAATAAAAACAACAAATATTTGATAAATAAAAAATTACCAAAAATCAGGGAATTATCTGATTTAATAAAATGTTTTATGCTGAATAGAAGAAAAACATTTTAAGTACCAAAAATTGGAAAATTAATTTTTTATATAAAAATAATTTTTGGAGATTTCTTTTTACTCTTTTCGGTTATTATTTAATTTCCTATTATATCATAAAAGAAAAAAAATACATCGATATTTGTACTGTTTAAAATAATCAACAAATTCTTCTTTTTTTTCTAATTACTGAATAGTTTCTATCAAACTGATTCAATGGAAATAAATCAATATTTAAAAAAAGTAATTATTACTCTTTTCGACAACCATAGATGCTTTTGAGGAAACATTTTATATACCTAATTAATAGATAAAATTCATTTAAAATCTGAAACGCCTAATTTTAAATTTTAAACTTCATATTTTGAGATTCTAAAAACAAGTAATTATTCAATAACTTGTTTACTTTATTTTTGTTATCTAATAATTTTTGGAAAAAAAAAAACATTTGAAAATTTAGGCCCCACCCTTTTAAACAGAACAAATATCGATGTATATATTTTTTTTCTCTTATGATATAATAGGAAATTAGATAATAACCGAAAAGAGTAAAAAGAAATCTCCAAAAATAATTTTTTTATAAAAAAATAATTTTCCAATTTTTGGTACTTATTTTCTACCAGAATCGCCCCCTTAAAATATGTTTCTTCTATTCACACCTTCGGTCTTTTGTCTTTTTATTTATACGGTAATTAGATTCCAAAGTATATAACCCCGCTGATATTTTGCACCCCAAACATAAGGTGGGGATCAAAGTTAAGTGACTGAAAAAAATTAGAAAGTTTTGAAATAAAATAATAGATGCCTTATAAAATTAATTTATTGATAAATCAACTCTGAACATTTCATTAAAATCGGTCATTCTATATAATTCTTGTACCCCCTCAGGTTACAGTGCCTTCTGTGACTATGAAGTCCAATGTTTGAAAAACAGCCCGGACCACAGATGTCGCAGGTGAAAATTAAAACAATTAACGACAAAGTAAATATATATATACATTCACTATCACCTGAGCTTGCTTGTTGAACAAAAATAATTAAGATTTTATCTATATCTGGGAAGATAATTAAGAATTAGGATTTGAATAGTAAGAGAAAGGAAAGTCATTAGAGGCGTTCAGGATTAAAACATAAACAAATCAATTATATAAGACCAAACCAATAAACAGATCTACGAGATTAACTTTTTATTATTCCCCTTACCCAGGTGACGCTCGGTAGCCGCTTCTGGTATATATATAAAGTACAGTTGATATGTATGTATGTACGGAGGAGACTATGAAAATAAAACAAAGTAAATATATGGGTAATTCCATGTTAAGTCAAAAAAAAAAATGACACCAACCCCCTTCAATTTTTCTGATTTTTTTTTTACAGGTGTAGACTATGTGAACGTTAGACAATCCCCAAAATTTGAACTTCCAATTCCAAAAATTGGCGGAGTCATTTCGATTTTAGCTCTCCAAATTTTGTGGGGTTGGCGAAAAATGGCTACTTTTTGTAATCTATTTTTGTCTGTAAAATGAGTTGTAGAGCTTCCCTACTACTAAAAATCATTTTTGCCATGAAATTCAGAAATGCTATCAGAAATGTCTTAAAGTCAACCAATTTTAAGTTATTGATGATTTCTGATTTTTTCATAGCAAGATCAATATCCCGATGTGGCACTGCATCTATGAGAAAACATTTTTCTATTATTATTTCACATATATTGAACATTATTTGCAGTAAAAAGATGGTTTGATATTTGCTCAGAACCGAAGCTACAACATCAGTTAAAATTTTGCAAATCATCAAATTAAATTTGGATAGTTATGTCGATTTTTAGTATTAACATAACTCCTCCACTTTTTGGAATTGGAAACTCAAATTTTGTGGATTGGCTAACTTCAGAAAAATTGAAGTGCAAAATTTTTACAAATTTTGCAAAATGTTGTAGCTTTGGTTCTAAGCAAATATCAAACTATATTTTCAGTCTAAATAATGTTCCATGTATGTGAAATAATAATAGAAAGAATTGTTGTCGTAGATGCAGTGCCACATCGAGATATTGATCTTGCTAGAAAAAAAAAAAAGAAAGAAAAAGCAATCAATAATTTAGAATTGGTTGACTAAGCCTTTTTTTAATAGCATTTCTGGATTCCTTGGGCAAAAATACTTTTATAAACCAATTTTTAGGAGTAGGGTAGCTCTAGAACTTATTTTACGGACAAATATAGGTTACAAAAAGTCGCCATTTTTAGACCCCCCTCAAAGAGATAAAAATCCGCCAATTTCAGGAATTGGAAGCTCAAATTTTGAGGATTCGCTAACTTTATCCTAATCCAGACTTGGACAAAATTTCAGAAAAATGGAACGGGTGGGTGACATGATCTGGATGATTTGACACGGAATTACCCATACATACACATTTACGATCAACAGAGCTTGCTTTTTGTGCAAAAATAATAAAGATTTTATTTGTATTCATGAAGATATTTAAAAATTAGAATTTGAATAGTAAGAGAAAGGAAAGTCATTGGTTGCGTTTGTGATTTAAACATAAATCAATTATGGAAGACCAAAACAGTCAATTGATCTGCGAGACTAACTTTTTTTATCCCCACCTCTACCCAGGCAATGCCAGGTAGCCACTTCTTGTAATTATATAAAAGACAGTTGGTATGTATCTATGTACATATGTATGTATATATGTCCGAAGGAAACTAGAAAAATAAAACAATTAACGACAAAGCAAATATATATATATATACATTTACTATCAACAATGTCCATTGAGCATTAATAGTTAAATTTTTATTTTCTGTCGACCTCTGCTTAAACATCTCTGGAGGCCTCGGCTTAATCTTTGATCACAGAGGTAGTTGCTTCATACAACACATTGTCCACATTCACTGTATATACATCTCTATTCTCATAAAGATTAGATGGATCATCAGGGCCTATTGGACAATCACATTTTTCTTCTTTCTTGTTGACCTCTGCGTAGACATCTCCAGAGGCCTCGACATGTTCTTTACTTGCCGATGTTGTTGCTTCATACAACACATTGTCCACATTCACTGTATATATATCTCCTTCGTAAATATTAGATGGATCCTCAGGGTCTATTGGAGAATCATATTTGATTTCTTCTCTCTTGTTGACCACTGCATACACATCCACAGGGGTCTCTGCATATTTTTTGTTCTCTGCCTTTAGCTGAGATCGATCCTCTGTTGTTGTTGCTTGATAAAACACATTCTCCACAATTACCTCCTGGTCGTCATTAAATTTATTATAGGGGACTGAGCCTTTGGGAGTCTTTCCAATTGCCCCATCTTCACCCAAAGGAATCCCATATTCAACCCCAGAAATCCTGTCATATTGATGAATCTCCTCATCTTCATCCAGAGGAATTCCATAGGTACCCCCGGAAATCCTGTCATAATCGTGATTCTCCCCATCTTTATCCAAAGGAATTTCCTTTATGGATTTTTCAGTTTCTGTATTTAGGGTCCTTTTTGATGTCCGGTGTCTACAAAAGATTAAAGAAAAAAATAAACAAATGAATCTATATACAGTTCAATTTCGTGTCATTAGTCATTTATTTTCATTTACACCGTCAATATCCGGTTGTTTGTTAGGGGTTGGGTTTAGGGTTTACTAACCCCTAACCCTAACCCCTAACAAACAACCGGATATTGACGGTGTAAATGAAAAACATGGCCTAATGACACAAAATCGAAAAGGGGTGCCTTAAGGTAATATGGTTAAAAAATCGAAGTGAATCCGACAATATGCTGAAATAAATAAATAAATTAAATGAAATAAAAAATAAGAATAAATAGATAAATAAATAAAATAAAAAATAAATAAATAAATAGAAAGAAATTTAAAAAATAAATGAAAAAATAAATAAAGGAAAGAAAATATTGAATGGATAAAAATGATTATTTTGGTGTGTGACATCTATCAATGATGTTTAATAATTTCAAATTTATTACATCAATGAACAAATAAATGAAATATCAAGATAAACAGACGCTTTCAAATCGCAGACATTTATATCAAAATAAATGAAATTACAATAATAATAAAATATAACTTTCTACTTCAAGATCGCAGGTTAATAATATACATACGAAAAAAATTAAATTCATTTTTCAGACCAAGTTCCCCTTTAAGCACCCCAAGGGCGACCTGGATTCAGAGGGACATGTTTCGCTTTGGAACGTCAACATCCGGTTGTTTGTTAGGGTTAGGGTTTATTGTTAGGGTTAGGGTTTAGGGTTAGGGTTAGCAGTTCGTTTTATAATTTAAAAAATGCGTCTAAAAACCGTCTGGTAACAAACAACTGGATGTTGACGGTGCAAAGCGAAACATGTCCCTCTGAATCCAGGTCGTCTCTGAGGTGCTTAAAGGTAACTTGGTCCCATTTTTCAACTGTTACATGTCACTGTATATTCCCCAGCTACAGGGTTATATGTGTGTCTATACGCGACCCCTTTATACCCTGTCTTTATAGATGTGGCTCACCAGCCCCGACATTTCCGCGTATAGTTTATATACTTTATGCCATTTAACCACGAAATTGGAATCCATCATGGGGTGGACAGTTAGTCACCATCTTTACAGATCATTTTATATCCTCAAACTATTTTCAAGGAAACTTTTCGTTTACAGTAGTAATGTATAAAAGTACTGCAACGTCGATGTGAATCAGCAATCATAGCACACACCGAAACGATAAACTTAAGACCTGGATTGTTTAAACTAAACGTATCGATTGCAAAAACTATAATACACGAAAATAAAATTAAAATCGAAATTGAAAATGGATAAAACTGTAGTCCCATGTATATATATATATATATATATATATATATATATTAGAAATAAATGATTTAATTTAATTTGAATCAATTGAATCTTTATTTCTGTTTGTATAGTTGTGTTTTATTCGCTCCTCAGCTTTTGGACTTCATAAATTGAAACTTGGCAGGTTGCCTCCTCTGTTCCTTGGAAAGGTTTTAAGTCACTACATGGTTGGCAGGTGGTCTAAAATTTAAAATTTTGGGGCATCCAGAAATCATTATCTTTGAAAAAAGAACTCACACACTTACAAGTTTTAAGTATACAGAAAAACGGTCGTCGTCATGTTTTTCTGTATACTTAAAAACTGTTTTATTATTATTATCATTAATATTATTTTATTTTATTTTGTATTTAAAATAATAATGTGTGTCTAAGCCATTGAAATTTCAGTAGAATTTGTGGCAATAATGAAAAGCGTTTCAAATTATTTAACTATCAGTTCTTTCTTTTTTTTTTGGGGGGGGGCATGTTTGTTTGTTTTTGTTTATTACTGCACACCATTCAGAACTGATTCTATAAAGAAACTTCAATTAGTCTAGGAGAAGGAAAACACAGAATTGAATTCAGTTAAAATTCCGCTTGAACTTGTGTCACATCCTACTTGTGCAGAATGGTTGGTAATATGTATACAAGTAAGTGAATTTCTACCAGAATAATCGAGGAAAATAATCACTTCCTATGTGTGTCTAAGCTGGTTCGTTAAAATTTGAGGCAACGAATAAAAATGGTTCAGTTTTTTATTTGTTTGTTTGTTTTTGTTTTTGTGGTGGTGGGAGGGGTGTTGTCCAATATTTGCATAATCAATGCCTACAATTCAGAATTGGGGAGGGGTGGTTTGCTTGATTTTTGTCTAATAATGCTCACCATTCAGAACTGATTCTATGAAGAAATTTCAAATGATTATTTAATAAAGATGAGGATGTTAGTTCGATAAATAAACACCTGTTTAATAATTAATTGATTTACCTGTAAATGATGAGGATGTTCGATAAATAAACACCTGTTTAATAAATTGATAGATTTACCTGTAAATGATGAGGATGTTCGATAAATAAACACATGTTTAATAAATTGATAGATTTACCTGTAAATGATGAGGATGTTCGATAAATAAACACCTGTTTAATAAATTGATAGATTTACCTGTAAATGATGAGGATATTCGATAAATAAACACCTGTTTAATAAATTGATAGATTTACCTGTAAATGATGAAAGCAACCAACAGGAAAATTATAATCAGCAAGACAATCACAACGGACCCAAAAATGATTAACACTGAAAAATAAACCAAAAATATTGGTATTAGCATGGAACAGTCTAAACAATAAATTCCCTGTTATGAAGTCAGAGTGCTCACAATATTATCAACATAATTTCCTTCATCATCATTATCATCAATTTTCACTTTAGTTGTTGCATTTAATTTCCTTCTTTCGCTTCTCCTTTCTATTTACATCCTTAAGGAAAGAATAATTACGACAGCCAACAACACCAGCTGCAATATTTGGACAAGCAGAAGAACAACAAAAGCAAGAATACGGAAATGGGGAGAAAACAATTATATGTTTGGGGGGGTGGAAGGTTGTTAGACGGGTTTTAGCACCAATACGAAACAAAATATCATTTTGAAAATAAATCTTATAAAATCAATTTAACAAAAAAAGTGAATTTACATTTATTTATTTTTAACTTTTTCTTTTTTTTTTACCTTCATCGTTCTTCTTTCTTTCTTTCTTTCTTTCTTTCTTTCTTTCTTTCTTGCCTTCTCTCTCCTTCTCTCCCTCTTCCTCTCTCCCTCTCCCTCTCCTTCTTTTTTCTGTCTCTCTTTCTTTCTCTCTTTCCTTCTTTCTTTATTTATTTCTTGCCTTCTCTCTCTCTCTCTCTCTCCCTCTCCCTCTCCTTTTTTCTGTCTCTCTTTCTTTATTTCTCTCTTTCTTTCTTTCTTTCTTTCTTTCTTTCTTTCTTTCACTTACCATTAATATATGACAATATTTTTTCTTTTGTAGCAACATTCGTTGAAGAAGATATTCCATCTGCAATTAAAAAAAAACAAATTCATTCCTTTTATCTTTCTTTTACTCTTCTTTCTTTTATTCTTTCTTTCTTCATTCTTTCTTTCTTTTTCTTTCTTCTTTCTTCTTTATTCTTTCTTTCTTTCTTTCTTTCTTTCTTTCTTTTCTTTCTTTTCTTTTTTCTTTTTTTCTTTCTTTCTTTTTTCTTTCTTTCTTTCTTTATTCTTTCTTTCTTTCTTTCTTTTTTCTTTCTTTCTTTCTTTCTTTCTTTCTTTCTTTTATTCTTTTCTTTTTTTCTTCTTTTATTCTTTCTTTTATTCTTTCTTTCTTTCATTCTTTCTTTCTTTTTCTTTCTTTCTTTTTTCTTTCTTTCTTTCTTTTTCTTTCTTTTATTCTTTCTTTCTTTCATTCTTTCATTCTTTCTTTTATTCTTTCTTTCTTCTTTTTCTTTCTTTCATTCTTTCTTTTTTATTCTTTCTTTCTTATTCTTTCTTTCTTTCATTCTTTCTTTTATTCTTTCTTTTTTCTTCTTTTCTTTCTTTTTTCTTTTTTCTTTCTTTCTTTCTTTCTTTCATTCTTTCTTTCATTCTTTCTTTTATTCTTTCTTTCTTTCATTCTTTCTTTCTTTCTTCTTTCTTCTTCTTTATTCTTTCTTTCTTTTTTTCTTTCATTCTTTCATTCTTTCTTTCATTCTTTCTTTCATTCTTTCTTCTTTCTTTTTCTTTCTTTCTTTCTTTCTTTCTTTCATTCTTTCTTTCTTTCTTTCTTTTTTCTTTCTTTCTTTTCTTTCTTTCATTCTTTCTTTTTTTCTTTCTTTCTTTCATTCTTTCTTTCTTTCATTCTTTCTTTCTTTCTTTTATTCTTTCTTTCTTTCATTCTTTCTTTCTTTCATTCTTTCTTTCATTCTTTCTTTTATTCTTTCTTTCTTTCATTCTTTCTTTCTTTCATTCTTTCTTTCTTCTTTCTTTTATTCTCTTTCTTTCATTCTTTCTTCTTTCATTCTTTCTTTCTTTCATTCTTTCTTTTTTTCTTTCTTTCTTTCTTTCTTTCATTCTTTCTTTCTTTTTCTTTCTTTCTTTCATTCTTTCTTTCTTTCTTTCTTTTTCTTTCTTCTTTCATCTTTCTTTTTTTCTTTCTTTTATTCTTTCTTTCTTTCATTCTTTCTTTCATTCTTTCTTTATTCTTTCTTTCTTTTTATTCTTTCTTTCTTTCTTTCTTTCATTCTTTCTTTCATTCTTTCTTTTTTCTTTCTTTCTTTCTTTCTTTCTTTTATTCTTTCTTTCTTTATTCTTTCACAGTTTCTTTTTCATCTCTCTCTCTCTCTCTCTCTCTCTCTCTCTCTCTCTCTCTCTCTCTCTTTTTTTTTTTTTACTTACCATTAGTAGTAGAGATATTTTTTTCTGTTGTAGTAACATTCGTTGAAGGAGATAGTTCATCTAAAAGAAATAAATTAAATTCATTACTTTCACCTTTCTTTCTTTCTTTCTTTCTCTCTTTCTTTCTTTCTTTCTTTTTTTCTTTCTTTCTTTACTATTACCTTTCATTCTTTTATCTTTACCTATCTTTCTATCAATTTTCCTTTCTTTCTTTCTTTCTCTCTTTCTTCCTATCTTTCCTCCTCTCTTTCTTTCTTTCTTTCTTTTTTTTCTTTTACTTACCATTCGTAGTTGAAAGATTGTTTTCTGTTGAAGGAGGTATTTCATCTGCAAAAAAAAAAAAAAAAAAAATTAAATTCAAAAATCAAAAAAAGTAAACATGGAAAATTCTATGGAAGATCAATGGTATCAACAATTGTTTATTGCTAGAAAATTTTAACAATGACTTATTTAGTTTCATTTTTAGTCTGTTTTTTGTTTGTTTTTTTTGTTTTGTTTTTTTCACACACTGTTTTAACTGGTTCACTGGAGTCTGAATTACAAAAGTCTACTCAGGACTCCAGTGTAGTTTGGTACTTCAGCTAGTATAAAATAAAACTCCCTATCAGCCGGGTTTTCTGTCTGGTTCTAAGACTCTAACCATCATTTGGATTGTCCATTGAAATATGGTTGGCAACACTAGTTCTTACCCAATGTAGGTTGGTACTTCAGCTAGTATAAATAAAACTCCCTATCAGCCTGGTTTTCTGTCTGGTTCTAAGACTCTAACCATCATTTGATTGTCCATTGAAATATGGTTGGCAACACTAGTTCTTACCCAATGTAGGTTGGTACTTCAGCTAGTATAAAATAAAACTCCCTATCAGACAGTTTTCTGGGGAAGGGGTGTCATTATCGAAGCCCCAAATGACCTTAACCCCCCTGTTTTTAGGGGGGGGGCGTTGGGTCGAATCAATTTGCGATTCATGTACAAAAAATGAAGAATAAAATGATTACCATTCGTTGTCCGTGAAGCAGGTATAACCAAACTTTTACCGAGGAACTCTCCAAAATCCTCTTCATTTTCGTTGGAAACTACAAAATAATCGTAATAGTTTATTATTATTATTATTATCATGATTATTATTATTATTATTATTATTATTATTAATGTAATAAAATAATATATCAAATTAGAAAGGTTAGCGAAACTAAATAAGAATGCAGATAAAAAGATTAGAGGTGCGTATAATCGATAAATAGAACATCTGAAACTTACTCTTCCATCACTCCCGTCTTTCATTGCTTAATTTTCCTGGTTTATTTAGTTAAAATAGGAAGTAAAGAATAAAATTAGAATTATTTCTTCTTGTTAATTGATTTCTTTTAAGATTTTTATTCATATTCTTTCAGATAAAACCAAACAATTAGAAATCAATAATACTAAGCACATATTTATTAAAATCAATTTTTTAATATCAATATGCAAATTAGCCTTCCCGTTCACACAATAAACCACTATTTTGTTGTATATATAAATACAATTGAATGTTATTAGTATGTAGATATGGTCAACATTATAAATAATGTAAAACAATTTTATTAATAATTGAGGTATAAATAAAAATAAAATCATGAGTAATGTGATTTAAATAACTAAGGGAATTGTGACTTGAGTAGTGATATAGTTTTGGTTACAGACAAACACGCAATCTCCATTATGATAAGATTATTATTATTATTTTAATCGCAAGAAGCGCTCAAGACCAATCCAAGAAGATCAGAACTCAGAAATCCCTTAAGAAACAAAAAAAAGGGAAATATGAATGCAATTCCCTAACCCCTTGACATAATATAATCCTAGATGTGTTGACATGTCATTAAAATCAATCGTTGTGTCTCTAAGTGAGCCCAAGACCAATCCAAGAAGATCAGAAGTCATAAATCCCTTAAGAAACAAAAAAGGGAAATATGAACGCAATTCCCTAACCCCTTGACATAATATAACCCTAGATGTGTTGACATGTCATTAAAATCAATCGTTGTGTCTCTAAGTGTGCCCAAGATCAATCCAAGAAGATCAGAAGTCATAAATCCCTTAAGAAACAAAAAAGGGAAATATGAATGCAATTCCCTAACCCCTTGACATAATATAACCCTAGATGTGTTGACATGTCATTAAAATCAATCGTTGTGTCTCTAAGTGTGCCCAAGACCAATCCAAGAAGATCAGAAGTCATAAATCCCTTAAGAAACAAAAAAGGGAAATATGAACGCAATTCCCTAACCCCTTGACATAATATAATCCTAGATGTGTTGACATGTCATTAAAATCAATCGTTGTGTCTCTAAGTGTGCCCAAGATCAATCCAAGAAGATCAGAAGTCATAAATCCCTTAAGAAACAAAAAAGGGAAATATGAATGCAATTCCCTAACCCCTTGACATAATATAACCCTAGATGTGTTGACATGTCATTAAAATCAATCGTTGTGTCTCTAAGTGTGCCCAAGACCAATCCAAGAAGATCAGAAGTCATAAATCCCTTAAGAAACAAAAAAGGGAAATATGAACGCAATTCCCTAACCCCTTGACATAATATAACCCTAGATGTGTTGACATGTCATTAAAATCAATCGTTGTGTCTCTAAGTGTGCTCAAGACCAATCCAAGAAGATCAGAAGAGAGGAATCAACTCAGAAGAATAGAAGATCCGGCCAGATAAGAAGATAAGTATCGGAATATGAAGATAAGTATGAAGGATATGCAACACAACAACATCAACAATATCGAAAGATTAATTATTATTTTCATTTTCTTGTTTAGTGTTTACATTTGTACATTAAAAAAAGATACAGCAAAATATGTGTGGTATAAAGTCTTACCTTTTAGGAAAAACCAGGTATTTGGAATTATAGTAAGTTTATATTCACCATTCCATAAGTAGTAAGAAAATGCTGGACGGTGATGTATTGTATTTGACGTCATGATATGATATTCTTCTGCTTCCATAGACATAAAAAGTATAAGGAAATGAAATTTTTCTTTTGATTCTTTTGGTAAATTTAGTTTAATCCTCTTGTTGTTACCAACGTAACAACCGCTTTTATTTATAAATGTCTTTCCAGTCACTTGATGGCAATTTAAATATTCTCCTGCAAAATAAAAAACAAAAAAGTAAAGTCTTTTATTATTTGTTACTTATACAATATAACTCATTTTACTTGTAAAATGTTACACATATATTTCTTATAAAATTGATCTTACAATAGTTACTCATGTTACTCATAAAAATGTATTTATATTCTTATTAAATTGTACTGACGTTATTCAAAAATAGCATTTATGTTCTTATAATATTTTACTTAAAAGAGTTACTCATGTTACGCATAAAACGTTGTTTATGTTCACATGAAATTTTACTAATAACTGTTACTCATGTTACTCATAAAATGGTAGTAATGTCCTTATAAAAGTTTCTAGAAACCACATGGTTCCTAGTTCGATTCCGGTCCTCGCCAACTCTGCGTATGAGTAGCACAGAGATATGTGTGGTAAAGTAAGTAGCTGATGGTAGGTGTGGGGCACCACCTCAGATGCCAAAACAATCTCCTTGGTCTAGCACTAGTGAAAAGGGGATAGACTCCCTCGCTGATTGGCTGATACCGACTTTAGGCCGCCCCGATAACTTTACTTACTTTACATATATATATATATATATATATATATATATATATATATATATATATATATTAGAAAACCTGTGACCCGCTGGGTCACCCATTGAGCTCGGGTTATATTGTTAAAAAATCACAATAATGTAAAATAAAATCAGGAAATTTTCCAATTTTAATGAAATTTTCAGTGTTGATTTATCAATAAATGAATTTTATAATGCATCAGTTATTTTATTTCAAAACTTTCTGACTTAATTAGGTATTTCTGCTATGGTAAATTAATATTTAGAATTCATTTATAATATGAAACGCCTAATTTTAAGTTTCAAATTTCCTATTTTTAGATTCTAAAAACAGATATCTATTTAATAACTACTTTAGTTTATTATTGTTATCTAATAATTTTTTTAGAAACACTATGTTGAAAATTTAAGACCCCCTCTTTTAAACAGAACAAATATTGATGTATATTTTTTCTTTTATAAGATAATAGTAGGATGGCGACAGATCTTTTGTTTTAAAAACGAATTAAAATTAATTATAACAATTATTTAAAGTCAAACTTTTGTCTAAAACGATAAGAAGTAACATAATGACCATCATTAAAAAAAGAAAAATATCTTTACATATACAATTTAAAAAAACAACATTTAAAACGATTTTTCGGTCAATTTCTATCGCTTTCGGTCTGAAACGCTCGTTTAAAATGGCTTAAAATGGCTTTTTTACAAATTTAATATAACATTCGCGATTGCAAAAAATTACCAAAAATCATGGAATTATCCGATTTTAATGAAATTTTCAGTATTAATTTATCAATTAATGAATTTTATAACCCATTAGTTATTTTATTTTAAAACTTTAATTTAGTATGTTTGCTATGAATAATTAATATATAAAATTCATTTAAAATATGAAAACCCTGATGTTAAGTTTAAAATATTATATTTTTAGTTTCTAGAAATAAATATCTATCTAATGCAAACCTTATTTTAGATACAAAAAGTAATAAGTTTTGAAGAAAAACTCTATTGAAAATTTAACCCCCCTTTTTAAGCAGAAAAAATATCGATGTATAATTTTTTTCTTTTATAAGATAATTAAATAATTATCGAAATGAGTAGAAAAGAAATCTCCAAAAAATTGATTATTTATTATTTTTTTATATTTTATTTTCCGATTTTCGGTACTTATTTTCTCATAGAAAAGCCACAGTAAAATTTTGTTGTTGTTTCTATTCATAACTTTGGTCTTTTATCTCTTTATTTATACTGTAATTAGTACAGAAAATGACCAACTCGCAAAAATGTTTCGCCCCAACATAAGAGGAGGGTGTCAAGAATAAGTGACCTGAAAAAAATGAGAAAGTTTTGAAATAAAATAAATAATTCATTATAAAGATCATTCATTGATAAATAAACACTGAACATTTCATTAAAATCCGATCATTCCCTGATTTTTGGTATATTATTTTCTGTAGGGGGGGGGGGCTAAAGTCATTTTGTCAAAACAGCATTTTAGGCTTATTATGTTTACCTTAAAAAATATTGCTTGTTCATAGAACAATATGCGCATATTTCTAGCAATTAGGAGACGTTTGTGTATTCTTTTTGTTGCATATCGTGCAACGGAAGAGAAATCTTCCGGCGAAGAGACAAAAGAGAAAGATAAAGAAATATATATTTAAAAAAAGGAAGTCTGTCCGTTATCAGATCAAAAGATTAAAAAATGCGTGGGTATATTTATCGTATATAAAGGTTAGTGAATTTCGAAGCGAGTCAGTCCGCAGCGAGTCAACCGTGAGCATAACCTCGTTGCCTCCCGTCACCAACCCCCTCGGGCATTTTCATTGTGAACACTCTGTGCCCCTCACCAACTCCCTCCGGTATTTTTCATTGTGAACGCTCTGCGCCCCTCGCCACCCACAAACCGAAGAAAATAAGACGGGTCATATTTTTATATACACATGTCTGTGGTTTCATTGAAGTCCAGTAGCAGGCTATACAACATTTTCGATACTTCTTGTATGTGTGTTATGCATATATTAAACGTTTGTGAATTAGTTATTCTTGTCTTTCTTTCTATTCATTTAATGTTAGTGTATCAATGAGAATTTAAAAGAAAACATACTTACTTTACGCACACATAATCTAATTCATTAGTCCTGTTAATTAAGCATGATTCTTTTCCAAAACATCGATACCTCTAGTACGTGTGTTATGTATATATGTGATATAATGGAATGACCCATCTCCCCCATACCTCAACAGTGGCGATGGTTCTAGCCACTATTTAAGAACACACATATTACTCAGTGCAGAACTCACTTGAAGTACTTAGACGACGGACTCTCCTCCTAATACTCATGTGACCCTTACCATATAAAATATTAAACATTTGTGAGTTAGTTAATCCTGTCTTTCTTTCTGTTCATTTAGGGTTAGTGTATCAATGAGAATTAAAAAGAAAACATACTTACTTTTAACACACACATAATCTAATTCATTAGTCCTGTTAATTAAGCATGAATCCTTCCCAAGACATTGTGGCATAACTTTAATTTCATTTGTCATAAATGATGAATTCTGTTGACATTTAATAAGTTGATTTCCTTCTGCCGTCTTTATAATTTTTTCATCTGAAATAAAAAAAAATTGATATAAATTATAATATTAAATCCCTGGATTTGTTTGCTTGACCGTCTTGTTGGTTGGTGTCGTAGAATACCCCAACTGCACCTCTGCAGATGGGTAAGACCACTAACAAACTAAGGAAATTTTATGATAGTTACGAAGAGGACACCTGAAGAGACAAACTGAATCTCTTTTAATAGCAGCACAAAATAATGGCACAAGAACTAATCATGTCAAAGAAAAAAAAATTATAACACGCAGAGGAATAGACAAGTGTAAGTTATGTAGTGACAGAAATGAAATAGTTAATAAAATACAGCTAACTGGCACAAAAGGAATTCAAGATTAGGCATCAAACCTCAGCCAATCAACAGCCCGAATACATGGTTGGTTAACTACATAATCGGCTGATATTGAGAAATGTCCATTAACAATCATTGATGAAGGACCTGCAAGACAAAGGAGGAGCACCATGGAACATCCAAAGGATTCTTCACTAAGAATTGCACTCTGCTTAACCCACTACACTAGCGCTCTTGCTTGAAGTCTAAAGGAAGGCCATAAAAATCGTAACACATGTCAAATCAAAAAAATTATAACACACAGAAGAATAGCAAGTAAAGGTTATGTAGTAACAGAACTGAAACATTTAATTGCATAATAATTGAATACAGGAAACTGGCACAAAAGAAATACAAGACTAAGTATGATTGGGTGGAAAGGCGATCCACTGGGAATTGTGCAAGTTTGAACATACTGAAAAGGGTAGTGACAGAAATGAAACATTTAATTGAATAATAATTGAATACAGCAAACTGGCACAAAAGAAATACAAGACTAGGTATGATTGGGTGGAAAGGCAATCCACTGGGAATTGTGCAAGTTTGAACATACTGAAAAGTGTAGAGACAGAAATGAAACATTTAATTGCATAATAATTGAATACAGCAAACTGGCAGAAAAGAAATACAAGACTAGGTATGATTGGGTGGAAAGGCGATCCACTGGGAATTGTGCAAGTTTGAACATGCTGAAAAGTGTAGAGACAGAAATGAAACATTTAATTGCATAAGCAAAATCAGGAAACTTTGATTTTATATATTATTATTATTAATCTCTATTCACTTGTTACAACATATTTCTATGGTTTCAAGTAATTCTATTTAATACTAATGAATTAAGGAATTAAGTAATTCTAATGAATTAATTCATTAACTAATTCTATTTAATATCAACACAGGACAACAATTATTTGAAAATTTCGGTTGCATTTTTTTTTTGTACTGTTTTTACTATTTTTTTTACTGTTTTTGATCTGCTGATTTCAAATCTGGAAACATTTTCGTTCTGTTTGCTCAAGTTTTCATAAAGTTTGATGAATTACATTTTATCCTTTTGAGACTAAATAAATTAATTACACGTTTGGTTATGTAGTGACAGATATGAAATAGTAAATAAAATGCAGTAAACTGGCACAAAAGGACTTCAAGACAAGGAATCAAACCTCAGCCAATCAACAGCATGAATACATCGGCGAAGGAAATAAGATTTTTGGATGTTTGTTTATTTTAGAAGCATTGTTGAATAAAGTATATATTAATATTTATATTTTTGCTTGAAGGCAATTACAATGCGCATATCGCATAAAATTCGATAATTATAGAAGATAATAATGACAAGTGAATATATATATCTTATTATAATGGAGATTGTGGGTTTGTCTGTCTGTAACCGAAACTATATTACTATTCAAGTCATAATTCCCTTTAGTTATTTACATCACATCCTCCATGATTTTATTTTTAATTTAAACTTCAATTATTAATAAAATTGTTATACAGCATTAAGACTGTTGACCATATCTACACACTAATAACATGCAATTGTATTTATATATACAACAAAATAGCGGTTTACAGTATGAACGGGAAGGCTAATTTACATATTGAACTTAAAAATTTGATTTTAATAAATATATGCTTAGTATTATTGATTTCTAATTTTTTGGTTTTATCTTATTGAATATGAGCAAAAATCTCAGGGATAAATCTTAAAAGAAATCCATTAACAAGAAGAAATAACTATAAATTTATTCTTTACTTCCTATTTTAACTAAATAGTTAAATTAGGAAAATTTACCAATGAAAGACGGGAGTAATGGAAAATGATGGAAGAGTTGGTTTCAAAGTTGTTCTATTTTTCAATCATACCCCCTCTGTTCCAAATCTTTTTAACTGCATTCTTATTCAGTTTCATTAGCCTTTCTAATTTAATATGATATTTCATTATATTAAAACTTAAATACTTGCACCCTACGGAGGGTGCATATATTTGCTAGTATATATAATATAACATCAACTACAACTAGATAGATTTACCAGAAGACTTTGACTCCAGTAATATACACAAATAAAATATAAAGTGGTATAGAGTGGCAGTTGAGGATAGATGACTGAAAGAATTACAAATGACTTTTGTCTGAATAAAGGAGACTTGTAAGTTTATATGAAAAACTAAAATTCATACAAACTAATTAAAAGACAGAAAAGGTAATAGAATTAATTACAAACCAGACAAATATATATAAACTGTAGCTACCTAGAATTTTTTTAGTTCTTCTGTGGAAGGTGAACCTTGAACACCGAGACTGTGGTAGAGAGAAAAACTTTTTTCTACAACTATAAATGCTCTATATTTTATATATATATATATTCATCAAAAGTTGCTACAACGTTTGCATTGTAGTTAATCTAAAAAGAATGCCCAAATGATTTGCATAGGGTTAAATAAATGGTTTCAAGTATTTTATCTAATAAAAATGATTTGCATAGAGTTAAAGGGTTTCAAGTATCCCTATCAGATTCCAGTGGAGCACTTAGAACAAGTGTCGCCTAGGGCGGATGTTTATTTGGCCGCCCCTTTATAAGTTCTAATAACACTTCAGACATTAAACTAATTCCAATAATAATCTCTCTCTCTCTCTCTCTCTCTCTCTCTCTCTCTCTCATGAACACTACTCATAATTTCAAATTATCTTTTGTATTTATTTTTTCATGTTGTTGCTAATTGGATAAACATAGCCTATCGCAGTTTATTCCTATCTAAAATTACATTCATGTCCCCCACTCTAATTACCGAAATATCCTAACGGAAAATACACACATTCTGCACATTTTACGAAATATATTGGGCATTTTTTTTTTTAGATTAACTACAATGCAAACGTTGTAGCAACTTTTGATGAATATATCTTATTATAATGGAGATTGTTTGCTTTTCTGTCTGTAACCGAAACTATATCACTACTTAAGTCACAATTCCTTTTGTTATTTACGTCACATTCTCCATGATTTTATTTTTATCTAAACCTCAATTTCTAATAAAATTGTACTACATTATTAATACTGTTAATCATATCTACAAATGAATAATATGCAATTGTATTTATATATAGACTAAAATAGCATTTTACAGTGTGAACAGGAAGGCTAATTTGCATATTGAAATTAAAAATTTGATTTTAATAAATATGCGCTTAGTATTATTGATTTTTAATTGTATGGTTTTATCTTAATGGATATGATAAAAAATCTCTTCAATAAATCTTAAAAGAAATCGATTAACGAGAAGATATAATTCTGATTTTATTCTTTACTTCCTATTTTAACTAAGTTATTAAATTAGGAAAATTTAGCAATGAAAGACGAGAGCGATAGAAGAGTAAGTTTCAGTTGTTCTATTTTTTGATTATGCACCCCTCTGTTTCCAATCATTTTATCTGCATTCTTATTTAGTTTCATTAGCTTTTCTAATTTAATATACTTTATTACATTAAAACTTACATACTTGCACCCGGAGGGTGCATATATTTGCTAGTATATATATAAATATAGAGCATTTATAGTTGTAGAAAAAAGTTTTTCTCTCTACCACAGTCTCGGTGTTCAAGGTTCACCTTCCATAGGAGAACTAAAAAATTCTAGGTAGCTACAGTTTATATATATATTTGTCTGGTTTGTAATTAATTCTATTACCCTTTTTGTCTTTTAATTAGTTTGTATGAATTTAGTTTTTCATATAAACTATATATATATATATATGTGTGTGTGTGTGTGTGTGTGTGTGTGCGTGTATATCAGTCTGTTTGAATCTATCTGTCAACTTATCTATCTATCTATCTTGGAATTGTGTATCTCTAATTTCTAAATTGAAGTTAAATGTAACACATCATATCTAATATACAACACATTTCTATTTTCATCTTGTGACCGTATTGCAGTAATATAAATGACATATATATTTTCATTAATAAATTAAATAAACAAGTATTCCTATCTAATACAAATGATTTGCATAGGGTTAAATAAATGGTTTCAAGTATTTTATTTAATACAAATGATTTGCATAGAGCTAAAGGGTTTCAAGTATCCCTATCAGATTCCAGTGGAGCACTTAGAACAAGTGTCGCCTAGGGCGGATGTTTATTTGGCCGCCCCTTTATAAGTTCTAATAACACTTCAGACATTAAACTAATTCCAATAATAATCTCTCTCTCTCTCTCTCTCTCTCTCTCTCTCTCTCTCTCTCTCTCTCTCTCATGAACACTACTCATAATTTCAAATTATCTTTGTGTATTTATTTTTTCATGTTGTTGCTAATTGGATAAACATAGCCTATCGCAGTTTATTCCTATCTAATACAAATAATTTGCATAAAGTTAAATAAATTATATGGAATTTGTAGATTAGTCCACCGAAGTTCATATCCCGAGTACTTTCATCATCAGGGGTGATGTGTTCCAGTTTTTGTTTTTTTCTCTCAAAGTATATTAATGGACGCGTAGGCTCCATTCACAACATCTAAAATTACATTCATGTCCCCCCCCCTCTAATTACCGAAATATTCTAACGAAAAATACACACATTCTGCACAAAGAAAAAAATAAAGAAAAATTCCAAATACTCGAAGCTTTATACATAAAACAATACAAACCATCCTTAAACAAAATTAATTTCCAATGCAGTACACACATTCTAAAATGCCTATAACACTTTTCTCATCAATTCTCCTCCTTCCAGCCTCCACATCCATTAATATACTTTGAAAAGAACTGGAACATATCACCCCTGATGATGGTATTTCGCGATGCCGAAAGTTCTTAGGATATGAGCTTCGGTGGACTAATCCACGAATTCCACCCACATATAAAAAAAAGTTGGTCAGAAATCGTTAAACAGGAGACACCTGTTTTGTTTAATTCTACATGCATAAATGAAAGAATGCTGCCCAAATACACACACACAAACACACACACACACACACACACACACACATATATATATATATATATATATATATATATATATATATATAGAGAGAGAGAGAGAGAGAGAGAAATGAATTGAGATAGATAAAAAAGAGTCTTCAGGTGAATTACTGTCATTCTGAATTCAGTGAAAAACTACCAGTCGACAAACACACATAGTCAAAAGAAAGAGAACTTGTCAACTGCTGGATTTTACAGTTCCAGCAGATCACAAGGTGAAGATGAAAGAATACGAAAAAAAAAAAAATACCTAGACCACGCTAGAGAATTGAAAAAACTGGAATAAGAGGGTGAAAGTGATACTAATAATATTTGGGGCACTTGGAACGGTCCCCTAAAAGTTTTGTAAAGCGACTAGAGGAACTGGAAATCAGAGGAAGAATTGATACCATCCAGACAACAGGATAGTCTTGGAGACATAAGGAGACTTGTTGTCATTCGAATAATAATAATAATAATAATAATAATAATAATAATAAAGGAGCAAATAATAATAATAATAAAGGAGCAAATAATAATAATAATAATAATAATAAATAAAGGAGTAAATAATAATAATAATAATAATAATAATAATAATAAGAAGAAGAAGAAGAAGAAGAAGAAAGAGAGAACCTGTCATCTCGTGGATTTTGCTGTCCCAGCTGATCACCGAGTGAAAATTAAGGAAAGCGAAAAGGTAGACAAATACTTGGACCTTGCCAGAGAACTGAAGAAGCTGTGGAACATGAAGGTGAATGTCGTACCAATTGTAATTGGTGCCCTTAGAATGGTACCCCAAATATTTTGGGTGAATTGGAAATCAGAGGAAGAATTGAGATCATCCAAACTACGGCACTGTTGGGATCGGCTAGAATACTCAGAAGAGTCCTGGAGAACTGAGGAAACTTGCTGTCACACAGCCTCCAGTGAACCACCAGCTACGGCAGGTGTGAAAAACAAAACAATATTAGTGGAAACAGAGACGAAACTGTTCATCATGTAATAAGAAAATGTACGGACTGGAAAGTGGATCCAATGGGCTTTAAGCAAGAAATTAAACTTTGACCAAAGTACAAATCGGTAGTTGGGTCACGGTCCCCATCTTAGAAAAGAGACAAGAGGAACTGAAAGTCAGAGGTGAATTGAAACCATCCAGACAACAGCATTGTTAAAATCAGCTGGAATCGTCAGGAGAGTCCTGGAGACCTGGTGACACTTGTTTTTTTATAAGGATATATGTGGAAACAGACACGAAACTGTTAATCACGTAATAAGCAAATGTAGGGATAGGAAAGGGGGTCCACTGGGATTTGGGAAAGAGACTAAACTTTGATCATTGGACAAATTGGTATATGCACAAACCAGAATCCGTCCTAGGGTTTGAAAAGGAGACTGGAGGAATTGGAAATATGAGAAGGATGAAGACCATCCAAACAACAATATTGTTAAGACTAGAATACTCAGGAGAGTTCTGGAGATCTGGGGTGACATGCTGTCGCTTAAATTACAGTGAATGACCAATAACGATCGTGTGAAAAACTCACAAATATAATAAGAGACCTGTGGAATATGAAGGTGAAAGTGATACCAATTGTAGTTGGGATACTTGGAATGGCACCCAAAAGCTTAGAAAAGAGACTATAGGAACTGGAAATCAGAGAAAAAAATGCGACCATTCAGACAAGAGCATTGTTGAAATCAATTTGAATACTAAGGAAAGTCCTGGAGACCTGAGGAAATTTATTGTCACTCAAATAATAATGATAATCATATATGTGGAAACGGAGACGAAACTGTTAATCACGTAATAAGCAAAAGTTAGGGTGGCAAAGGGGGTCCACTGGGATTTGGGAAAGAAATTAAACTTTGAACATTGGACAAACTGGTATATACATAAAACAGAGTCCGTCCTAGGGTTTGAAAAAGAGACTGGGGGTGATTGGAAATATGAAGAAGGATAAAGACCATCCAAACAACAATATTAAGACTAGAATACTCAGGAGAGTTCTGGAGACCAGGGGTGACATATTGTCACTTAAATTAAAGTGAATGACCAACAGTGAGTGTGAAAATCTCACAAATATAATAAAAGACCTGAAGAGACTTGCTTTCACTAAGATGAAAAACTACTAGTTGAAACTAGTATAAAAAAACATACTCCGAATCAAAATAATAATAATAATAATAATAATAATAATAATAATAATAAAATGATACCAATTGTAGTTGGCACACTTGGAACGGTCCCAAAAAGATTGGAAAAAAGTTTGGAAAATCTGGAAATCAGAGGGAGAATCGAAACCATCCAGAATACTGCACTGCTGCAATCTGCCAGAATACTCAGAAGAGTCCTGGAGACCTGAGGAGACTTGTTGCCACTCAGACTCCAGTGAGATATCATCAGCTAACGCTGATGTGAAAAACTCAATAATAATAATAATAATAATAATAATAATAATATCTCAGGAGAACTAGAAAACTTCTAGAAACCAAACTTAACAGCTGAAATCTGATCAAAGGAATCAATACCTGGGCTGTTCCCATTATAAGATACTCAGGACCATTCTTAAAATGGACAAAAGAAGAACTCAGACAGATTGACCAAAAGACGAGAAAATTAATGACCATGCACAAGGCTCTCCACCCCAGAGACGATAGAGATAGATTGTATGTATCAAGAAAAAAAGGGGGAAGAGGTCTTGCCAACATAGAGGACTGCGTAGAAACCACAATCCAACAACTCGAAGACTACACAAAAAGAGCAAAGACAGATTACTTATGGCGGCCAACAATAGACTGGGTTGGGAATGTGATCCACTGGGAATTATGCAAAAAATTACATTTTGACCATGCAACAAAATGGTATATGCATAAACCAGAATCTGTGCTTGAGAACGTAACGCATAGAATTCTCTGGGACTTTGAAATAAAACCGGATCACCTTATCCCAGCAAGAAGATCAGACCTAGTGTTGATTAACAAAAAAGAAAGAACTTGTCAACTGGTGGATTTTGCAGTTCCAGTAGATCATGGGCTGAAGCTAAAGGAAAATGAAAAAATTGACAAATACCTGGACCTTGCCAGAGAACTGAAAAAGTAATGGAATATGAAAGTCAAAGTGATACCAATTGTAGTTGGTACACTTGGAACGGTCCCAAAAGGATTGGAAAAGGGTTTGGAAAGTCTGGAAATCAGAGGAAGGATTGATACCATTCAGAACACTGCACTGCTGCAATCTGCCAGAATACTCAGAAGAGTCCTGGAGACCTGAGGAGACTTGCTGTCAATAATAATAAATGTATTCATATATAGAGATATAAATAAATTGAGATAGATAGATTGATAAATAAAAGAGACCTGGAGTCCTGATGAAACTTGCAGAGAAAAACTTGTAGTAGTAGTAGTAGTAGTAGTAGTAGTAATAATAATAATCACCCTATCCCAGCCAGGGGACCAGACCTAGTGTTGATTAACAAAAATAAAATGGTGGGCTTTGCGGTCCCAGCAGATTACAGGGTGAAGCTGAAGGAAAACGAAAAGATGGATAAATACCTGGACCTTGCCAGAGAAGTGAAAAAGCTGTGGAATATGCGAGTGAAAGTGATACCAATTGTAGTTGGTGCACTTAGAACGTTCCCAATAAACTTGGAAAAAAGACTGGAGGGTTTGGAAATCAGAGGAAGAATTCAGACCATCCAGACTACTCCACTGCTACAATTGGGTAGAATACTCAGAAGAGTCCTGGAGACCTGAGGAGACTTGTTGTCACTCAGACTCCAGTGAAATACCATCAGCTAACGTTGATGTGAAAAACTCAAAAGGAGTGAAAATAATATATAGATGTATGAATAAATTTAGATAGATAGATAGATAGATAAGATTTGCTCGAGTAAAAAAACTAATAAAATAATAATAATAATAATAATAATAATAATAATAATAATAATAAATAGATCGAGGCCAGTACTAACAAGACACACACACAACGTTCGATCTGATTCCAATAACAAGAAAAATAGAAGAAGAATAAGTTGATACAAATGATAAGAAATTTGTTAGTAATGAATTAAAATAGAAAGAAGAAGAAGAAGAAGAAGAAGAAGAAGAAGAAGAAGAAGAAGAAGAAGAAGAAGAGGAACAAGAAGAACAATGAAATACTCACTGGAAAATACTTGTACGAAGAAAACGGCCAAAATAAGTATTACCTTCATCATTGAAAGTTGAAATGAGAAATAAAATTCTGACAACCAAAAAGGATGTAAAATAACAAAAGCTCTTGTATATCAAAAAAGGAATTATCCACTACACAAAAACCGGATGATTGGTCGATTTGTTTTTATTTTAAAATGATAATTGTGGTACCGTAAAATAGGCAGAAAAAATAGGATGGTTTGACACGGATACTTAGTAAGTGTAGTGGTTACGAGACTAGGATTTGATGCATATACATTTTTTTAAGAAATTTTATTGGACAAGGATTTTTATAATAAAAAATGTATTGGAAATTATTTTTAATATAAAAATGCATTGGACAATGATTTTTACTATAAAAATGCATTGGACTATGATTTTTACTATAAAAATGCATTGGAAATTATCTTTAATATAAAAATGCATAGGAAATGATTTTTACTATAAAAATGCATTGGAAATGATTTTTACTATAAAAATGCATTGGAAATGATTTTTACTATAAAAATGCATTGGAAATGATTTTTACTATAAAAATGCATTGGAAATTATATTTAATATAAAAATGCATAGGAAATGATTTTTACTATAAAAATGCATTGGAAATTATCTTTAATATAAAAATGTATTGGAAATGATTTTTACGATAAAAATGCATTGGAAATGATTTTTACGATAAAAATGCATTGGACAATGATTTTGCTATAAAAATGCATTGTACAATGATTTTTACTATAAAAATGCATTGGAAATTATTTTTACTATAAAAATGCATTTGACAATAATTTTTACTATAAAATGCATTGGACAATGATTTTTACTATAAAAATGCATTGGACAATGATTTTTACTATAAAAATGCATTGGAAATTATCTTTAATATAAAAATGCATAGGAAATGATTTTTACTATGAAAATGCATTGGAAATTATCTTTAATATAAAAATGCATAGGAAATGATTTTTACTATGAAAATGCATTGGAAATTATCTTTAATATAAAAATGCATTGGAAATGATTTTTACTATAAAAATGCATAGGAAATGATTTTTACGATAAAAATGCATTGGACAATGATTTTGCTATAAAAATGCATTGTACAATGATTTTTACTATAAAAATGCATTGGAAATTATTTTTACTATAAAAATGCATTTGACAATAATTTTTACTATAAAATGCATTGGACAATGATTTTTACTATAAAAATGCATTGGACAATGATTTTTACTATAAAAATGCATTGGAAATTATCTTTAATATAAAAATGCATAGGAAATGATTTTTACTATAAAAATGCATTGGAAATGATTTTTACGATAAAAATGCATTGGACAATGATTTTGCTATAAAAATGCATTGTACAATGATTTTTACTATAAAACCGATTTTAGGGGTTTACCATTGAGTATGGAGATGTCTCCTTCATTTCTAAAGCACATGAATTCGGTTTTATAGGAGTTCACATATAGACCGATGTTCCGTGCTGCCTTTTCAAGGCTGTGTAACAAAGATTCAGCCTGCATCGGTGTATCTGCAAGAAGTGCTAGATAATCAGCATAGTCATCAGTAACAGTCTGTGTGGGATATCACCTGCTTCTTGCTGTTTTTAGTGTGAGGCCTTTCTTTTTTTATAGGGTCCAGTGACGTTCGAAGTACGTAATCTAGGCATATTATGAAAATGTATAGTGCTAGCGTATTTCCTTGTAGGACTCCAGCTACGATGTCAAAGAAATCTGTGTCTCCATCAGGTGAACGCACCATGGCTTTTGTGTTTTAATAGAGCATCATTATGGCGGTAACCGTTTCTTTGGGGAGGCCGTAGGCTAGTAGTGTTTGTTCCATTTTCCCTCTGTGTATGGAATCAAATGCTTTGGAGAAGTCTACAAATAATAGGGTTGCCTCGATGTTCTTTGCTCGGACCTCTTCTATGATTTGGCGAATAGTCAGGATCTGAGAGGTTGTAGACTGATTTCTGCGGAATCCGTTTTGGTACTTTCTAAGGATTTTCTCTATTTCAGTTCTGATGCGATTAAGGAGAAGTGCGTTATATATCTTAGCAGCTATAGCAGTAAGGGTTATACCTCTGTAGTTCTTAGAAATTCCTAAGTCTCCTTTTTTGGAGAATGGGAGGATGCAGCCCTTCGTCCATTTTTCTATCGGGTTTTGTCTATATACTGCATTGCATAGTCTAAGTGGTATGTCATCAAGTTTCCTTATTTTCCAGACCTCTGGGCGTATTTCGTCGAGTCCCGCAGCCTTTCTATTTTTTAGTGTTCTTAATACTTCATCGAGTTCCCCCATTGTAAAATCTCCCAGTCTAATGTTTAGTTGGTTATTCATTATTTTTTGGGTATCATTTTCCATGATTTTAGTGGGAGTTCCCAGAAGTTTTTGGAAGTGTTCTTTCCATTTCTGGAGTCTATCTTTTTGGCTGGTTGACTTCAACTTTAATCTAGGGATACTTTCCCTACCATTAATTTCATTTACGGTTTCCCATGCTTATCTGGACTGTCTGTCTTCTACTGCATTTCTGATTTTAATTTTAACGAAACCATGGGTAGCAGCATGGTGGATGTGAGGTGCAGTAGAAGAACCTCAATAGGCCAACGGCGTATCTCACAAGATGCTAGGCGGACGAACCGAAATGGGTCAACGGCTAGGGTCAAACAGTTCAGTAAGTAAACTGCTGCTCCTCATCTCTAAGACAGGGTGGTAAACACTTCTCGAACAGACTTCCAAGACTGAAACCTTTGCACGGACAGGGTAGTACACACTTCTCGAACAGACTTCCAAGACGGTTCATTATCGACTGCCCAAGCCTCCGACACACTCATTTTATAGGCTACGACGAGGCGACCGATTGGTTAATCCGCAGAGTTTCAGATTTGCATCAGCGCACCTCGCCCCAGCACGCTTTCAAACTGCTCCACAACAAGTGCATGCAAATCGCCGTCTCTTTCGTGCGTGATGTCACGTATCTTTCTCACGACAATCACATTGCCTTTCCTTGAGATAAGATAGAGCCGCAAGGCTACGGTGGTTTTAATTATATTTTCCTTGTCCTAGATGAGTTGCCGACCAAGGCTAAAGAGTCCCATCTAGCCTGTTTTGTGATTTTTTGAATGCTAAGTACCCTAATCTTGCTACTGCCGGTGTGGTCGACCTTTGCTTCCCCGAGAGCTCATCCGCTCTTTGCTAACAGACTGCGTACGTATATCTATAATCTCGCACATTCATGCGTACACATGTATGCGCTTAAACATATTTGCATGTGCAAAGTTGCTGGCACCTTAGAGTTTTCTAAGTTATGACTTAGTATAAGTCTATGTGTCTTGTACTTTTCTAAACCTGTGCTAGAATGTAAAGATTCTACCTACCTACTAATATATAATACATCAGCACCGAGGTGGAGAGAGGGTGAGAGGACATAATGCACGTGGTCAATATATAAAACATTTTAAAATAAAATTGAATTATATTGAATAAAAGGAAAAGAGAAAGAATTAAAACAGGACTAAAAAAAAACAGAATAAAGTTTTTCATTTTGGCCAGCATATGACATGTGAAAAAACTTACGACAGCTGGAAAGAAAATTACTTATGTGGCAGAATATATGACTTGTACTTTTCTGGAATGTAAAGATTCCGTTATAATTGCAAATCGTCGTCAAAATTAAAACTGAAAAATTTGGCTTGGGCAAAGATTTTATTGAATTTAATCATTACTAAGGAAACAATTTATATTATTTTTACTTAGATTTTAACCGTTAATATATATATATATATATATATATATATATATATATATAATGTCGGTGGAAGAATATAAACATATAGAATATAGATATATGTATATATATGTATATATACATATAAGAACCTATTATGAGTCAGATACACACTCTCTCTCTCTCTCTCTCTCTCTCTCTCTATATATATATATATATATATATATATATATATATATATATATATATAAGAGACTTGACGAGCGAAAGTTCGTTCGGGTCTCGATCCCGACCAGAGGTAGCTGCTGAAAAATAAGTCTAGCTGTACTGATGAGGGGTGAAACCCCGAAACGCGCGTCTGCAGATTACTTTATATATATATATATATATATATATATATATATATATATATATATATATATATATATATGTGTGTGTGTGTGTGTGTGTGTGTGTGTGTATGTATGTGTGTATGTATTCGTATATTTGGGTATTTGTGTGTATATGAACACAATGCATTGTTCACTCATATACATATACATATATATATGCGTGTGTGTGTGTTTGTGTGTATGTTTGTGTGTGTGTATATATGACAACAATGTAGTGTTAACTCATATATACACACATATATATACATATATATATATATATGAATATATATGTGTGTATGTTTGTGTGTGGCATTTTTGCCTGAGATGTGTCTGTGTGTGTTTGTGTGTTAGTGTGTGTGTGTGTGCGTAATTGTGTGTGTTTGTGTGTATGAATGTGTGTATGCGTGATTGTGTGTGTGAGTGTATATGAACACAAAGTACGTGTGTTCCCTTATATATATATATATATATATATATATATATATATATATATATATATATGGATATATAAATGTATATAATGTGTGTCTTTGTGTTTAAGGAAAAAATCGATAAAATAAAACAGATGAATGATAAGACTCGTCAGAATTAATAAACATCTACAAACAAAAAACGTACTTTCTATTTCAATATTACAAGCGACGCGTGCTTTTATTAAGTATGGATGACCAAAAGTGTAATGATCCGTGTTTTTTATGTTTATAAATTCTCGGAAAATATTTATCTCCCTTACAAATTAGCTCTCTTGTGGCCCAACGTCGGAAAATAACGTCCAATGAAAAACGGTTAAAAACACAACTAACAGTTAAAATTTAAGTAAAAAATAACATAAATCATGTCCTTAGTAATAATTAAATTCATTAAAATCTATGCCCAAGACAAATTTTTCCGTTTTAATTTTGATGACGATTTGCAATTTTAACCAAATATTCTGCCTACCTAATAATATATAATAAAACGTGTGTAATAATAATAATAATAATAATAATAATAATAATAATAATAATAATAATAATAATAATAATGATAAGGACAAACTATATAAAAGCGAAAATTGATAAGACCCATCAAAATAGTAAATGTAGACTTTGTGGTAATAGAGATGAGACTGTAAACCATATACTCTGCGAATGTAGCAAACTAGCACAACGAGAATACAAAACTAGACACGACTGGGTTGGGAAGGTGATCCACTGGAAATTATGCAAAAAATTAAATTTTGACCACACAAAAATGGTATATGAATAAACCAGAATCTGTTCTTGAGTACGAAACGCATAGAATTCTCTGGGACTTTGAAATAAAAACGGATCACCTTATCCCAGCAAGAAGACCAGACCTAGTGTTGATAAACAAAAAAGAAAGAACTTGTCAACTGGTGGATTTTGCAGTGCCAGCAGATCACAGGGTGAAGCTAAAGGAAAATGAAAAAATGGACAAATATCTGGACCTTGCCAGAGAACTGAAGAAGTTATGGAACATGAAAGTCAAAGTGATACCAATTGTAGTTGGTGCACTTGGAACAGTCCCAAAAGGATTAGAAAAGGGTTTGGAAAGTTTGGATATCAAAGGAAGGATTGAAACCATTCAGAACACTGCACTGCTGCAATCTACCAGAATACTCAGAAGAGTCCTGGAGACCTGAGGAGACTTGCTGTCACTCAGACTCCAGTGAAAGACCATCAGCTAATGCTGATGTGAAAACTCAAATAATAATAATAATAATAATAATAATAATAATAATATATAATAATAATAATAATAATAATAATAATAATAATAATAATAATAATAATAATAATAATAATAATAATTTAGAAAGATAACCCACTGAGAATTGTGCAAGAAACGAATTTTTGACAATACACCAAAATGGTGTATGCATAAACCAGAATCCAATTTTGAGAATGAAACGCATAAAAATTATTTGGGACTTTGAGATAAAGACGGATCACCTTATCCCAGCCAGATCGTCATCAAAAATAAAAGGGAAAAATTTGGCTGACAAGCTAAACAGATGCGTCTCGCCGGAATTAAGTCAGCTCGTTCACCATACATCCAAATCAAGATTTTGGATTATTTGGAATTTTGTTCTCATCTTTATTGTTTTGACCGATGTGTCCTCCAGCCTTCTACAGGTGTTTCTTGTCGAACTCTGAAACCTTCTCAAACTTGGTAACCTTCTCTCGAAACCCAGGAACCTTCTCTCGAAACCCAAGAACCTTCTTGCCAAACTCTGGAGCCTTCATGTCATAATAGGGAGCCTTCCCGAAACTTCAAACTGAACCCTATTTCTAATCCACGGGGGTTGACTGTTCTCATTCTGTTAACCATGACCGGATATAAGTATTAAGCTATGTTAAGTATTAATTTTTAACTTGATTAATCAAATCATCTTATAACTTAATAAAGATATTGTAGCGATTGTCTGCCCCTGTTTGGTCTGGAAGTGTTATCTTCCCTTGTTTTCAGTTTTTGTACCGCTCGGGATGCTGACTATATAATGAGAAAAGCGGGAAGTTTGAATTATTAACCCCAGGACAGCAAGCAGGACGCATGGGTTAGACATTTACATCTATATCTTTTATGTGGGCGGGACTTCGCCCCCCAGCCTAAGTAAGTGACATTACTTCATGTACTCTCCATCACTTCTTTAGGACGAAGGTCTATGTCCACTTTCTTTATAGTACATTTATGTATCTTCTTTATACACCACTAATACATTTTCTAATCTTTTGTGTATACCTTTTAATAAGAATATGTATTCATGTCCTGAATGTATTTCCATGTGCTCACTATTAAAGTCTATGTTTGTTATGCTTATAAGGTAACAAGGCACAAAGGTAAAGATAAAGTATCTAAGGTTTGCAAATATAGAGATAACCACGAGTATGATATGTAAAGAAAACAGTTTGGTTTGTTTTGTTTTACGGCATATCAACCTCAGTGGGTCATTTAAATATGTGTCCATTATGTATCTCTTTTATATTTATATAGATGTATTCATGTCCTGAGTGTATATCTATGTGTTCACTATTAAAGTCTATGTCAGTCACAACTAATAACTTGTGAAATGTGGCGGAAGAAGAAAGACAAATAGGAGTCAGCAGACAGGTGTTGAGGGGGGGGGGGTCATTGCAGGTTAGAAAAAGTAAGCTAAGTTTACCATGAAGCAGTGGTTAGCAAGCTAATCTTCCAGACTTTTACTGCTGAGTTTGATCCACACTGGGTGCCTCACACTTGTGACCTAAATTTGCCATGGAACAAGCTTATACACTTAATATTTCAAATTGTTGTTAACGCTTTTAAGTCTGTAGGGACCATGTTTGTTTGCTGAGTGTTTAGCTGAGGAGTTGAAGAAGATCCGGAGTTATGGGTCCCCACAATTTAAATGTATGTGACTATGGAAATGAAGTTTCCATAGAAAACAAAAGAAGACAAAATTGATAAAAGAAATAAACATTATATACATTAATTTACAATTGGTATATTCAATTGTTCTTTCTGCGATGTTGCAGACTGTATGTGTCTGTACGTAGTTGTGTGTGACAAGTGTGACATGTATTGTTTATATTTGTGCGATTGGTTGTGTCAACATTGTAGCAGTTTTGTCTGTGATTGAAACTTGTGATTGAAATTTGTTGTTGTTGAGCGAGAGAGAGAAAATTGGAAACGAAAATACGAGACCAACCTGATATATCATTTTGTGTCTTCGGGCAGTGACTTCTCCCCATTGTGTCGATGTTGGGGGAGAACTTTCGCTCCTAGTGTCAAGTTTGAATGCATTCGCCCCAACTCTGTCGAGTCAGGAAGAGCGTAAGCTCCCACTGTAGTTTTTCAGCTCTATGGGCCTTTTTATAATTTTAATCATTCTGCAAAAATCAGCTGATCTTTGTGCATTCCATTGAAAATCGGCAGTTTTCTAAAGACGCAGATATTGCCATCGAAATGTTCAAATATCAGCTGATTCTGTTACTTGTGGCATTCCAATGACCGTTCAGTTTTCTATTGATATAAATATTATCATTGGAATTTTCAACTATTATTTCTCGTTTGTAAACAATCCTTTGAACTTAGATTATCTACATTGTAAACAATTATCTATTGTTTCTAAAATATTTCCAAACTAATATTATTTCGATTATCTTTTGTTTACCTAATTTTAAACTTATGACATACAATTGTAAAACTAATCATTTAAGAAAACGTAATTATTTTAATTTATTCAATTCCACATGCCGTTAAAATATAGGGGCCAATCCCTATAAGTATTTTGTGCTAAAATGTGAAACTTTGTTGCATATTTTCTGTAGATCCGGATTATCCACTGATGGACAAAATCCAAATGGAATCCGGATTTTGTCCACAATTGACCTGTTGACAAGCAATTGTCAAGCAAGTGTTGATGTGGCTGAGAATAGGAGAGGAAAAATCTATTGTCTTTTCAGTAAACCTATCCCTAAAGCCTAACTTTTATTATATGGATGTAGATATAATATAAATAATTCATTTATATATCTTATAATGGAGATTGTATGTTTTTCTGTCTGTAACCGAAACTATGTTACTATACAAGTCACAATTCCCATTGTTATTTACATTATATTCTCCATAATTTTATTTTTATTTAAACCTCAATTATTAATAAAATTGTTTTACATCATTAAGACTGTTGACCATATCTACACACAAATAACATGCAATTGTATTTATATATACAACAAATAGCGGTTTACAGTGTGAACGGGAAGGCTAATTTGCATATTGATCTTAAAAAAATTGATTTTAATAAATATGTGCTTAATATTATTGATTTCTAATTGTTTAGTTTTATCTTATTGAATATGAGCAAAATTCTCTTCAATAAATCTTAAAAGAAATCCATTAACAAAAAGAAACTGTAATATTATATTTTTACTTCCTATTTTAACTAAATAGTTAATTATGAATAGGAGTAATTGAAAATAATGGAAGAGTTAGTTTCAAAGTTGTTCTATTTTTCAATCATACCCCCTCTGTTCCAAATCATGTTATCTGCATTTTTATTCAGTTTCATTGGCCTTTCTAATTTAATATGATATTTTATTATATTAAAACTTAAATACTTGCACCCAGAGGGTGCATATATTGCTAGTCTAGATAATAAATTAGGATAAACTATTTCATTTTATAATGCATGTTACTATGTCATTGTATCTATAAACTTTGACTTTAAATTTAACTAATCAAGTCATCTTATTTAATAAAGATAAAAAACTCGTTCAACTGAGGCAGATGAAAATCTGATAAGATTGCAATAGACTTATCAGAATAATCATCAATTTAGAACAGTGTCACCTATTTTGTTTTATTATTTCATTTTTCTAATATATGCAGCCTGGGGCATAGAAAAATACTAAAGTAAAGTCGTCGGGGTGGCCTAAGTCGGTATCAGCCAATCACCGAGGGAGTCTATCCCCTTTTCACTGGCACTTTACAAAGGAGTTTTTTTTTTGCGTCTGAGGTGGAGCGCCACACCTACCATCAGCTCCTTACTTTAAAACACAGATCCCTGTGCTATTCCTACGTTGAGTTGGCGAAGGCCGGTATCGAACTAGGAACCTTGTGGTTTCTAGTCGAACGCTCTACTGTTTGAGCTAAATCTTCATTAAATGCAGAATTTTCCCCCAGAGAATTATGTCGATTGGTTGGTTGGTTGGATTTTATGGCATGTCAACTCTTGTTGGGTTATTATATGCTGAAGACATTTTGTTTTATTCATTCTTGATAGCACATAATTTTTTCAATCTCAATTATTTTTAAAACCCATTTTTAAAACTTATTTTTTTTGCTATCATAGCTGGGACCCTAACAGGTACTACTACTCCGAGTCATAGTGGAGCTGGGAGTTATGGTGATGAAGAGGTACTCCACATTCATCATAGCTCCAGAATAGGACTTCAAAATTGACCTATTTCTCTTAATCACGGGTTGACTGTTCTCATTGTTAACCATGACGGATATAAGTATTAAGCTATGTTAAGTATTAATTTTTAACTTGATTAATCAAATCATCTTATAACTTAATAAAGATATTGTAGCGATTGTCTGCCCCTGTTCGGTCTGGAAGTGTTATCTTCCCTTGTTTTCAGTTGTTGTACCGCTCGGGATGCTGACTATATAATGAGAAAAGCGGGAAGTTTGAATTATTTTCCCCAAGGACAGCAAGCAGGACGCATGGGTTAGACATTTACATCTATATCTTTTATGTGGGGGGACTTCGCCCCCCCCCAGCCTAAGTAAGTGACATTACTTCATGGACTCTCCATCACTTCTTTAGGATGAAAGTCTATTTCCTACTTTCTTTATAGTACATTTATGTATCTTCTTTATACACCTCTAATACATTTTCTAATCTTTTGTGTATACCTTTTAATGTGTATATGTATTCATGTCCTGAATGTATTTCCATGTGCTCATTATTAAAGTCTATGTTTGTTATGCTTATAAGGTAACAAGGCACAAAGGTAAAGATAAAGTATCTAAGGTTTGCAAATATAGAGATAACCACGAGTGTGATATGTAAAGAAAACAGTTTGGTTTGTTTTGTTTTACGGCATATCAACCTCAGTGGGTCATTTAAATATGTGTCCATTATGTATCTCTTTTATATTTATATAGATGTATTCATGTCCTGAGTGTATATCTATGTGTTCACTATTAAAGTCAATGTCAGTCACAACTAATAACTTGTGAAATGTGGCGGGAAGAAGAAAGACAAATACGAGTCAGCAGACAGGTGTTGAGGGGGGGGGGGTATTGCAGGTTAGAAAAAGTAAGCTAAGTTTACCATGAAGCAGTGGTTAGCAAGCTAATCTTCCAGACTTTTACTGCTGAGTTTGATCCACACTGGGTGCCTCACACTTGTGACCTAAATTTGCCATGGAACAAGCTTACACACTTAATATTTCAAATTGTTGTTAACGCTTTTAAGTCTGTAGGGACCATGGTTGTTTGCTGAGTGTTTAGTTGAGGAGTTGAAGAAGATCCAGAGTTATGGGTCCCCACAATTTAAATGTATGTGACTACAGAAATGTAGTTTTCATAGAAAACAAAAGAAGACAAAATTGATAAAAGAAATAAACATTATATACATTAATTTACAATTGGTATATTCAATTGTTCTTTCTGCGATGTTGCAGACTGTATGTGTCTGTACGTAGTTGTGTGTGACAAGTGTGACATGTATTGTTTATATTTGTGCGATTGGTTGTGTCAACATTGTAACAGTTTTGTCTGTGATTGAAACTTGTGATTGAAATTTGTTGTTGTTGAGCGAGAGAGAGAAAATTGGAAACGAAAATACGAGACCAACCTGATATATCATTTTGTGTCTTCGGGCAGTGACTTCTCCCCATTGTGTCGATGTTGGGGGAGAACTTTCGCTCCTAGTGTCAAGTTTGAATGCATTCGCCCCAACTCTGTCGAGTCGGGAAGAGCGTAAGCTCCCACTGTAGTTTTTCAGCTCTATGGGCCTTTTTATAATTTTAATTATTCCTCAAAAATCAGCTGATCTTGTGCATTCCATTGAAAATCGGCAGTTTTCTAAAGACGTAGAAATTGCCATCGGAATGTTCAAATATCAGCTGATTCTGTTACTTGTGGCATTCCAATGACCGTTCAGTTTTCTATTGATATAAATATTATCATTGGAATTTTCAACTATTATTTCTCGTTTGTAAACAATCCTTTGAACTTAGATTATCTACATTGTAAACAATTATCTATTGTTTCGAAAATATTTCCAAACTAATATTATTTCGATTATCTTTTGTTTACCTAATTCTAAACTCATGACATACAATTGTAAAACTAGTTATTTAAGAAAACTTATTTTATTTTTGGGCAATTCCACATGCCGTTAAAATAAAGGGGGCCAATCCCTATAAGTATTTTGTGCTAAAATGTGAAACTTTGTTGCATATTTTCTGTAGATCCGGATTATCCACTGATGGACAAAATCCAAATGGAATCCGGATTTTGTCCACAACTGACCTGTTGACAAGCAATTGTCAAGCAAGTGTTGATGTGGCTGAGAATAGGAGAGGAAAAATCTATTGTCTTTTCAGTAAACCTATCCCTAAAGCCTAACTTTTATTATATGGATGTAGATATAATATAAATAATTCATTTATATATCTTATAATGGAGATTGTGTGTTTTTCTGTCTGTAACCGAAACTATATTACTATACAAGTCACAATTCCCATTGTTATTTACATTATATTCTCCATAATTTTATTTTTATTTAAACCTCAATTATTAATAAAATTGTTTTACATCATTAAGACTGACCATATCTACACACAAATAACATGCAATTGTATTTATATATACAACAAATAGCGGTTTACAGTGTGAACGGGAAGGCTAATTTGCATATTGATCTTTAAAAAAATTGATTTTAATAAATATGTGCTTAATATTATTGATTTCTAATTGTTTAGTTTTATCTTATTGAATATGAGCAAAATTCTCTTCAATAAATCTTAAAAGAAATGCATTAACAAAAAGAAATAACTGTAATATTATTCTTTACTTCCTATTTTAACTAAATAGTTAAATTATGAATAGGAGTAATTGAAAATAATGGAAGAGTTAGTTTCAAAGTTGTTCTATTTTTCAATCATACCCCCTCTGTTCCAAATCATGTTATCTGCATTTTTATTCAGTTTCATTGGCCTTTCTAATTTAATATGATATTTTATTATATTAAAACTTAAATACTTGCACCCAGAGGGTGCATATATTTGCTAGTCTAGATAATAAATTAGGATAAACTATTTCATTTTATAATGCATGTTACTATGTCATTGTATCTATAAACTTTGACTTTAAATTTAACTAATCAAGTCATCTTATTTAATAAAGATATAAAACTCGTTCAACTGAGGCAGATGAAAATCTGATAAGATTGCAATAGACTTATCAGAATAATCATCAATTAGAACAGTGTCACCTATTTTGTTTTATTATTTCATTTTTCTAATATATGCAGCCTGGGGCATAGAAAAATACTAAAGTAAAGTCGTCGGGGTGGCCTAAAGTCGGTATCAGCCAATCACCGAGGGAGTCTATCCCCTTTTCACTGGCACTTTACAAAGGAGTTTTTTTTTGGCGTCTGAGGTGGAGCGCCACACCTACCATCAGCTCCTTACTTTAAAACACAGATCCCTGTGCTATTCCTACGTTGAGTTGGCGAAGGCCGGTATCGAACTAGGAACCTTGTGGTTTCTAGTCGAACGCTCTACTGTTTGAGCTAAATCTTCATTAAATGCAGAATTTTCCCCCAGAGAATTATGTCGATTGGTTGGTTGGTTGGTTGGTTGGATTTTATGGCATGTCAACTCTTGTTGGGTTATTATATGCTGAAGACATTTTGTTTTATTCATTCTTGATAGCACATAATTTTTTCAATCTCAATTATTTTTAAAACCCATTTTTTAAAACTTATTTTTTTGCTATCATAGCTGGGACCCTAACAGGTACTACTACTCCGAGTCATAGTGGAGCTGGGAGTTATGGTGATGAAGAGGTACTCCACATTCATCATAGCTCCAGAATAGGAACTTCACTATTTACTGATTGGTTGGTTGGTTGGATTTCATGGCATGTCAACCCTTGTTGGGTTATTTTATGCTAAAGACATTTTTTGGCATCCTTCCGTCTATTAAAGACGATGGCGTAGTGTCCCCCTTTTTTATCTGGAACTGCGCGAGTGGTTACAGACCAATTTTTGAATGGTAATCTCTGGTGCAGTGATGCTTGCTGGAGAGACCTTCTGGCTCTCTTTTCTGTGGCAGCTTCTCTCCTCTCTTTTTCAATCCTTTTTCTTCCTTGTTTGACGAGGAATCGCCAGCTCACACGGTCTTCTGCACAAGCCTCCCATATTGTCTGCATATTCCAAGTATTAAAACTGTTTAAAGTTCTAAAAAATAAACAATTAAAATGAGTGGAAAAAAAACACCCTGTCGGCTGGGGCGTTAGAATGCACCGACTGCACCTCTGCAGAGGGGTAAGACTCCCCCAATGGGGCCACCTGTTGGCCATGGGTGGCGACCCGTGATGCTTAAGGATAGAGCCAAGGTGGATGAGCAGTTCATGACATGCAATACTCCACTTTGGCCCTATCTTGGGCTAGACGGGCGGTCGGAGAGGCTCCCTCCGATCAATCGGCTGGTCACGTCAAGCCCTAGCACCTATATGATTTTCCCAACCCTATTGCCCTTATGGCAAGCCCCAACCCCTTTTTATCATATGGGTGCTAGAAGGCGGTGGCTGCGGGTCTACATGTCCTGGGAATGACGTTAAACTCTATCTGATGGTGAGGTTCCAGTTTTGGAGGTTTGGGGAATGTGGAGCACCCCTTCATCACCATTTCTCCCTGGTCCACTCTGACCCGGAGTGGTAGTACCTGTTAGGGTCCCATCTATGGGTTAAATAGAAAAATGTATTTATAAAAAAATTGTATTATCCATTAAGAATTGATTTATTTCAAAACTTTATCGGCATTAAATGACCCACTGAGGTTGATATGCCGTAAAACAAAACAAAACAAAACAAAACAAAAAAAAACAGAAAACTTGAAAATAATTTTTATTTTTGATAAAATTTGTGCGGATTTTGTGGAGAAAATTTTTTTTCTTTAAGGATTTACATATCTTGTGTTTTTGCTCAAAGTTCAAAAGATATTTTTATTTGTGAATTTTACAATAGAACAATTTTCAGTACATTAAAATTGATCAATTTATAATGTTTCCCCTTGATAAATCATAATTTGCAACCCGTCTCTTACTCAACATTCTGCCTATCACTTTCTCCCTCTTTATGTACATCTTGATTACCTCCTAGTTATATATGTTAGTTTCTCATTGAGCATAGAGAGTGAGAGAGATTGGAGTGTGCAAAATGTATTTGTATGTCAAATTTTATAAGCAGTGAGTCAGTACCTTCAACATCTTGACTTTTAATAAATTTAAATTAGGTCAAACGTTCCCTTTCTTAGAAATCTTACAAAATGATTTTTTTATTTAATTCTCCAACTGTATTTATTTATTTAAAAAAAAATTTAATTCACTTAACAATCTCACTTTGGTTATTTCCTATAAGTCTAACATAAACAAAGGGGAACCACTCTTGACTGATAAATTATTTGGACCATATGACCTCTAGGCACCCCTTTTGCGATCTCAATTCATAAGGACATGTTTTTCATTTACACCGTCAAAATCCGGTTGTTTGTTAACAGACGATTTTTAGAGGGTTTTTTAAATTATAAAACTAACCTCTAACCCTAACACCTAACCCTAACCCTAACCCCAAACCCTAATGCCTAACAAACAACCGGATTTTGACGGTGTAAATGAAAAAAAAGTCCTTATGAATCGAGATCACAAAAGGGGTGCCTAAAGGTCATATGGTCCATTATTTATTTATTTATTTATTGATCTACTAGGAAAAAAGAACACAGGGTTAGGGTTAGGGTTTAGGGTTAGTTTAATGGGAAAATAAATAATAATTTATCAGTCAAGAGTGGTTTCCCTTTGTTTATGTTAGACTTATAGGAAATAACCCTCACTTTTCCTTAAATCAGGGGTTTTCAAACTATGGGTCTGAATAGTTCGGTAATAAAGGACTATTTGCTCGTAAATTCCTACCATAAAATAAACTGAACCCTCATTTTATGTCCGTGTTTTTGCAATAAATGTTTTATTTTTCTTGCACCCGTTATATTACAATATTAAATATATTTCCTTTATTATTTTAATATTCACTTCAATGTGTATATTCTAAAAGCTTTTATTTTGTGAGAATGCTTAGTTTTAAAGTGGGGGTTCGTTTTTACACTTCAACTTTTTACTCGTAAATTCCTACCATAAAATACCCAAGCCTAATTTTATGGTAGGAATTTACGGGTAAAAAGTTGAATATTACCTTTTGTTGTTGTTAATTCTTTTCTTTTTGGCTTTGGTACTCTAAAATAAAAACGTCAGATTTTAATCATCGTCGACGAAAAAACAAAATTACGGTCATAAAAGGAGGATCCAATTTATGCCTAAATTGTAATTTATGCCACTTTAAAACTAAACATTCTCACAAAATAAAAAAAATTTAGAATATAAACATTGAACTGAATATTAAAATAAATAAATAAAATATATTTAATATTGTAAAATAACGGGTGCAAGAAAAATAAAACATTTATTGCAAAAACACGGACATAAAATGAGAGTTCAGTTTATTTTATGGTAGGAATTTACAAGCAAATAGTCCTTTATTTCCGATAGTTAAGTAGGTCATAAAAATAAAAAAACTAGTCGTGAAAAGAAATAAGCAAATAAATATAAACATCCCATAATTTAGGCTTGGCTCTTGTAATGTCCGCTTCACAGTGGAGGATGCAACTGAAAGGAAAACATTTCCTGTTTCTACTGTTATCTCTCTCACATAAAATTACTTTTATTTTATCATATATTCATTTTATTTATTAATGAGAGTAATTTTAAAATAACTGTTCATTGAAACATCAGTCGAGTCATATGTTTTGATTTTCATCACCAGAAAATCATCAGCAAAATAGATTCCCGACATTTCAGTTGATTGCAAAATGAAGAAATAAAAAAAGCCATGAAAATAAATAAGAAAACAAAAATAAACATCCCATAATTTAGGCTTGGCTATTGTAATATCCACTCGAGGCCTACTCGACCAAGGCCCTCTCTGATATCTTAGACGGCCTTGACTCGATCCACTTCAAAGTCAATGACGTCACAGTAAAGAGGACATTTCCTGCTTCTTTCATTCTCATGTAAAATTACTTTTATTTTTTTGAATTTTTGAGATGAGGCTTGATAATTTGGATTATTTGGATTATTCGAATTAGTGTACTACTTTTATTTCAATTCATTTGAATTTAAGTTAATTTTATTCTATTTATTATAGGCACTAGCAAATATATGCACCCTCCGGGTGCAAGTATTTAAGTTTTAATATGATAAATATCACGTTAAATTAGAAAGGCAAATGAAACTGAATAAGTATGCAGATAAAAAGATTAGTAACAGAGGGGGTATGATTGAAAAATAGAACAACTTTGAAAGTAACTCTTCCATCATTTTCCATTACTCCCCTCTTTCATTGGTAAATTTTCCTAATTTAACTATTTAGTTAAAATAGGAAGTAAATAATAAAATTACAGATATTTCTTCTTGTTAATGGATTTATTTTAAGATTTATCCCCGAGATTTTTGCTCATATTCATTAAGATAAAACCAAACAATTAGAAATCAATAATACTAAGCATATATTTATTAAAATCAAATTTTTAAGATCAATATGCAAATTAGCCTTCCCATTCACACTGTAAACCGCTATTTTGTTGTATATATAAATACAATTGCATGTTATTAGTATGTAGATATGGTCAACAGTGGCTTCGGCCTCTGGACCATTGATATAATTAACAGCGTCGATCCCAGGGGGCCATCCCCCCAGGCAACACCTGCCCCCTTGATTTAAAGGGGCAGGGCTGGATTTATTGCCTAGTGCCTGAGGCGCCCCCCTTGAGGGGGAATGCCGACGGGATCGACGCAATTTTTCACCTGCCACTCCATGAGCTTCGGCTTGTGGGTGGTCCCACGTTAATATGGACTTTGTGCCTGACCCGTACAAGTGGGGTACGCGGTAAATATCATGTAGATATGGTCAACACCGGGGGTCCAGTGGCTTCGGCCCTGGATCTTTACAAGTTAATAGCGTCGATCCCAGGGGGCCATCCCGCTTCGGCCTCTGGACCATTGCTATAATTAACGGTGTCGATTCCAGGGGGCCATCCCCCCAGGCAAAACATGCCCCCTTGATTTAAAGGGACAGGGCTGGGTTTATTGCCCAGCGCCTGAGGCGCCCCCCTTGAGGGGGAATGCCGACGGGATCGACGCAATTTTTCACCCGCCACCCCATGAGCTTCGGCTTGTGGGTGGTCCCACATAAATAGGGCCTTCGTGCCTGACCCGTACAAGTGGGGTACGTGGAAAATATCATGTAGATATGGTCAACAGTATAAGTAATGTAAAACGATTTTATTAATAATTGAGGTATAAATAAAAATAAAATCATGGTAAATGTGATGTAAATAACAAAGGGAATTGTGACTTGTATAGTAATAAAGTTTCGGTTACAGACAGACAAACCCACAATCTCCATTATAATAAGATTAGCAATAATTTCGTCTGCTAGGGGTTTTAAAAGCGAATTAAAAATAATTAAAGCTATTATTTAAGGTCAAACTTTGTCTAAATCGATAAGTAGTAAGATACTGACCACCATTAAAAAAGAAAAATATCATTACATATGCAGTTTATTTTTAAAAGATTTAAAACCATTTGTTTTGGTCAATTTCGACGCAATCCGCCATTCAGCCTCTTTTTCGATGGTTTTAAGTGCTTGTTTACAATTTTAATGTAACATTCGCGATAGCAAAAAAAAAATTACCAAAAATCAGGTAATTATCCGATTTTAATGAAATTTTCAGTATTGATTTATCAATTAATGGATTTTATAATGCATCAGTTATTTTATTTCAAAACTTTAATTTAGCATTTTTGCTATGAAAAAATAATATATACAATTCATTTAAAATGTGAAAAGCATGATGTTAAGTTTAAAATGTTATATTTTTAGATTCTAAAAATAAATATCTACTTAATGCAAATCTTATTTTAGGTTCCAAAAGTAATAAGTTTTGAAGAGAAAAATGTACCCCTCCCCTTTTTAAGCAGAAAAAACATCGATGTATAAGTTTTTCTTATAAAATAATAGCCAATTAATAATTATCGAAATGAGTAAAAAAGAAATGTCCAAAAAATTTGTTTATTATTTTTTACATTTTATTTTTCGATTTTCGGTACTTATTATCTCAACCGTAAACATTTTTTTTTGTTTCTATTCATAATTTCGGTCTTTTATCTCATTATTTATACTGTAATTAGTATAATATATGATCAACTCGAAACAATTTTACGCCCGCAGCATAAGGGGGTCAAAATTAAGTGATCTGAAAAAAAATGAGAAAGTTTTGAAATAAAATAAATAATGCATTATAAAGATCATTCAATGATACATAAACACTGAAAATTTCATTAAAATCCAATAATTTCCTGATTTTTTGGTAAATTATTTTCTGTACGGGGAGGGGGATGAAGTCATTTTGTCAAAAACGCATTTTAGGCTCAATTTGCCAGTCCCTAATTTATTAATTATATTTATTTCATTTATTAAATCAGAGCTATTTTAATCTAATTCTAATTTGAATTATTTTATTTAAATTTCTAATTTGATTTATTTTATTTAAATTTCTAATCTTATGTAAAATTAATTTCATTTTAATTTTTCAAATCTTATTCTAATTTTATTTTAATTTTTCTATTAATAAAATTATATGTCGATTTTATTTATTATTTTATTGATTAATCAGAACTATTCTAATTCAATTTTATTTTATTTTCATATATTTATTTTAATTTCATTTTAATCTATTTATATATACATATATATTATATACTCGTTAATTAATCAGAGTTATTTTAATTTTATTTAATTTTGATTTATTTAATTTTAATTTTATAGTAATTTATTTATCAATTATATTATATATTCATTTTATTTATTATTCAATCCATTAATCAAAGTAATTTTAAAATAACTGTTCATTCTAACATCAGTCGAGTCTTGTGTCTTCATTTTAGGCTTGGCTATTGTAAAATCCACTTAAAAGACGAGGACATGTCTGTAAAAAGAATATTTCCTGGTTCTTCCATTACCTCTCATGTAAAATTACTTTTATTTTTCTGAATTTTTCAGATGAGGCTTGATAATTTGAATTATTTCGATTATTCAGACTATTGTCATATTTCTATTTTATCTTAATTTTATTTAATTTTATACTGATTTCGATCCTAGTGAGTCCTATAAAAAAACTGAAGGTTTCAAAAAACAGTTCAGAAGACAAACTTATGCCTAATTAGTCCATGTCGCTCGACTCTGAAATATTTGCCTACCGAAAATTACTTCACTGCTGATATATTGAGCATTACCCTTTCTTTCTCATTTGGAGTTAACTCAACACTTTCTTTTTCTAATTACATGAACTTGTAAAAAAACATATTCTGCAGGACTTGGATCAGTATGCTTAACTATTGTAATCTATTTGTTTAAATACACATATTACTTGTTGAATTTATGAATTATTTGTTTTTCTGTCTATATATGTGACTATATTATGTGTTTGTTGTAATTACCAATATATATATATATATATATATATATATATATATATATATATATATTTTTACTTGAAGGCACTTACAATGCATGTATCGCATAAAATTCGATACTTTTTCTTATAGAAAATGAACTTGACAAGTGTAATCCCAGCAAAGGATGGCTCGGTGTGTAGAATACCATACAGACTGTTTCGACTTTATTAAGTCTCATCAGCGGTATATACTAACGATTTCCCTCCGACAGAAATCGAAACCGGGACTTCAGCAGACACAGTGAAACACTAGTGAAACACTATATTGCCTCGGCCACAGTACACAGCTGACCATCCCAGCGAAATTAAGCTTGTCAAATGATACTACACGCCTCTACCATAATAGGTAAGGGGGGCGTTTTTGAGAGAATAATAACAACAAACAGACCGTATGCCCTTCGGCGAAGTGAATAAGATTTTTGGATATATATATATCCACCCATTGCAACCACCATAAGTTCATTGATGCTGATCTATCAATTTACCATAGCATAATTAAATCAGAAAGTTTTGAAATAAAAATAACTGATGCATTATAAAATTCATTCATTTCAACACTGAAAATGTTATTAAAATCAGATAATTCCCTGATTTTTTTAAAATCATAGGTGGGGAGGGGGGTAAATCTATTTTATCAAGTCTGAGGAATGTGGAACACCCCTTCATCACCATTGCTCCAGATCCACTCTGACTCAAAGTGGTAGTACGTGTTAGAGTCCTATCTATAGGTCAAATAGAAAATTTGTTGACAAAAAAAAAAAAAAACAATTTTTTTTATCAGTCTATCGCTACAAATCTTTCAAAACTTTGCTGGCATTAAATGACCCACTGAGGTTTGATATGCCATAAAACAAAACAACCAAACCAAAGTTTTATTTTTCTGAGGGGAGGCTTGATAATTTGGACTTTTATTTTAGTCTGTTTTATTTTAATTTTATACTAATTTATTTATCAATTTAGTCTGGGGAATGTAGAGCACCCCTTCATCACCATTGCTCCCAGATCTACTCTGACCCCGAATGGTAGTACCCGTTAGAGTCACAAAAAATGTTGTTTATAAACTCATGTTTTTCTATTTAACCCATAGATGGGACCCTAACAGGTACTACCACTCCGGGTCAGAGTGGACCAGGGAACAATGGTAATGAAGGCGTGCTCCACATTCCCCAAACCTCCAAAACTGAAACCTCACCATCAGATAGAGTTTAACGTCATTCCCAGGACATGCAGACCCTCAGCCACCGCCTCCTAGCACCCATATGATAAAAAGGGTTGAGGCTTGCCATAAGGGCAATAGGATTGGAGCAATCATATAGGTGCTAGGGCTTGACCAGCCAATTGATCGGAGGGGCGCCCATCTAGCCCAAGTGGAGTTTCGCAAATGATGGACTGCTCAACCACCTGGGTTCTATCCTTAAGCATCAAGGGTTGCCACACACAGCCAACAGATGTCCTCATTAGGGGAGTCTTACCCCTCTGCAGAGCTACAGTCAGTGGATTCTAATGTCCCAGTCGACAGGGCGGTGAAGGGGTTGGGTGACGTGGTCTGGATGATTTGACATGGAATTACTTACCCTTATGCAAAATTTCGCTTGGATATTGTAATTTCTACTTAAATGGTCGAGGACGTGACTGTAAGGAGAGCATTTCCTGATTTTTTTGTAACCTCTTACGTCATCCGTTTTACGCAAAAAGAAATTGAAATCATAGTTTTATTCCCTCCCCCCACACTTAAGAGACGCCGGGGCGGCCTAAAGTCAATATCAGCCAGACAGCGAGGGAATCTATCCTTTTTCCAGTAGTGCTAGATCAAGGAGATTGTTTATGCATGAGGCGGAACGCCACACTTAGCATCAGCTTAGTAAATATCTATGCTTGAATTCTCCTCAATTATTGAATGACCTTTGTAGATAGATAGATAGAAATAAAATGGGCTCTCTCTCTCTCTCTCTCTCTCTCTCTCTCTCTATATATATATATATATATATATATATACAGAGAGAGAGAGAGAGAGAGAGAGAGAGAGAGAGAGAGAGATTGATAGATAGATATGAAGAGACTGATATATATATATTATTCGCCAAGGTGGCCAAAAGTCGGTATCAGCCAGACAGCAAGGGAGTCTATCCCCTTTTCACTAGCGCTAGACCAAGGAGATTGTTTTTTGCGTCTGAGGTGGAGTGCTACACCTACCATCAGCTCCTCCCGTTACTGCACAGATACCTGTGTTACTCATATACTGAATTGGCGAGGACCAGTATCGAACCAGGAACCTTATGGTTCCTAGTTGGACGCTCTACCGACTGAGCTAATCTAGCATAACCCATCTTAACCAAATAATAACAATCATAACATTAATAACGAGTTGCCTAGCAACTGTATGTTGCTAGACTTTAAGATTCTTGGTTGGTTGGTTGGTTGGTTGGGTTTATGGCATGTCAACCCTTGTTGAGTCATTTTATGCTGAAGATGTTTTATCACCAAAAGAAGATGAAGATGAGGGTAAGAATTGTTGGTTGGTTGGATTTTACGGCATGTCAACCCATTGGGTTATTTTATGCCAAAGACGTTTTTGAAAAGATTTAAAACAGAGTGTAAACTAGCTAAGCGACTATAATGTCTCACAAGAGAAGAGAAAATATCCGGGGACATCAGGAGGATTGGTTGGTTGGTTGGTTGGTTGGTTGGATTTTACGGCATGTCTACCCGGTGGGTCATTTTATACGATACAGAGATAGAGACCGAAACCTGAACACAAAGCTTGAAATTTTATTGGGCGGTGTGAGTGTTACAGGGCACAAAACTGGTCCTGCTAGTCGTTTGTTGGTTGGTGTGTTGGTTGGTTGTTTGGTTGGATGGATTTTTAGGCATGTCAACCCTTGCTGGGTTATTTTATGCCAAAGACGTTTTTTGAAAAGATTTAAAATAGAGTGTAAACTAGCTAAGTGACTATAATGCCTCTCAATGCTAAGAGAAAAGAAAATATCCGTAGGTTTTTACGGCATGTCAACCTATTGGGTTATTTTATACCAAATAAATTTTTGTTCTATTCATTCATAAAGAGTACTTAATTTTTTTTTAAATTCATTTTTTTTTTATTTAACCCATAGATGGGAACCTAACAGGTACTGCCACTCCGGGTCAGAGCGGACCAGGGAGTAATGGTGATAAATGGGTACTCCACCTCCCCCAGAGCTCCAGAATTGAGACCTCACCATCAGAGTTTAAAATCATACCCAGGACATTAAGACCCTCAGCCACTGCTTTCTAGCACATATTTTTGCGATAAACGACAGCAGAAGTGAAAACTCAAGGTTGTGTGTGTGTGTGTGTGTGTGTGTGTGTGTATTGGTAAGTAGGGGAGAGGTGTGTGTATATTGGTAAGAGGTAAGGGAGAGATGTCATGAAAGAAATTTTCATGTTTTATATTAAGAGAGGAGAGGGAAGTTTGGGTGTGTGTGTGGGGGGTTGGGGATTTAAAAAATGAAAAGTTTTTATATATATATATATATATATATATATATATATATATATATATATGAAATATGATATTTATATATATATATATATATATATATATATATATATATATATATATATATATGAAAAATAGATGGAAATTAATCCGACAGTATGAATTTAACATTTTTGAAAAAACAAATGATGTTTATAATTGCTGACAGAAATCTGTTTCGACCGCTTTAATAGATTGGTCATCATCAAGAGCAACATATGGTCTTTCTCTCATATGTTGGTCTTGATGATGACCGACCTATTAAAGCGATCAAAACAGATTTCTGTCAGCAATTATAAACATCATTTGTTTTTTCAAAAATGTTAAATTCATATATATATATATATTGGTTTGGAGATTGATTTTGAAGGCTATCACAATGCAGGTGTAAAGTCATAATGTCACAGCTAATACGCATTTTCATGCACACGCACATGACAACATACGCACACGTAAAAAAACCAAAAAAACGCATTCACGTAAACATGCAACACGAGAATACAGTTATAAAAAATACCATCATTTTAAAAAAAAAAATGTTCATTTAACTAGAAATGCCATAACAAGACGATTTCAGTTCCAGTGATCTTCTGAAAAAGAGATTTTATCTCGAAAATTCAAGAATAAAATACAGGTTAACACACAATACCATTGTTACCTTATTCTTTGCACCTGCATTGTGATAGCCTTCAAAATCAACCTCCAAACCAATATATATACAATGCTTCAAGCAAATTATAAAACTCTCTTATATATATATATATATATATATAATATATATATATATATATATATATGGAGAAATGTAGACAAACATGTGATTTTACACTGGATGAAATTTTATTACGGGGGTTCCCTGCATGAGTTCGTATCTCATCCTCGTCGCCAAAAATTTGTTATATCCCAAGATGTTGTAATAACAAAATGAAAATAAAAACAGTGAAATATGTTTAACATATAACAATATTTGTTTTATTTATTCTCACTGACCGGGAAATACAGTGGGGTGGTTCTGGATGGAATTCAAAAGTTTGTGTATCAAGTTTGTGGTCACACATCGGCCAGTCCTTTGTCTGCCTGACTCACAGTCTTTTTCTCCCTCCTTGTCAGAGAGTATATCCCGTTTAATTGTTAGGGGGAGATAACTCCATAACATAGTGTTGTAGTGGAGTCCATGTTTGCTTCTTTGTTGGTATATCTGATGAGTCTAATTTTCAGTGTATATATTATATCTGTATATATATATGAACAGATCAGAAATATATATATATATATATATATATATATATATATATATATATATATATATATATATATAATGAATAGAGAATAAATGAGAAAAGTATTGGCATAAAAAGGTGCTCAATGCTAATAAAGCAGAGCAGATTTATAATCAATAATTATGATATTATGGATGTTATTAACTCATAACTTTAAGTTTCATGCTTACGCAATCTTCAGATGAGTCAAATGGTTGACAGTTTAAAAACCAGTAGTTTTTTTAGCGTTTATATAAACGTGAAGCGTGTTCACGCGATGGAATGTTATAATGCTGAAGTTTTTTTTCAAAATGTGTCTTGTTTAGCGCTTATATGACGTGAAGCATGTTCACGTGATGGAATGTTATGACCCTGAATCTGTGTTAAAAAAATGATAATAAAACACACTTGCTTTGGTCTTAATGCACGCGGTGTCCAGATGATTTTTTTTTAAATAAATGAAAGGAGGATGAAAATTAAGGGATTATTTAGGATCAGGTGGTAAGTGGCACAATAAAAATTTGTTCAAATGCCTGCATTTCGAAACGGGTTCACTTCTCTTGTTTCATAAGTTTTTGTTTGTATTTTGTAGTATACACAATTTTTCTTCGATGCAGAGATCGCATTTACGCTGGCCACCTTTGTAAGCCTGGTCTTTTTTTATGATTTCTCATTTTATTATTGGTGTTTTGCCCATTTTTTCTTTAATTTGCTATATATAGTTGGATAAGGTAGTACTGTTTGCATTTTTTTGTTGTTAAAGTTTAAATTATGGTTATACCACCTATTTTTCCAATTGTTTTCAGTTGCATCAATGTAAGTTTTTTTCTCGTTGTTATTTACATTGTCCTTGATTGTGTTTGATTGATATTATGTTATTGGCTAAACAATTGCCACTTAAAGGGCATTTAGTTTTATCGAAACAGTTACATATATCGTCCGGGTTGTTGTCATTACCATTTAAGATTTTAAAATTGTGTTTATCAATTATGTTTTTAATATTGTTCATACAACAATAACTGATTTTAAGGTTGTTCTTATTGAAGAGTTTGTTCAATGTAGGCGATTTGTCTGTGGTGTTATATCCACACTTTCCTCTATTCCCCCCATATATATATATATATATATATATATATATATATATGGTTGGCAACCTTCCGTGTATTTTAGACGATGGTGTAGTGTCCATTTTTTAAATTTTTTTATCTGCAGCTACGTGAGTGGCTGAACAGACCGATCCTTGAATGGCAGTCTCTGGTGCTGTGGCTGCAAACAAAAGGTGATGCTTTGAAAATTATTGGCAGTCCGGTTTCAAATCACGCACAGGGTGGTCTTCCGATCTATAGCTCTGCTGATGAGGCCTAATAGGCCGAAATTTACATACAGAGATTGATTTTTCTCGATTTGTTTAGCCATACATTTAATAGGTATTCCCGCCTAATTCATTATTAATTAATTAATTTTCAAAATTAGGTACGACTCCAATTAAGCACTTATTCTCCCATATATATATATATATATATATATATATATATATAAATTTAGCTGGAGTTGTCATAATTGCCATTTACATCTCTGCATATATATATATATATATATATATATATATATATATATATATATATATATGCAGAGATGTAAATGGCAATTATGACAACTCCAGCTAAATTTATATATATATATATATATATATATTATATATATATATATATTATATATATATATATATTATATATATATATATATTTTTATATATATATATATATATTATACATATATATGATAAAGATAGTTGGGGGCCTACCTAGGGTTGGGACAATCATATAGGTGTTAGGAACTTTTTTTTAAATGGGTGAAAACTGAAATCTATGGATTTCAGATCCAACCAGGATATTCATCAAAAATGACTTTTTTGGATTTTCCCAGCCGGATTTAACTTTTGCCAAACATCTGCAGGGATTGGGACGACAAAGAACAGACTGTTGTCCTTATCTTATAAACACAACATGTATGCTACGGCCTTCCTCATCTTTAGTAATTTTTAACTCATATAGCGATATTTTTTTTCAGACCCTCACCCCACCCCCCTTAATTTGGGCACCTGTTGACTGTGGGTGGCGACCTGCCATGCTTGGAAAAAATCTGAATTTTTGAGATGAGGCTTGATAATTAGTATTATTTGGATTATTTCAGACTATTGTCCTCATCTTTATTGTTATCTACACTATTTCTCGGAATATTTTAGATGAGGCATGATAATTAGTATTATTGGGATTATTCGGACTATTGTCCTCATCTTTATTGTTATCTACACTATTTCTCTAAATTTTTTTGATGAGACTTGATAATTAGTATTATTTGGATTATTCGGACTATTGTCCTCATCTTTATTGTTATCTACACTATTTCTCGGAATATTTTAGATGAGGCTTGATAATTAGTATTATTGGGATTATTCGGACTAGTGTCCTCATCTTTATTGTTATCTACACTATTTCTCTGAATTTTTGAGATGAGGCTTGATAATTAGTATTTTTTGTATTATTCGGACTATTGTCCTCATCTTTATTGTTATCTACACTATTTCTCTGAATTTTCGAGATGAGGCTTGATAATTAGTATTTTTTGTATTATTCGGACTATTGTCCTCATCTTTATTGTTATCTACACTATTTCTCTGAATTTTTTAGATGAGGCTTGATAATTAGTATTTTTTGGATTATTCAGACTATTGTCCTCATCTTTATTGTTATCTACACTATTTCTCGGAATATGTTAGATGAGGCTTGATAATTAGTATTATTGGGATTATCCGGACTAGTGTCCTCATCTTTATTGTTATCTACACTATTTCTCAGAATTTTTGAGATGAGGCTTGATAATTAGTATTATTGGGATTATTCGGACTATTGTCCTCATCTTTATTGTTATCTACACTATTTCTCGGAATATTTTAGATGAGGCTTGATAATTAGTATTATTGGGATTATTCGGACTAGTGTCCTCATCTTTATTGTTATCTACACTATTTCTCTAAATTTTTTTGATGAGACTTGATAATTAGTATTATTTGGATTATTCGGACTATTGTCCTCATCTTTATTGTTATCTACACTATTTCTCGGACTATTTTAGATGAGGCTTGATAATTAGTATTATTGGGATTATTCGGACTAGTGTCCTCATCTTTATTGTTATCTACACTATTTCTCAGAATTTTTGAGATGAGGCTTGATAATTAGTATTTTTTTGGATTATTCAGACTATTGTGATGGCTACCGAGTTCAACAAGAAGGTTTCCAAGTTCGAAAAGAAGGTTTCAGAGTCCAACAATACCTGATGAAAGCTGGAGGGCACATCGGCCGAAACGCTGTACAGATAACAATGAAGATGAGGACAATAGTCCGAATAATCCAAATAATACTTATTAGGTATCACCAAAAAAAGTCACGTGATCAGTTTACGGCATATTGAAGGAAGAAACGTAAATATTTTTTAACTTTTTTTTTCCAATCTTGCAGAAAATAAATAACAAACATAAAGAGTTGTTACAAAGAAAAACAGTTAATTCAAAGATCAAATTATCCAATTGGGGAAAAATTACTCACCATTATCTTGAAAAATAAGTAAAAAAAAGTCCAGTTTTTTACAACAGGGTCAGTTTCTTTATTCATATTTTTTTAGCAGAATTCTGTATTCATGGTTCTTTTACTAAAGACTCTTGCATCAAAACTTATAAAAATGTTCTGATATAATTATTCAGACAATTATCTTTATAGAAAAAAATAAAAATCATTTTTTTGTCAATTCATTTTTTATATTTCATAAAATAAAATAGGGGTGGGGGGTGGGATTAGGCCCCGTAATAAAATATTTCTGATAATATATTTTATGAAAAAAAACTATTTCAGACATATTCTTATCAAAAAGTAAGTAATTATGGAAATTTTCGTGAAAATCGGACCATTAATTGATTTTTCATAGAATTTTTTAAAAAGCTGGTAGTCATAACTTGGTTTTGGCTACGTTAAATTTCAATTGATTTAACAACACAAAAATGTAAACATTGTTGTTCGTTCATAATTTTCATTATTACCATAAGTTGAAAATTTTTTTTTTAAATCATCAGTCGTTTTTTTTTTAATATTTCTTCTTTCGAATGGAAAAAACATTTTCAACATAATATTAACTTTTATGCAAGTTTCATTGTGTTAAATATGGGGGGGGGGGGGTAATTTCACAGGGAAAATTGGTGGTACCTAATATTTGTCAGTGTCACTTTTTCATTTTTATTTTAAGTATTAATCCCAGTTGAGAAATTAAAAATATATATATTGGAATTCTTTTCATATTCCACTAACATCTGTCCGGTAGACTAGGGTAAATAATTTAAATCCTTCAAATCACAGTCTACCGAAGATGCAATGTCCTTTCTCTGAATTTTTAGAGATAAGGCTTGATAATTAATATTATTTGGATTATTCAGACTATTGTCCTCATCTTTATTGTTATCTACACTATTTCTCTGAATTTTCGAGATGAGGCTTGATAATTAGTATTTTGTATTATTCGGACTATTGTCCTCATCTTTATTGTTATCTACACTATTTCTCTGAATTTTTGAGATGAGGCTTGATAATTTGGATTATTTGGATTATTCGGACTATTGTCCTCATCTTTATTGTTATTTACACTATTTCTCTGAATTTTTGAGATGAGGCTTGATAATTAGTATTATTTGGATTATTCAGACTATTGTCCTCATCTTTATTGTTATCTACACTATTTCTCTGAATTTTCGAGATGAGGCTTGATAATTAGTATTTTTTGTATTATTCGGACTATTGTCCTCATCTTTATTGTTATCTACACTATTTCTCGGAATTTTTTAGATGAGGCTTGATAATTAGTATTATTTGGATTATTCAAACTATTATCCTCATCTTTATTGTTATCTACACTATTTCTCGGAATTTTTGAGATGAGGCTTGATAATTAGTATTATTTGGATTATTCAGACTATTGTCCTCATCTTTATTGTTATCTACACTATTTCTCTGAATTTTGAGATGAGGCTTGATAATTTGGATTATTTGGATTATTCGGACTATTGTCCTCATCTTTATTGTTATCTACACTATTTCTCTCTGAATTTTTGAGATGAGGCTTGATAATTTGGATTATTTGGATTATTCGGACTATTGTCCTCATCTTTATTGTTTATCTACACTATTTCTCTGAATTTTTGAGATGAGGCTTGATAATTTGGATTATTTGGATTATTCAGACTATTGTCCTCATCTTTATTGTTATCTACACTATTTCTCTGAATTTTTGAGATGAGGCTTGATAATTTGGATTATTTGGATTATTTGGATTATTGTCCTCATCTTTATTGTTGTCTGCACTATTACTCTGAATTTTTGGGATGAGGCTTGATAATTAGTATTTTTTGGATTATTCAGACTATTGTCCTCATCTTTATTGTTATCTACACTATTTCTCTGAATTGTTGATATGAGGTTTGATAAACAGTATTATTTGGATTATTCAGACTATTGTCCTCATCTTTATTGTTATCTACACTATTTCTCTGAATTTTTGAGATGAGGCTTGATAATTTGGATTATTTGGATTATTCAGACTATTGTCCTCATCTTTATTGTTATTTACACTATTTCTCTGAATTTTCGGGATGAGTCTACCTAGGATGCACTTTCATTTAACTTTATCAATGTTTCTTCTTGTTTCTCCACCTTTTCTTCTTCCCCCTTCGGCCCCGATTGACCCTCCACTTTATGAACACTTAAGACATCAACAAAATTGGAGGTATAAGGATGACTGATACTTGTTCGAGTTCTTCGAGCTGTCTTTGGCCGTATCATCTGCCTACGTACACACTGTTGTTCTTCCGTTTCGGTCTCTTGCAAAATGATATTCTCTTTTTCTTTGCCCGAACTCTCACTACTAATTCTGGGATAATAACTTTCTCGATCTTTCACGACTTTCTTTTTAGACTTGCCTTTAAAATCAGCATCTTTCGCACCTATCTCCTTCACAGTTTGTCTCGTCCAAGCATCGTATCTCAAATCGCTTTCCATATGTTTAAATTGCGGACTCTTTCCTGTAGTAAATGTGTTCCCTTCCTTGTCCGTTTTCACCTGGCTTTGTAACGGTTTCAAATGATCTTTCAACTTGGATTGACCTCTCGTGCAAATTTGCGGACCGTCATCTTTATCCTGCAGCATCTTAACACCTGCCGATGCATCGTGGCAAACATTTGTATCATCAGATGTTTTTTTCATTTCTGTTTTCTTTTCGGTGACGCTTTTCTCTTCTAAGGAACTAAGCTGATTCTCTTTTAATTTCTGTTGCATCCAATTGTAAACGGCCTGTTGTGACTGAAGTCTGCGTTCGGCTTTTCGCAGAATCTCCAGACGTTTTGTCTCTTTTTCCAATTTCTTCTGGACTTTCTCCTCTCGTTTCTGCTTCCAAAATATCTGATTCTTTCCACTAAGCCACTTCAGGATATCTGGATTGGTGCTATGTCCGAGCCGGTGATCCACAAATTGAGCAGATGAGGATGAATTACTCACTGGCTGTTCGTTCGATGATGCTCTCGACTTTTGGCCGTTCTCGTTAAGCAATATCGGATTGTTTATTTTGGATAGAGATCTTATATCCTTTGTCTCTTTAGTTTTCTTGGTCTTTTTCATCCTCGGATCGTTTTTCACGGATAATGCCGAACGTGGAAACATATAGGTTGGCTTCATGAAACCTGAAGGAATATAGAAAAAGAAAAAGGGAAAATAAAATAAATTTTAAATGTAAAGAAAATATTTTGCAATTCAACAAATGACAACGCAACACTCTCCTCTCAATGGACTCTCCATAACTCCTCATTATTGCTATGTACGTGTATATCTTCTATGTAACTCTTCTTATGTATCTTGTTTCATGTACATGTATTTTATGTATCATTATACGCAGATAATACTAATCATCAAGCCTCATCTCGAACATTCAGAGAAATGAACAGAATAATATAAAAAATCCTGTGGAATCATACCAATATGCTTCATAAATCCTAAAAGTTTATAACAAAACAAAATTTAAAAAAACAAAACTAGCTCACAAAGTGTGTGTGTGTGTGTGTGTGTGTGTGTGTGTGTGTGTGTGTGTGTGTGTGTGTATCTTAATGTCTATTTAAGATTGAGAAATTTATTTATATTATCGAAGCTGGAATTTTCTTGAAAGTATAAACAAGAAGTTTAATCAGTTTTACTTGTAACATACACATGCAACCAAATACCTCAACAAAAGTGCAGACATACATTAGTACCAGGCCCCGACACTAACTTTTTTCATGACCGTCCCGAACAAAAATTATCAATCGTCCCGAATGGGGTTTGGACCGTCCCGAAATCAAAATATTTTTGTTTAATTCATTAGCATCATCTATACTTGTCAGTCATCAGTAGCATAATAACATGAAATAAAACATTAAGAAAAGCTGAAGCAGTGATAATTCTGGATATTTGGACAAAAAATCCATTTCCTAGTGTGTTTTGGGCTAAAAAAAAAACCAACTTTTTTACTCTAAGTTACTGAGTAGGGTTAGTAGTACATAATTCGGTCCTTTTAAACTATCTCCCTCCACCATTATTCATTACATGGCTTTGAGAATAGACCTGCAGTGCCATAGCCTCATTTTGAGGTCAGCATTCGGGAAATCACTGGGCGGCCAATATTGGAATGTAGAACTAACTTTTAGGAAAAATTTTTCCCATCCCCGGCAAACTGTCCCGGATGACGTATTGATCGTCCTAGCTGTAATTTTTATCGTCCCCGGGACGATGAGACGATGTTAATGTCGAACCCTGATTAGTACTTTCACTGTTTCTACAAAATAAAAAAAAGACAAAATATTTCAATTCTCCAAACAACAAAGATATATATATATATATATATATATATATCTTAATATAATGGAGATTGTGTGTTTTTCTGTCTGTAACCGAAACTATATTACTGATCGAGTCACAATTAACATAGTTATTTACATCACATTCTCCATGATTTTATTTATATTTAAACCTGAATTATTAATAAAATTGCTTCACCTTTTTATTAGTGTTGTCCATATCTACATATAAATAACATGCAATTGTATTTATATATACAAAAATAGCAGTTTGCAGTGTGAATGGGAAGGCTAATTTGCATATTGATATTAAAAATGTGATTTTATTAAATGTGTGCTTAGTATTATTGATTTCTAATTGTTTGGTTTTATTTTAATGAATATAAGCAAAAATCTCTTCAATGAATCTTAAATGAAATCAATTAACAAGAAAAAATAACTGTCATTTTATTCTTTATTTCCTAATTTAACTAAATAGTTAAATAAGTAAAATTCAGCAATGAAAGACGGGAGTGATGGAAGAGTAAGTTTCATTTCTATTTTTCTATTATACCCCCACTCTGTTACATATCTTTTTATCTGCCTTCTTATTAGACTTTCTAATTTAATACGATATTTCATTACATTAAAACTTAAATACTTGCACCCGGAGGGTGCATATATTTGCTAGTATATATAATATCCGTTTTACAAAATAAATCGAAGGTCTACGTATAAGCGAGTGTCTCAATTCGCTTTTGGGATCGAGTAATATTTTTGCAATATATTCTGGCGGCCATTTTGTATATTGATACATTCTTTTGCCCGAATTGCATTCTGGGTAAATGAGATCATCCGGAGAGCATACCATCGACGACGTCTACTTCCTCTGTACGAAAACTTTATCAGTTTTCTCCTGTCGTCTTTTCTTTCTCTCCCTTTCAACCAGCAACTAGCCAGCATCACCAGCACCACCGCCGTTTTCTAGATTTGTGTGCGACTGTGCGAAGGTGTACTCTACTCTTTTTATAGTGCAAAGTCATATTTACCCTCTTTATTTCCGGTTTTCCCCAGAAGACACCGCAGATACGTTGTCGCCATCATAACACTTTGCAACAAACAGTTTTTTATTACACATGATATCATATAAAAAGAAGAAAAAGTTTTGGGAGTTCTATAAAATGCCGCAAACTTAAAATACTTTCAAAAGTACTGTCTTTTGAAAAAGTCTAGTCTTCACTAGAATTTGAAATTATCACTGTTAGTGAAAGGAAATATTGTTAGTAATAAATCATTATCAAATGATTTATTATAATTTGTAAATGAAAGGAATAGCTTTTTCTTTGTTTTGTTTAGTATCAAAATGTCATGAAACATTGTAAACTCCGAATAGTTTTTTTAAATTCTTTAATACAATAGCTTATCATAAAATCGTGCTGAGACCAAGGATTTCTATTATCATACTAAAGCTGAGTTTATCAACCTTCGCCAGCTAAAGGATTTTTTTCTATTTATGTTATGGACACAATATTTATACTTAGATATTCCTTGGTTTTATCACTACCCAGTGTTTGAAAAAAAATTCAGTTTAATTGGTTTTAATTAGGCGTAATTAGCAATTAAGTCAACAACCGACCAATCCCTGTCTTATATTATATATGATTCTCTTCTTCCCCTGTATATAGAGTTGACTTGAGTGGGAGAGTTAATGTGAGTAGTCGAGTTAACCGGGGTGGGAGGGTCCACTGCCTGTAAAAATCAGCAGGCAAACACCCTCCTAGCACCTCCTTACTCTAGGTAGATTCGCCCCTCCCTTTCTCCAGACCACAGAAAAATGTTGGTTTGTTTTAATAAAACAAAACAAAAGTATCTTTTTACGGCATGATTTCAATTTTAGTTGAGCGTAAATTTTACGAAATTGAAATCATGCTTTAAAATAGATTTTTTAAATTACTTTAATTATTCATTAAAAAAAAGACAAAATATTCCAAACTCCTTCTAGTCTTCACACCGTCGTGGTTGCCTGTTCTCACATGCATATACGAAAAATCAATTACAATTCTTTTTAGTTTTAACAAAACATCACAGGACAATGTGTAATTCTTCACTATAAAAATAAAGATTGACCAATAAAACAAAAACATTCCAACCAGAACTGGCGATTATTCAGCGAACTGGAAATATTAATAATATAAAATTAAAAAAAATCAATATTACTAACATTGTTGGTTACCTAAATAAATACTTATACTGTTTTTTTTTTCTTGCTTAACTAATTGCGTATTTGTTAACGACGATAGAAACGAATAGGTATCCACAATAAACATCTGATAGATTTATAGTTGGTTGCCATGCAAAGAAAACTGGTTCCTGCTAGATCACTGATGTTAAGCAGTGATGAGCCTGTTCAATACTTAATTGGGTGGCCACTTAAGCAATAGCAGGTACTGTAAGCAACCCAAATCCTTTGTTTATCAAAGATTCGGCATTAAATGACCCAAAAAGTGTTGATATGCCATAATACAAAACAACCAACAAGAATGATTCTCAGTATTGCTTACATCTTCAATAAAAAGAGGACAATGGCCATATAATGGGGGATCAGTTTATAACATCAGTCGTTTTTTTTAAAATATTTCTTCTTTCGAATGGACAAAACATTTTCAACATAATATTAACTTTTATGCAAGTTTCATTGTGTTAAATATGGGGGGGGGTAATTTCACAGGGAAAATTGGTGGTACCTAATATTTGTCAGTGTCACTTTTTCATTTTTATTTTAAGTATTAATCCCAGTTGAGAAATTAAAAATATATATATTGGAATTCTTTTCATATTCCACTAACATCTGTCCGGTAGACTAGGGTAAATAATTTAGAGGACAATGGCCATATAATGGGGGATCAGTTTATAACTTGTAAGAATAAAAGATCGAACCCCCATTTTATGATCACATTTTATTTTCTTGTACTGAATCGCCACAAGAATCATTACAGTCAAGTCACACTAAAAGCACTGGTTCCTGCTAGTTCACTGAAGTTAAGCAATGATGAACATGTTCAATACTTAACTGGGTGACCACTTAAGCAACAGTAGGTAGTGTAAACAACCAGAGTCCTTTGTTTATCAAAGTGAATTGATTCAGCATTAAATGACCCAAAAAGGGTTGATATGCCGTAAAACAGTCAACAATAATGTTTTGCACAATTGCTTTCATCTTAAAATAAAAGAGAGTGGCCAAATAATGGGGGATCGGTTTATAAGTGGTTAATATAGAAAATCGATCCCTCGGTTTATGATCACTAGTTTTTTCCCCTTGTTTTTTAAATAATGATTCCCAACAATAATATCATGGTCAAGTCACAATGAAAGGACCGGTTCCCACCAGATCAAAAAAAGAGAAAGTGGCCAAATAATGGGGGATCGGCTTATAACTAGGTTAATATAGAAAATAGATCCCCCAGTTTATGATCAAATGTTTTTTAAATAATGATTCCCAACAATAATATCATGGTCAAGTCACAATGAAAGGACCGGTTCCCACCAGATCAAAAAAAGAGAAAGTGGCCAAATAATGGGGGATCGGCTTATAACTAGGTTAATATAGAAAATAGATCCCCCAGTTTATGATCAAATGTTTTTTAAATAATGATTCCCAATAATATTATGGTCAAGTCACAATGAAAGGACCGGTTCCCACTAGATCAAAAAAAGAGAAAGTGGACAAATAAAGGGATATCAATTTATAACTTATAAGAATACAAAATCGAACCCCCATTTTATGATCACATTCTATTTTTTAAAGTACTGATTCCACACAAGAATGATTACAGTAAAAAAACATAGTTCCCGCTAGGTTACTGAAGTTAAGCAGTAATGAGCATATGCAGTACTTAAATGGGTGACCACTTAAGCAACAGCAGTTGCTATAAGCAACATGAGTCCTTTTGAAGTCCAGACTTTAACCATGTGATCATGCGCCTCCAATGAAAAAAACAAAAATATTCCAACCAGAACTAGCGATTATTCAGTGAACTGGAAACATTAACAAAATAAAATAATAAAAATCAATGTTACTAACATTGTTGGTTATCTAAATACTTATACTGGCTTTTTTATTTTTCTTGCTTAACTAATTGTGTTGCATAGCCTTCTTTAACCGGCACTAAATATCTATATGCTATATACCTTCTTTTACTTCTTATTCTTGTCGTCTATTCTTCTGGCCGGTATATCTTCTAAGGTCTGGTCTTCTTGGGATTCCGGGTCTGGTTTCTGTTGCTAGGGATTTCTTCTTATCAGAAGCCTTGCGTCATTGTTAGCTTTTAGTAATAACCACAAGACTTTGATTTATGATGATGTTACTTTATTCGTAGAACCCCCAGACCAGACAACCACGCAGTGAGACTCACATCTTGCTAGCTTCGCTTCTAACTTCTAACTGTAACTGACTAAGTTACTTACTTAGTATCCTTAAACCGGAAGGGGGCCTGCTATTGCCTTCTGGTTCTCACGTTCCATCCGCAGAACGCAAGGTGAGAGTGAGGTCAAACGCCGTCACTCACTCTCAAGGCCATCAGCTGCACTAATATGATTTCTACACTATTGTCATAATCATTAGGTATCTAATGATTATGTAACAATTGCGTATTTCTTAACGACGATAGAAACAAATAGGAATCCACAATAAACATCTGATAGATTTATGATTGGTTGCCATGCAAAGAAAACTGGTTCCTGTAAGATCACTGAAGTTAAGCAGTGATGAGCCTGTCCGATATTTAATTGGGTGACCACTTAAGCAACAGCAGGTACTGTAAAAAAAAAACCTGAGTCCTTTGTTTATCAAAATGACTTGATTCGGCAAAAGGATTGATATGCCGTAAAAAAAAAACCCAACCAACCAACCAACCAACCAACAATAATGTTTTGCATAATTGCTTTCATCTTAAAAAAGAGGATGGCCAAATAATGGGGGATCAGTTTATAACTTAGTTAATATAGAAAATGGATCACTCAGTTTATGATCACATGTCTTTTTTTTTGTTTCTTAAATAATGATTCCCAACAATAACATTATGGTCAAATCATAATGAAAGTATCGGTTCGGAAAAAAAAGTGGCCATATAATGGGGGATCAGTTTATAATTAAATTAATATAGAAAATGGACCCCCATTTAATGATCAATATCTTTTTTTCTCGTTTCTTAATGATTCCCAACAATAATATTATGGCCAAGTAACAATGAAAACACCGGTTCTCACGAGATCAAAAAAAGAGAGTGGTCAAATAATGGGGGATCGGTTTATAACTAGGTTAATATAGAAAATGGATCCCCCATTTTATGATCACCCCCCCCTTTTTTAAAATAAGGATTGTCAACAATAATATCATAGTCAAGTCAAGAGAGAATGTCCAAATAATGGGGGATCGGTTTATGACTAGGTTAATATAGAAAATAGATCCCCCAGTTTATGATAAATATCCTTTTTTCTTGTTTCTTAAATAATGATTCCCAACAATAATATTATGGTCAAATCATAATGAAAGCATCGGTTCTGGCCAGACCATTAAAATTATACAGCAATGTTCAATACTTAATTGTATGACCACTTAAGCAACAGCAGGTACTGTATTCAATCTGACTCTTGAGGACTTGATTCGGCATTAAATGACCCGGAAAGAGTTAATAAATTCCACTATCGTAGGTCACCCTGCCGAAAGAAAAAAAATACCAAAAATAAAGGAATTAACCGAATTTAATGAAATTTTCAGTGTTGATACATTAATGAACAAAATATATAATGAACCAGTTATTTTATTTAAAAACTTTTACATTTTTTCAGGTCAGTTAACTTTGAACCACGTATCATTGAGGCGTAACACAGATTCTCAAAGATCCGTGGTTCAAAGTTCGATTTAACCTCTCTGTGAACTGAAATGTTTTCACACATATTCAAGGCCGATATTGATAATTTGATTTTCAATGAGAGTTGCCAACCTGAAAATTACATGTATAGAAAATGGATCCCTCAGTTTATGATCATATCCTTTTTTTTCTTTCTTGTTTCTTAAATAATAATTCCAAACAATAATACTATGGTCAAATCATAATGAAAGCATCGGTTTTGGACAGACCATTAAAGTTATGCAGCAATGTTCAATACTTAATTGTGTGACCACTTAAGCAACAGCATGTACTGGTTTTTGTTCTAGCACAATTAATATTGAATTGTCAACAACCATAGAAATGAATACGTATCCACAATAAATACCAGATAGATTTAGAATTGGTTGCCATGCAAAGAGAACTGGTTCCAGCTAGATCACCAAAGTTAAGCAGTGATGAGCCTGTTCAATACTTAACTGGGTGACCACTTAAGCAATAGCAGGTACTGTAACCTGAGCCCTTTGCTTATCAAAGTGACTTGATTTGGCATTAAATGACCCGAAAACGGTTGATATGCCGTAAAATGGCTTTCATCTTTTAAAAAAAAAAAGAGAGTGGCCAAATAATGGGGGATCAGTTTATAACTAGATCATTATAGAAAATGGATACCCCATTTTATGATCAATAACTTTTTTCTTGTTTCTAAAATAATGATTCCCAACAATAATATTATGGTCAAATCATAATGAAAGTATCGGTTTTGGACAGACCATTAAAGTTATACAGCAATGTTCAATACTTAATTCTATGACCACTTAAGCAACAGCATGTACTGGTTTTTGTTCTAGCACAATTAATATTGAATTATCAACAACCATAGAAATGAATACGTATCTATAATAAACATCTAAGAGATTTCTGATTGGTTGCCAGGCAAAGAAAAAATGATATGAAACAGGCTAATTGATTTCAAATCTTGACTGGTTAAATACAAAAGGTTTTTAATTCATTGTTGTCTTATCAATAAAACTACAATGTTTGGACTATATTAACCATCCTCAAGGCAATAAATATTAAAGTGTAATGTAATGAAGCTCCTTCAAAAAATGTTGTATGATATTTATTTGGTTATCATTAACAGCGTTCATTTTGGTATTTATGTTACGATTTTAGTGGCAATTCTTTAGGCTTCAAATAAGTGCACTTGTCAGTGGAGATCCTTTGTGTTAAGCAGAGCGTGATCCTTAGTGAAGAATCATTTGGTTGCTTAATATTAAATAATTAATATTGGGTATGATCCTTTAGTTGTTCCTTGGTGCTCCTCAGTCATTTTGCTCTTTGTCAAGGAGTGCAAATTGACGTCTGTCAATATCAGCGATTAACTACTTAACCAACTGGGCTGTTGATGGCTGAGGTTTAAACCACGTGACCTCGCTTAGTCTATAAATTTAAGTGTTGGATTGCAGCACACATTATATCACCAAAATATTCCAACGATTTAAAAATGAAGAAATGTCCTGAGAGTATTCAAAATTAAATTTTTTTCTCCATAAATCTAAACATATAAAGTTTAAGAGTGTAGACTAGAGAATTATTTAAAATTATTAATCTTTAAAAAAAACATTATACATACTAGCATACATATGCACCCTCCGTAGGGTGGAAGTATTTAAGTTTTAATGTAATAAAATATCATATTAAATTAGAAAGACAAATGAAACTAAATAAGAATGCAAATAAAAAGATTTGTAACAGAGGGGTGATTAATAAAAAAGAAAAAAATAGAACAACAGAAACTTACTAACCATCAGGGTAATATTAAGGAGCGGTGTGATGAAGCTCCTTACAAAAAAAAAATGTTATTTTCAAGTAAGATGAAATGAAAATGGTTGCATTTCTGATTTTGTCGTCCTAGCCTCCTCCTGCCCTAAAAAAAACTTGACTGGCTGAACAGTGCAAAAGGTTTTTAATTCATTGTTGTCTGTCAATAAATCTACAATGTTTTGACTATATTAACCATCCTCAGGGCAATATTAGTAGCAATTTGATGAAGCTCCTTCAAAAACTGTTATTTTCAATTAAGATGAAATCAAAATGTTTGCATTTTGGATTTTGTCGTTCTATCCTCCTGTTATTAAAGCTTAGACCTTTTAGAAATGTTAATATTTTCACCATCTGATGCAAGTACGCATGAAACTATAGTTACGGGATATTAAATCCATAATATCTAATCTCTGATTTAAGTCTGCTCTGCTATTTTAGCATTGAGCACCATCATATGCTTAATACTTTTCATGTTCATTCTCCATTATATTATATCATATTGTGTGTGTGTGTATATATATATATATATATATATATATATATATATATATATATATATATATATATACATAGGTAATTCCATGCCAAATTATCCAGATCATGTCACCCACACTTTTCAATTCAACTGGTGCGTTATGTTAAAGTTGGACATTCCCCAAAATTTGAGCTTCCAATTCTAATAATTGGCAGAGTTATGTCGATTTTTAACTCGACAAATTTTAGGGGGATGGCAAAATAAATGGCGACGTTTTGTAATCTATTTTTGAATTCCCCAGGCAAAAATGCTTTTATAAACCAATTTGTAGGAGTAGGGAAGCATTAGAACTCATTTTACAGACAAAAATCGATTACAAAAAATAGATTACACAAAGTAACCATTTTTCACGACTCTCAAATTTGGAGAGCTAAAAATCGACATAACTCCGCCAATTGAAAAGCTGAAATTTTAGGGGATGTCTAACTTTAACTCTTAATGTCCTATACCGCCTCATTTCACCCGGCTAGAAGTCACATTCATTTCCCTAATCTACCCCAAAGGATAGCTCTTGTTCAAATATAATATTAAACATATTTAGAAGTCTTTGAGTTAAGGGAAATAACAGGTAACTTTAAAAGAAGAGGCCAATTTTTGATAAATCCTTATAGGAAAAGGGCTCTGGACTGTTAGAAGTTAACACATTCCACGCCTGTACAAAATTTCAGAAAAATTGAAGGGGGTGGGTGACAATGTTACTTTTTTCTGGATGATTTGACATGGAATTACCCATTTAAATATATATATATATATATATATATATATATATATATATATATATACTAGCAAATATATGCACCCTCTGGGTGCAAGTATTTAAGAAAGGCTAATGAAACTAAATAAGAATACAGATAAAAAGATTTGAAACAGAGGGAGTATAATAAAAAATAGAACAACCGAAACTTACTCTTCCATCACTCTCGTCTTTCATTTTTATTTTTTTCTAATTTAAGTATTTAGTTAAAAGAGGAAGTAAATAATAAAATTACAGTTATTTTTTCTTGTTAATTTAAGATTCATTGAAGAGATTTTTGATTATATTCATTAAAATAAAACCAAACAGATAGAATTCAATAATACTAAGCACATATTTAATAAAATCACATTTTTAATATCAATATGCAAATTAGCCTTCCCGTTCACACTGTAAACCACTATTTTGTTGTATATATAAATATAATTGCATGTTGTCAGTATGTAGACATGGTTAACAGTATTATTAATGTAAAACAATTTTATTAATAATTGAGGTTTAAATAAAAATACAATCATGGAAAATGTGATGTCAATAACTAAGGGAATAGTGATATGAGTAGTAATATAGTTTCGGTTACAGACAGAAAAGCACACAATCTCCATTATAATAAGATATATATATATATATATGTGTGTGTGTGTGTGTGTGTGTGTGTGTGTATGTATAAAAATAGAGTTCTGAAGAAAAAGGATGAAAAAAAAATGGTTCTAATAAATTTAAATCTTAAAAGTGAAGTCTTGAATATAATGAATCAAACTTATTTGTTGTATTTGAATGATTTGCTAAAGCTGAATGTAAATGTATTTTTGTTAAGTCTTTTATAACTGTATGCTTTACAATTACCATACAAAACAGAAACTTAAAAGACACACTATTAGTGACCAGTTGATATTTTAGAGGAGTGTTCAAATTACAATGGTAGCTTATATTAAAATCATCATCCCTTCATTTCTTTCTAGCAGAGTTCATACTTGTTTGCTTTTGTTCCATTGATAACAGAAAAAAATAACGTTACAACAATATCGTACAATGCTTTTACTGATGTATATCAATTAATGAAGTGAAATGCAGCTTGGAGTTTTAGGGTGGGGTGGGGGTTATAGTTTCACTTTAAATGTTACTTTCGATATATTTTATTCATTGTATTTGAAGAAAATAGATTGACAAACTTTTCTGGATTGAAAACTTGGCGGAAATTAGAAACCTACTTTTTGGTGTCAGTACTTAATTTTGATATTTAAAAAAAAGTTGAAAATCGACCTACCCTAATGTATGAACACACATGTGTGATCAACTGCAATTAATCGGTACCTCGATTAATTCAGTGGATTTAACCCTGAAGATCCTAATGGTGAAACTCGAGTAGGTTTCTATTGTATCCATTTTATAATATATATATTCGATAGGAAAGAATTGGTGCACAAGAAATGCCACAAACCCAATCAACGACCGAACTCAGGAATTTTTAATTCAGAGTTATCCCTCTCCTAGACTGGTTACCTACCCAAGGCTGAAGAGCCCAGTCTGCCCTACTATTTAACCCATAGCTGGAGGGAGAATATATGGATTCATACCTTTCCCAAGGGTATTAGTGCTATGTGAAATGCCAACAGCTTCGTCTAGGAATTGAACTCGAATCGAGTCCATTTTCCACGACTCTAACCACAAGCACATGCGCCTCCATCATATGTATATATATATATATATATATATATATATATATATATATATATATAATATATATATATATATATATATATATATGTATATATATATATGTATATGTATATATATGTATATATATGTATATATATATATATATATATATATATATATATATATATATATATATATATATATATATATATATATATATATATATATATATATATATGTATATATATATATATACATATATATATATATATACATATATATATATTATTTTCGAGTTGAACCATATAGAAATTACTGAAAGTCTGACCCAAAATGGAACCCATCGAGATACCGTCCTGTTGTAAAATATCAAATGGATCATATCCACCCCTTAAAATTAATCCCAACATCCTTAAAAAAAATTCTCCTCTACTGTACAACTAAAGTCCTATTTTATGACCATCTAGGTAATTTATATGTAAAACAGGACGGTATCTCGATGGATTCCATTTTGGGTCCGACTTTCAGTAATATATATATATATGTATATATGAAAGTACGTAAATAAACACTGTGTTTATTTGATATAGCTTTTAGCCGACAATTTTTGTAGGATATGTGCTTAATTGTAGTCATACCTAATTTTTGAAAATTAATTAGTTAATAATTAATGAATTTAGGCGGGCATATATGTTCAAATGTAAGGCTAAACAGATCGAGAAAATGTCAATCCCTGAATGTACATTTCGACCTATTAGGTCTCATCAGCAAGAATTTGGGATTGGCAAGCTGGTGTAGTCGTTAGAATCTCCGCCTGTCAGCTTGACAGTCAAGGTTTCGAATCACACACGGAGCAGTCTCCCATGTCTATAACCTTGCTGATGAGACCTAATAGGTCGAAATGTACATTCAGGGATTGACATTTTCTCGATCTGTTTAGCCTTACATTTGAACATATATGCCCGCCTAAATACATTAATTATTAATTGATTCATTTTCAAAAATTAGGTATGACTTCAATTAAGCACATATCCTCCAAAAAATATGTATATATGTATATGTATATGTAGATATATACATACATATGAAGAAAAAGAATGAAACAAAAAATTGTTTTAATAAATTCAAATCTTAAAAGTGAAATCTTGAATTAAATGAATCAAACTTACTTGTATTTGAACCCTTACTTGAAAGCTGAATGTAAATGTATTTTTGTCATGTCTTTTATAATTTTATAATTATGTATTTTACCCCTGAAGATCCTTATGGTGAAACTCGAGTAGGTTTGTATTGTATCCATTTTATAATATATATGTAGATATGTATATGTTTATATATATATATGTCCATATGTCCATATTCATATGTATATATATGTATATGTACATACGTATATAAATATATATATATGTACATATGTGTATATATATATGTATATATATACGAGAAGTAAACAAATAGACGATGTTTGTGATATGGCTATTTTCAGCCGACAATATTTGGGAGAATATGTGCTTAATTGAAGTCGAACCTAATTTTATGAAAGTTAATTAATTAATAATTAATTAATTAGGCGGGATAACCTATTAAATTTAAGGCTAAACAAATCGAGAAAAATCAATCTCTGTATGTACATTTCGGCCTATTAGGCCTCATCAGCAGAGCTATAGATACAAAGACCGCCCCGTGTGCGATTCGAAACCTGATTGTCAAGCTGACTGTCAAGCGTCTTACAACCACACCAAACGGACTTAGCAGATTTCTTCGTTTTGTTAAGGAGTAGGTATTTATATTCCTCTTAAGTGACCTCTGCACGAACTTACATATATATATACATATATATATACGCATATATATATATACATATAATCCCAACATTCTTAAAAAAATTCTCCTCTACTGTACAACTAAAGTCCTATTTTATGACCATCTTGGTAATTTATATGTACAACAGGACGGTATCTCGATGGATTCCATTTTGGGTCCGACATTCAGTAATATATATATATATATGTATACATGTATATGTATATGTAGATATATACATACATATGAAGAAAAAGAATGAAACAAAAAATGGTTTTAATAAATTCAAATCTTAAAAGTGAAATCTTTAGCTTCACCCTGTGATCTGCTGGCACTGCAAATTCCACCAGTTGACAAGTTCTTTCTTTTTTGTTTATCAACACTAAGTCTGGTCTTCTTGCTGGGATAAGGTTTTATTATTATTATTATTATTATTACTAGCAAATATATGCACCCTCCGGGTGCAAGTATTTAAGTTTTAATGTAATAAAAATATTGTATTAAATTAGAAAGGCTAATGAAACTAAATAAGAATACAGATAAAAAGATTTGAAACAGAGGGAGTATAATAAAAGATTTGAAACAGAGGGAGTATAATAAAAAATGGAACAACTGAAACTTACTTTTCCATCACTCTCGTCTTTCATTGTTATTTTTTCTAATTTAAGTATTTAGTTATAAGAGGAAGTAAAGAATAAAATGAGTTATTTTATCTTGTTAATGGATTTCATTTAAGATTCATTGAAGAGATTTTTGCTTATATTCATTAAAATAAAACCAAACAGTTAGAAATCAATAATACTAAGCACATATTTATTAAATTCGATTTTTTAATATTAATATGCAAATTAGCCTTCCCGTTTACACTGTAAACCGCTATTTTGTTGTATATATAAATATAATTGCATGTTGTCAATATGTAGACATAGTTAACAGTATTAATAATGTATGACAATTTTATTAATAATTGAGGTTAAATAAAAATAAAATCATGGAGAATGTGATGTCTATAACTAAGAGAATTGTGACTTGAGTAGGAATATAGTTTCGGTTACAGACAGAAAACACACACAATCTCCATTATAATAAGATTATTATTATTATTAGTAGTAGTAGTATATTTGGGTTTATTTTCTTTATTTTTTCATGTGTACATTTTATTGTAGCTACAGTGTTAGATGTAATATTCAACTTTCTCCGATGAGGCATTGTAAATGAATCGATGTAAACATTGAAGTTTCAAATAATAATTCACTTCATACGTTACTTTATGACAAGTGTTGAGATAGATTATATTGTTAATAAATGTTCGTATTGGAAAGATGAGAAATCCTCTTAAATTAATACATTATATTTAGGATCATTACATGAATTTTCGTTGTACTGTTGGCAGGGCTTCTAATACGTCAAACGTAGCCGCTACTGGGATATAAAATCCATCCAAAAAGCATAAAAAGTATCAAGTGGTAAGACTGGTCTGTTTAAGCTGGGTTAGTGTGAACGAATCTTTAGTTTTTAAGTTCCTTTTTGTTTATATTCCATTTGTTAGTCGCGTGTTGAGGTTATTATTTGACCAAACATTGAAACATAAATTTTATCTTCAAAATAAAATACTTTATTATTTTATCTTCAAAATAAAATACTTTATTATTTCTCTGAATGTTTGAGATGAGACTTGAAGATTAGTATTATCTGCGTTATTCGACTTTTTGTAATCTATTTTTGAATTCCCCAGGCAAAAATGCTTTTATAAAGCATAAATATAAATGTGTGTGTGTGTGTGTGTGTGTGTGTGTGTGTGTGTGTGTGTGTATGTATAAAAATAGAGTTCTGAAGGAAAGGAATGAAAAAAAAAATGGTTCTAATAAATTTAAATCTTAAAAGTGAAATCTTGAATATAATGAATGAAACTTACTTGTTGTATTTGAATGATTTGCTAAAGCTGAATGTAAAGTTGATAAAGATGGACAGAAGAGTCTACGTATGACACACTGCGGCCAATTATGAGGGTACAGTGTGATAGGAGGAATCTTACCATTACTGACGGAGATGTATTTCTCATAAAGTTGTTCCATCTGGTTGGCATGGATGTATTGTCGTGCGTTTCCCTTCACTTCGACATCTCGCGTCATTAATTGGTAAAGTTCTTTATAATTCTGATCGAGCCTTTCATCAATACTCACAGGCACATTCCATCCGCTCGGTCTTTGACGTCTTTCCTTTATGGTCGTAAGTTTCGAAGAAGAATTGTCCAAGACGGATGTCAATTCTTGACATGGAATTCTCGTTGATGAATTTCGTTGACCGTTTCCTAAAGAATGCTCGCTGCTCGTCTGCGTAGTGCTCGTTGAGTTTATGCTTGAGATACTGCTTGCTTTACTCGTTGAAAGGGAAGCAACGTCCTCTTCTTCAACTCCGAGGTTGATATTTTCTTGCCGCGTCATTTTTTTCCTTCCGTCTTTATGAACCGCAAGGGAGTCCGGCATCGTGTCGTTGCTGCTGCTTTCAGTTTGGGCCGCAGTCTTGGATTTGCCGACGCCATCGAAACTGACAGACTTCTGGGATTTGTTAGCGGATTCCAGATGCTGGTCATCCCGGATTTCATCGGCTCTCTCATCTTCATCTTTTTTCTCGAACTTCAAAGACGCAGGCGCCGCTTCGTTTTTGGTAACTGATTTCAGGCTGGATTGCGAAGAACCCTGAGAGTCAGATGACGAGTTATCATCATCATCATCATCGTCATCATTTTCTGTATTGTCGAGCGTTTCAGATTCATAACTACTTTCATCATCATCATCATCATCATCTTTCTCTTCATCAGTATAATCATCATCATCATCATCCCCATCATCATGACCACTGTAACCTTTTTCTTTTTTTTTTTCTTCTTCTTCTTCTTCTTTTTCCTTTTCTTCTTCTAGTGAAGAGCGAGATGAAGACGTTTCTATATTCCGTTCTTTGGAATTTCGGTTTTGTTCCGGTTCGGAATTCGCACTCGCTTCCGTGCTGAATCCCTGACCATCGGCCAATTTTTTCAGGAAACCGAGCTGACCAGTCGACATCCTGGTTTCGGTTTTTTCAACATCCGGTCATCTCTTCTGCGGGGACCAAGGAAAACTAAAAGAAAAAAACAAAAGAAAAAAATATTATTCTCTTAAAAACTTAAATCTTATTATAATGGAGATTCGGTGTCTGTTTGTCTGTAACTGAAACTATTTCACTGCTTACATCACAATACCCTCAGAAATTGCAGTAACCGATGAAACTAAAAGAAAAACAAAAGAAAAAAAAATTATTGTTCTCTTAAAAACTTAAGTCTTATTATAATGAAGATTCGGTGTCTGTTTGTAACTGAAACTATGCCACTGCTTACATCACAATACCCTCAGGAATTGCATTGACCAATGAAAACAAAAAAAAGAAAAAGAAAAAGAAAAAGAAAAAGAAAAACATATTATTCTCTTAAAAACTTAAATCTTATCATAATGTTTGTAACTGAAACTATGTTACTGCTTATGTCACAATAACCTCAGGAATTGCATTTACCGATGAAAACTAAAAGAAAAACAAAAGAAAAAATATTATTTTCATAAAAACTTAAATCTTATGATGATGTTGTCTGTAACCGAAACTATGTCACTGCTTATGTCACAGGAATTGCATAAATTTATCAATGAGTATTTAATTTATGGAAAAAAATCATTAATACATAGAATAAATGCTATTCATTAATGATGTCTCTTTGAAAATCTGAGTTAGATTTGCCTCAAAACAGCCCATGTTATTAGTGCATTTAAAATCCTGCAATGTGTTTTATATATCCCTAAGAAATAAAGGTTTACATAATATATGGGGTGGTTAATTTGCATACTGGTTTTAACAAACTGGGTTTAATAAATAATTACTAGGTGTTATTGATCTGTAATGTTTATTGTTTTATTATTTCTCGAAATTTTTAAGATGAGGCTTGATAATTAGTGTCCAATTGGACACATAGCCTAGTGGATAAAGGAGTTAGGTTAAGACAGCTCTAAGTGACAGTTATCTTTAGACTGCAGGTTCAATCCTGGTCAGGGGCAGCAGTAACATAGAATAATAATTAACACAGCTTAACACCTGTACCCCAGCTATGGTTAGCAGAATGAGAACAGGATACCCCCGTGGACTGAATAATGGGTGAGGTTTAAAGTTCCGTGATGGTTCCCGATTATGATAAGAAGGTTCTTCTTGTCATAATCGGGAACCATCACGGAACTTTTAACTGAGTCCAAAAAGAAGGTTTCTGAGTCCGACACGAAATACCAGAAAAAGGCTGGAGGGCACATCGGCCGAAATGTTGTACAGATAACAATGAAGATGAGGACAATAGTCTGAATAATCCAAATAATACTAATTATTGTTTTATTTTCCAACCTTATGTTATTAGTGTGAATAAAACCCTGTAATGTGTTTTATATATAATGTGTTTTATAGCCCGTGGTGTAATGGTTAAAATTAAGTACAGTAATCCACCTAGTTAAAAAAAATCAGGTATACTTGAACTTCTGAGATTTTGGATTTAGATATGCTTATATTATTATATACAGGGTGCTCCAAAAGTTATGTCACATGATACACATGGGTTTTTTTGTTTTTTTTTTAAGAAGTAAAATAATTACACAATACAACCAGAAATTCTAGAAAATAATTTAATCTTTAAAGATCTTTTTTTTGGGGGGAGGTAAAATAATGATATAAACATATACATCTATTATTATACTAAAGGTGAGTTAATCAACTCCTAAAGGCTTTTTTACTGTTTAGTTTAATGACACAAAAATTATACTAAATCATTCCTTACTTTTAGGATTGAATTATGTTTGAAAAAAATTCTATTTTAATTAGTTCTAATTAGACGTAATTTGCAATTAAGTAAAAGACTCAAGAGTTTGTGTTCTATGCTACTTGTATTGAGTAATTCAGCAAATATCGAAAGGACTGCGTCACTTCTTTTATCAGAGTTTTTCTTGGTGGCAATGTCTATTTCTTCTTGTGGCATAGATTTCTTATTTTAGCAATTTAATTTATTGGAAGCCCATGGTGTAATGGTTAAAGTCATGGAAAATGGACTAATCGTCCCGACTTCAAATCCTGAACGTGTTAACTGTTTTTCACTTAGCGCTAATACCCTTGAGAAAGGTATGAATCCTACTCTCCCTTCATCTATGGGTAAATAATAGGGCAGACTGGGCTCTTTAACCATGGTTAGGTAATCAGTCTAGGAGAAGGAAAACTCTGAATTGTTAAACTCCACTTCAGAAATTAACCTTGTGTCACATCCTGCTCGTGCGGAGGGGTTGGTAAATATATATTTTAGCAATTTGAAGATTTGTAGTTCTATATTGTAAAGAACGCTATTATTTACCTAACCGTTTTCCTCTGACTTGGAACTTGAAATAAGAATGTCCTAAAACTTAATTGTATCTGACAACTTCCTATTGAGAATATTCTATCAACACCAGCTGTTAAAAATCTAAAGTAAATAGATTTGAAAATTTAGATTAAACTATTGATTGAAGAGATATTTAGGGTTTATAAAAATTAGAAATAAATACACTGTTGATAATGACAACAGTTTTATTATTATTATATAATGGAAAGGAATATGCTTTGCACACTATTGTTGTATACCCTCTTTACCGGCACTATATATCTATATGTTATATACTTCTCTTACTTCTTACTCTGGCTGGCTTTTCTTCTGATCGTCTATCATCTATCTTGGTCTGGTATATCTTCTAAGGTCTGGTCTTCTATTGAGGATTCCGTGTCTGGTTTCTGTTGGGGATCATTCCTTATCAGAAGCCCTGTGCCATTGTTAGCTTTTAGTAATAACCACAAGACTTCGATTTACGATGATGTTACTTTATTCGTAGATCCCCCAGACCAGACAATCACGCAGTGAGACTCACATCTTGCTAGCTTCGCTTCTAAGTTCTAACTCTAACTAACTGAGTTGCTTACTCCTTAAACCGGAAGGGGCTTCTATTGCCTTCCGTTCTCATGTTCCATCCCCAGAACGCAAGGTGAGATCGAGGTCAAGCGCCGTCACTCACCCTCAAGGCCATCAGCTGCACTTATATGATTTCTACACTATTGTCATAATCATTAGGTATCTAATGATTATGTAACACTATGTTGGAGAGAAAAGACACAGTGAGGAGCTTTGTCAGGCATTTTGTTCTATGCTAATTAGGATTGAGTGATTCAGCAAATGTGGACTGGACTGTGAGTTGAAAAGTAAAGAGTAGAACAATGAGACTGATAAACCGTTTAGATAGGTTTTAATATCTGTTGTGATGTTAGTCCCAACAGTAAAAAGAAGTCAAGTCGAGATGGGTAAAATAAGACAAGTGTATTTACAATCAATGGTACATGTACGACTAGCTTGTCGTTAACGGGAACAGTGCTACCTTTCCACTCGGTGTCTCACTATTTATAGTGAGAACCGGTGCATGTTCTCCACTGTAGGAACGGCCGGTACAACAATATCAAAACAATAAGATCCGTTATAACAGTTCCACAAAATACCCGTGTTCGTATATATATATACAATATTCCCTCGTGGGCAGGGGAGATAATTAGGAGTTAAGGTTAAGGCTAATCAAAGGTTAAGCTTATTAAAAAGGAAATAACTATTTAATTTACAACATTTTTTCCCTTCAAGAAGTATTAAGTAGAATGGGATATACAACACTACCAGCTGTAGTGTTTCTCATAGAAAATAACAACGCAGGTGTTAATTAAAGCTTTTATTCCCTTTTTCCAAGGTACACATTACCTAAGTTCCCAGGCCGGAAGTGTCCGGTGAACTGGGAGGTGTTATACCCTGTGATGATACATACATTACATCCCCCCCTTCAAGATTCTTTTAAGAGTAGAATGGTCTGGGTAGACTGCCCTTATGACCATTTTATATGGCCGAGGATTATTCTGCCTCTATTTGGCCCATGTGTAATAGAAAAAGCTTTTTTTTTCTTTTCTTTTTTTACTTATATATATATATACACACATACACACACATATATATATATATATATTTATATATTGTCTATTTGACACATCGATGGGATCCTCACTCTGGATAGGAGTAGATATGGGATTAATAGCAATGAAGAGGTACTTCCTAGAGCTTTAGAATTAGAGCCTCACCACCAGATGCAATTTTGTGTCGTACACAGGACACCCCTCTTTTGTGGGGAAGGTCTTAACCTCTGCTGGGAATACAGTCGGCATATTTTAAGCCTCTCTGACATGGCAATTGTTTCAGTGGAATGGACCAATTTCTCCCAGAAAAGATCTTTATGAAAATAAATTATAAAATAATGATGTGTGTAGTGTTTCTCATAGAAAACAACAACGCAGGTGTTAATTAAAGCCTTTATTCCCTTTTACCAAGGTACACATTGCCTAAGTTCCCAGGCCGGAAGTGTCCGGTGAACTGGGAGGTGTTGTACCCTGTGATGATACATACATTATACCAGCCATAGAGTTTATAAGCAAGTGCAAGCATGAAAATAAGTACTTGCTGTGTCAACTAGCTCTCAGCTAAAAAAAAAAAAAAACTGAGAGGGGGGATGTGGGTTAAAAAAAACTATACAAATTAATATTTAGATTTTTGTAAGTGCTAACAGTGATAATTACTGCCT
>CM042175.1:32262443-32337443 GCA_023376005.1 Doryteuthis pealeii
ACATTTGAACTCGGGGCGACCAGTCCATTTCCCATGACTTTAACCATTACACCACGTGCTTTCTCGAGGGGGAAAGCCGACGGGATCGGTGCAATTTTTTCCACCTGCCACCTATGAGTCTCGGCTTGTGGATGGTCCTACATAAAAACGAGACCTTGTGTCCAACCCATACAAGTGGGGTAAGACGTAAATATTGCTCTAATAAGCATCTCGCTACAATGTGCCTTTTTTGTGAGTTGATCATTCAGAATTTCACACAATTCTAAGATCTCTAAATTATACTTTCACCCTCAAGAAAAATAAAATAAAAAGAATGTGTGCCAGTTTTTTTGATTAAGATAAAGAATATTTACCATACATAAATTGAAATTCCTTTGGTGAATTTAGTTCATTTGAAAAAAAAAATGGATTTCACAAATTTAAGTTAAGTAAAATCTCTAAACTTTACTTTAAAAAAAAATGGATTTCATAAGTTTCTGATCTCTCCTTTTTTATTCAAGAAAATTAAACGTGTGCCAGATTTTTTATTAAGATAAAAAAAAATATTTACCGTACCTAAATTCACCATAAATACACCATACATAAATTCCTTTTGTAAATTTGGTTCTTTTGGGGGGGAAATTGGATTTCACAAATTTCTAAACTTTACTTTTTTACTCAAGAAAAAAAAAATTAAATGTGTGCCAGTTTTTTGAATAAGATAAAAAATATTTACCACACATAAATTCCTTTTGGGGAATTTGGTTCATTTAACAAAAAATTGGATTTCACAAGTTCAAATTAAGTAAAATCTCTAAACTTTTGTACACAAGAAAAAAGTTAAATGTGTGCTTGGTTTTGATTAAGATAAAAAATATTTACTATACATAAATTCCTTTAGTTGTTTTGGGTCATTTGAAAAAAAAAATGGATTTCACAAGTTTCTAAACTCTACTTTTTTTACTTAAGAAAAAAATTAAACAGGTTTTTGATTTAGATGTTGTAGGCTGCTGAAACTTGTAGGCTGCCGAAACACTGAATCTTTCAACGCCTCCATGCTTCCTGTAGTCCGCCGACACTATACCTGATGCCCCTCTCCACACACATACGCGTACATATACATGCATATTACTACTGTAAACTGTTCATGTTCCTGACACTAATACATTATTCTGTGTACTAGACATGAGACTTTGATGAGTTGTGGTGCACCTGAGCAATGTACACAATAAATTTCATTATCATTATTATCATAAAAAATATTTACCATACATAAATTCCTTTGGTTGAGTTGGTTAATTTGAAAAAAAAAAATGAATTTCACAAATTTAAGTCAAGTAAAATCTCTAAACTTTACTTTAAAAAAAAATGGATTTCCCAAGTTTCTGAATTCTATTCTTTTTTTTTTTATTTCTCTGAATTTTTGAGATGAGGCTTGATAATAACAATGAAGATGAGGACAATAGTCCGAATAATACAAATAATACTCTATTTTTTTACTCAAATTTTCAAAGAAAGAAAAATTAAACGTGTGCTAGGTTTTTAATTAAGATTTAAAGAAAAAGAAAGAAAATAAAAAGAAATATTTACCTGTTCTGTAACAAAGTGTTTCATCTGAAAAAATAAATTTTGGTTTCAAAGTTTAAGTTTTGTTGTTGTTGTTGTGTGTTTTTTGTTTTGTTTTGTTTTTTAAATCTATTTTCCTTTTCGGACGTGAAAAAGTTCGCGAGAAATGTTCTCTGTGAGAAAATGAAACAACGTGTAGTTGTGTGGACGTCTTATAAAAAGTCCTTAACAACGAAAAAACAAATCAGTCTGCCTGTTTATTCAATCGATAGCGGAGTAATGAATTAGTCAGATATATTACTGGAGTATTATTATCAGCTTTTGTACGGCCTTGCTTACGGTATCTTTTTTTTTTTTTTTTACGATAATAATATAATGCACACAGATTTACTTAGGTGTTGTATTTGATAGGGTTCGAACCCATGTTAATATAACAATATCCCTCTTCACTTAGTAAAAAAAAACAAAGTAATACAGTGTAGTAATGAATTAGTCAGATCTGTTACTGTAATTAAATAGGTTGGCTTTTGTGAGGACTTGTTCAGTGTCCACGTGTTTTTAGGGTTATTTTTTTTACGATAATAATATAACGATTATGTATTGGTATTCAGATTTGCTTAGGTGCTGTATTTGATAGGGTTCGAACCCACGATTGTCCTCACCACTTCGTAAGATCAGAGCAACACGGAATATTTTATCTGTTTCCTATACCGACAAAAAGCATCGACCTTATTTATTCAGAAACTGTTTACTGGTTACACTGGTTTGTTGTCCATAGTTACAATTAAAAAACACTTTTACATCAGAGTTTACTTTGCCATTTTAATAACGTGGGGAGAGTTGAGTGCCTGTGTGTGTGTGTGCTGGGGATGGGGGGTAGGTGAACGGTAAAAATGGCACAATTAAAAATAAAATAGGGGAAAATGGCACAACCAGATATATATCAACTGTGGTCGGTAGGTTTAAAATTGCAATACACTGGTCATGTTTACTATTTATTAAATAAATATTTTTATCAAAAAGACAAATAAATAAGTTTATTTAATAAACTTATTTATTTATTATTATTAACTAAATAAATTTATTGAATAAATGAATAAATAAATGAAATTGTTAATTAAATGAATTTAATAAATAAGTAAATTTATCAAATAAGTAAATGTATCAAATAAATAAATGAATTTATCAAATAATTAAATTAATGAAAATGAATTTATTAAATAATTAAATAAATAAATCTATCAAATGAAATAAATAGATAAATCTATTTAAAAAATAATAAAGGTTTACTGTTTATTTACCCAAAATGAGCCTAAAATGTGTTTTTGACAAAATGACTTTAGCCCCCCCCCCTACAGAAAATAATTTACCAAAAATCAGGGAATTATCGGATTTCAATGAAATTTTCAGTGTTTATGTATCAATAAATGATCTTTATAATGCATTATTTATTTTATTTCAAAACTTTCTCATTTTTTTTTCAGGTCACTTAATTTTGACCCCCTCCCCTTATGTTGGGGGGCGTACCATTTTGTTCGAGTTGATCTTATAGTTTTCTAATTACAGTATAAATAAACAGATAAAACACCGAAGTTATGAATAGAAACAAAAAAAAAAATTTTACGATGGATTTTCTATAAGAAAATAAGTACCGAAAATTGAAAAATAAAATGTAAAAAAATAATAAATAATTAATTTCTTTTTTACTCATTTCGATAACTATTTAATTGGCTGTTATCTTATAAAAGAAAAAATTATTCATTGATATTTTTTTATCCTTAAAAAGGGGGGGGGGGACATTTTCAATTGTTTTTTTGGTAATTTTTTGCAATCGCGAATGTTACATTCAAATTGTAAACAAGCGCTTTAAAAAAACATTGAAAAGAGACAGAATGGCGGATCGCGTCGAAATTGACCAAAACAAATCGTTTTAAATCTATTACAAATAAACTGCATGATATTAATGATATTTTTCTTTTTTTTTTAATGATGGTCATTATGTTACTTCTTATCGTTTTAGACAAAAGTTTGACCTTAAATAATTGATATAATTAATTTTAATTCGTTTTAAAAAACCTAGCAGACGATTTTTTTGGGTATGCCTATTTATTTATTTAATAAATAAATAAATCTTATTATAAAGGAGATTGTGGGTTTGTCTGTCTGTAACCGAAACTATATTACTACTCAAGTCACAATTCCCTTTAGTTATTTACATCACATTCTCCATGATTTTATTTTTTATTTAAACCTCAATTATTAATAAAATTGTTTTACATTATTAATACAGTTGACTATATCTACATACTAATAACATGCAATTGTATTTAAATATACAACAAAATAACGGATAACAGTGTGAATGGGAAGACTAATTTGCATATTGATCTTAAAAATTTGATTTTAATAAATGTATGCTTAGTATTATTGATTTCTAATTGTTTGGTTTTTTCTTATTGAATCAAAAATCTCTTATTGAAGCAAAAATCTCGGGGATAAATCTTAAAAGAAATCCATTAACAAGAATAAATAACTAATATTATTCTTTACTTCCTATTTTAACTAAATAGTTAAATTAGGAAAACTTACCAATGAAAGACGGGAGTAATGAAAAATGATGGAAGAGTTAATTTCAAAGTTGTTCTATTTTCCAATCATACCCCCTCTGTTTCAAATCTTTTTATCTGTGTTCTTATTTAGTTTCATTAGGCTTTCTAATTTATTATAATATTTTATTACATTAAAACTTAAATACTTGCACTCTGTTTCAAATCTTTTTATCTGTGTTCTTATTTAGTTTCATTAGGCTTTCTAATTTAATATGATATTTTATGATATTAAAACTTAAATAATTGCACTCTGTTTCAAATCTTTTTATCTGCATTCTTATTCAGTTTCATTAGCTTTTCTAATTTAATATGATATTTTATTATATTAAAGCTTAAATAATTGCACCCGGAGGGTGCATATATTTGCTAGTCTATTAAATAAATGTTACATTTATGACTAAATAACTAACGAAAGGGATGTGTACAAAGATCTTTTTTCTTTCATTTTTACACATACTTACAATTAACAAAAAACAAAAAACCTTTTACACCAGAGTATATATTGCTATTTTAATATCTTGTGGAGAGTTGAGTGCGTGTGTGTGTGTGTAGGGGCGGGGGGTAGATGAACGGTAAAAATGGCACAATTAAAAATAAAATAGGGGGAAATGGCACAACCAAAAATATCTCAACTGTGGTCGGTGGGTTTAAAATTGCAATTTACAGGTCATTGTTTTTAATAACTAATAAAGTTTAATATTTATTTAATATTTTTATCAAATGAATAAATAAATTTATCAAATAAATAAGTAAATTTATCAAATGAAATTCCGGCTGACTTCTGATTTAGGTCGGAAAATTAAAACGCAAAGTTTTTTGGTGGTCCCCGATGAAAGTTTAACTACACTCTATGAATTAACATTTTGCGAATTGGGTTATGGTTTTAGGGGATTAAGGTTGTTTTTAATTATGTATTGCTTCTCAGTCGGTAGAGCGTTCGGCTAGAAACCACAAGGTTCCAACTTCGATACCGGTCCACGCCAACTCAGCGTATGAGTAGCACAGGGATCTGTGCGGTAAAGTAAGGAGCTGATGATATGTGTGGCGCTCCACCTCAGATGCTAAAAAACAATCTCCTTGGTCTAACGCTATTGAAGAGGGGATAGACTCCCTCGCTGACTGGCTGATACCGACTTTAGGCCGCCCCGTCGAATTTACTTTACTTACTATACATTTAATGTTGAAAAATATTTTTTAAAACTAAGTTTAATTGAAATTATACATTGCAATACTTACACAAACAACTGTCTCAATAATAGATTCAATAATTAATTTCAATGGTTAATTAAATGTATAGTAATTTGGGGGTTTTCTTCGTCGTGGAAATGCTGTTGAAATTCCGCACGAGCAGTGCAGAGTAACCCGGATGTGAACAGTCTCGCCGTGAGGACCCGTCTCCTTAAATACACAGTAATTGTGTATTTAAGGAGACAAAATACACAATTACTGTGTACATCCGGGCTCTGTGCAGCACGTGCGACATTCGTCAGCAGTTCAAGTGCGCGTCAATCCTCACGACGAGACTGTTTACATCCGGGTTACTCTGCAGCTGCTCGTGCGGAATTTCAACAGCATTTCAACGTTGAACAATTCCCGTGGTTATTCGCCACACTTCCCCTCCTTGCAAAGGCTAAACATATCCGGACGCGTTTTGTTCGTGGGGGTTGGGAATCTGCTCGACCACAATAAATAGATAAATACATTAATGGATTAAATAAATAAATAAATAAATAATAAATGCATTTATTTATTTGATATAAATAAAGAAATTTATTAAATAAAGAAATGAATAAATTCATTTATTCATTAAGTAGTAAAGGGTTGTATAAAGTTTTTGTTTTTAATGCAACAATAGATATAGATCCCAGATTTTTATGTAGAAAAGAAAAGAAAAAAGAAAAGAAAACTGGGTTTCAGGACTCAGAAGTGTAACTTAAGGTTAATTCATGTAGACTTTTAATATACATATATACTAGACAAAAAGTGACCCGTTGGGTCACCCGTTAAGCTCTTGCTAGATGATTGGGATTAGAAAAAAAAAGTACGATCTGCCAAAATATCATCTGCTTTTCATTTTAAAAATGAATTAAAATTCATTAAAACGATTTAAGGTCAAGTTTTAAGTCGAAAAAGTAACATAATGAGCATAAGCAAAAAAGCAAAATAATATTACACATTTAATTTATTTTTGATACATTTAAAACGATGTTTTCGGTCAATTTCGATCATCTTGATCTGCCAAGACGCTACTTAAAATTCGTTTTTACAAAATAAATTCTAACCTTTGCGCTTGAAAAAAAAAAATTCACACTGGATTGTCCAATTAGACACATAACCTAGTAGATAAAGGAATTAGGTTAAGACAGTTCTAAATGACAGTTATCTCTAGACTGCAGGTTCAATCCTGGTCAGGGCCAGCAGTAACATAGAATAATAATTAACATAGCTTAACACCTGTACCTCAATTATTGTTAGTGGAATGAGAACATGATACCCCTGTGGGCTGAATAAAGAGTTAGGCTCAAAGTTCTGTGATGGCTCCCTATTACAAGAAGGTTCCTGTGTCCGACAAGAAATACCTGAAGAAGGCCGGAGGGTACATTGGCCGAAACGCTGTACAGATAACAATGAAGATGAGGACAATAGACTGAATAATACAAATAATGGTAATCTTTGCAGAGTTCCGTCCTGGCCTCCTGCCTAAAAAAACTGCTAGCCGCAGACTGTTGAAAAAACAACACCAGCTATGATTGAAGTCCGTAGCCGAAGCGGTATCACTTGAAAAAAAAAACAAAAAAACAAAAAAAAACAACAACTTAGGGCGTTTTTCCTGAAAACCCAACCCCAACCCCCTCTAGTTAAAATTAAGCTTTATTACAAAATGTGTGGTTCTGTTTTTCCTGGGTCGCCTAAATTATTTATTTATTTTCCATTAAACTAACCCTAACACCAACCGAAACCCTAGCCTTAAACCCTAACTCAATTTTTTACACCGCTTCGGCTACGGATTTTAATCGTAGCTGGTGTTTTTTTTTTGTTTTTTTTGTTTTTTTCAGCAGTCACTGGCTACGATTTTTTGAGGCAGGATTCCAGGACAGAACTCCGCAAATATTACCCAAATAATACTCCAAAAATTATTTTTTAGTTTTCATTTTCATTTTATTTTTCGATTTTCGGTACTTATTTACTACTCGAACAGATTCTTAAATCCTCCCCCCCCAAAAAAACGGTACTCTTCGCGGAGAACCGTCCCGCCTCATGCCTCAAAAAACGCTAGCCGATGGCTGCTGAAAAAAAAACACCAGCTACGATTGAAGTCCGTAGCCGAAGCGGTGTCACTTGCAACCCCCCCCCAAAAAAAAACAACCAACTTAGGGCGTTTTTCCCGAAAACCCAACCCCAACCCTAAACTCTAACCCCACCCCTACTTAAAATTAACAGTTTTATTACAAAATGTCTGGGTTCTGTTTTTTCTGGGTTATAAAAAACAGAGCCCAAATTATTTATTTTCCCATTAAACTAATCCTAAACCCCAAACCCAACCTCAAACCCAAACCCGAGTTTTTTTTTATTCAAGTAACACCGCTTCGGTTACGGACTTCAATCGTAGCTGGTGTTTTTTTTAAATTTTTATTTTACAGCAGCCACCGGCAAACATTTTTTGAGGCAGGGGCCGGGACGGTTCTCCGCAAAGAGTACCAAAAAATTTGTTTTTCTTCTATTCACACGTTCTGTCAAGTCTTTTTATCTATGTAGAAAATAGTATCAATCACATATATACACACCGTTATTTTGTACCCGAAAAACAGGGAGGAGACAAGGTTAAGTGACTTGCCAAAAAATCAGAAAGTTTTAAAATCAAATTAATTCATTGCTAAATCAACACTGAAAATTTAATTAAAATCGAATTGTATTTTAAAAAAAATGGATTTTTCAATGAATTGACCTAGACAATTAAAATAGACATCAGAATTTTTATTGCGGAGCCGGGGCGGGTGTTTTTCGTCTACCCTTTTGAATGTAAGACAGTCGACTCTAGAGTTATAGGATGTTGGGCGGGGGGCTGAGTGCTGCCTTTGTAGTAATATTACTTGTGATCAATTTCATCTCCCCTTCCTTGGTGTATAGGGAGTAAAAAAGGGGAGGCACGTAGGATGCAAAGACAGGGATGAGTCAAGATTTGACTTAATTGCAAATTCCGACTAATTAAACCAATTAAAGTGTTGTTTTTTTTTATACAATAGGTTGAGCTAAAACTAAGGAATAATTAGAGACAAATTTCGTGTGATCAAGGTCACAAACAAAAAAGCCTTTAGGGAGTGAACGCTCCAAATCTCAGCTTTAGTATAATAATAGATATTAAAAATTAATTCGCTTTGCAAACTGACTTTTCCCTATTTATGGATCTTAGTGGGGCATCCAGTGAGAATCCAACTTGTGATTCAGTAATAATGGATCTGCGAGACTAACTTTTTGTCACCCTCCTCTACGCAGGCGACACCGGGTAGCTGCTTCTAGTTCAAATATATTTATCAACTTAAAAATTGTGTAGGGATATTGTTCAGACATAACACCTGATAAATCCTCGGTTTTGCTTTTGTTTTCTTTTAATTTAAAAAAAAAAGTTTTTCTTTTAATTCTGCAAAAATCAGATTTTAATAAAGTTTACTATGTACCACCAATTTTCCCTGTGAAATTTACCCCCCCCCCTATATTCAACACAATGAAACTTGCATAAAGGTTAATATTATCTAGAAAATGTTTTGTCCATTCGAAAGAAGAAGCGTGAAAAAAACTCCTGATGTTTTGTTTTTTTAAATTTCAGCTTACGGAAATAATGAAAATTATAAACGAAAAACTCTGTTTTAATTTTTGCACCGTTAAATCAATTGAAATTTAACGTAGCCAAAAAACAAGTTATGACTAGAGGCTTTTTTAAAAATTCTATGAAAAATCAATTAATGGTCTGATTTTCATGAACATTTCCATAATTACTTACCTTTTGATGAAAATATGTATGAAATATGTGCTTAATTGGAGTCGTACCTAATTTTGAAAATTAATTAATTAATAATGAATTAGGCGGGAATGCCTATTTAAATGTATGGCTAAACAAATCGAGAAAAATCAATCTCTGTATGTACATTTCAGCCTATTAGGCCTCATCAGCAGAGCTATAGATAGGAAGGCCGCCCTGTGCGTGATTATCATATCGTCGTGTAATAAAAGTCACTGAAGAGGAATATTAACCTACTCTAAACAAATCGTAAAATCTAGGAAGTCCGTTTGGTATAGGGGTTGTGATTATCGGTCTGTCAGCTTGGCAGTCCGGTTTCAAATCACGCACAGGGCGGCCTTCCTATCTATAGCTCTGCTGATGAGGCCTAATAGGCCGAAATGTACATACAGAGATTGATTTTTCTCGATTTGTTTAGCCATACATTTAAATAGGCATTCCCGCCTAATTCATTATTAATTAATTAATTTTCAAAATTAGGTACGACTCCAATTAAGCACATATTCTCCCAAAAATTGTCGGCAAAAAAGCCATTCCAAACATACCGTGTTTACATGTATGAAATAGTTTTTTCTTAAATATATTTGGGGAAATATTTTTTACGAGGTCTACCCCCCCCCTTATTTTGTTTTAGGAAATATGAAAAATGAACCAACTAAAAACAATTTTTCCTTTTTTTATATAAAGATAAAAGTCTGAATAATTATATCAGAATATTTTTTATAAGTTTCGATGCGAGAGCTTTTTAGTAAAAGAATCATGAATACAGTATTCTGCTAAAAAAAATATCAATAAAGAAACTGACCCTGTTGTAAAAAAAAAAACGGACTGTTCTACTAATTTTTCAAGATAACGGTGAGTAATTTTTCCCCAATTGGATAATTTGAACTTTGACTTAACTGTTTTTCATTGTAACAACTCTTTATGTTCGTTATTTCTTTTTTTGCGAGATTTCTTTTTAAAAAGTTCCAAAATATTTACGTTTCTTCCTTCAATATGGCATAAACTGATCACGTGACGTATTTTGGTGGTACCTTACTTTAAAAGACATATTTTCCTCAAAATTAAATTTTGATCTTTTGTCGTCCAGGCCTCCTACCCCAATTTACACGGTGTCAGGCGAATTCGAACCAAACTTAGATATTAGTACTCTTCGCGGAGAACCGTCCCGGCATCCTGCCTCAAAATTCGCTAGCCGGTGGCTGCTGAACCCCCCCCCCCAGCTACGATTGAAGTCCGTAGCCGAAGAAGTGTCACTTGAAAAAAAAAAAAAAAAAAGAACTAGGGTTAGGTTTGGGGTTGGGGTTTAGGGTTAGTCTAATGGGAAAATAAATAAATAATTTGGGCTCTGTTTTTTCTGGGTCACCCTGTATACGGAACCCACAAATTTTATAATAAAACTGTTCATTTTAACTAGGAGAGGGTTTAGGGTTTAGGGTTTAGGGTTAGGGTTAGGGTTAGGGTTGGGGTTGGGCTTTCGGGAAAAACGCCCTAAGCTGGTTGTTTTTTTTTTCTTTTGCAAGTGACACTGCTTCGGCTACGGACTTCAATCGTAACTGGTGTTTTTTTTTCTTCAGCAGCCACTGGCTAGCGATTTTTGAGGCAGGAGGCCGGGACGGTTCTCCGCGAAGAGTACCTAGATATTTTCCGAGTCGTGTCTTTGTAGCTTTTTCTTTCTTTTTTTTTTCTTTTTTTAAAATATTTACATTGATTTGCCGATAAAAATCGGGGGTGGGGGCTGTAAAATATCTACATTAATTTGCTGACATAAAAGTGACAAAAACATGACTCGGAAAATATCTAAGTTTGGGCCGGAAATTCGCCTGACGCCGGCTCTTTAAAACATAGTGTAATTTAGGACAGGGGACCGGGACGACTAAAGATCAAGATACTGCCTCAAAATTCTGAAGCCGTTTTCTTTTTATTGTTTTTGTTATTAAACTCCAGCCACTCCTCAATCAATTTAAAACAAGTTCCAGGGGTAGATAAAATATTTTCCAAGAATGTAACCTTATGTAAAACAACTGTTGATTTTGTGCTGCGTGTGCATTTCTTTGTCAAACTTATTTCTTTTTTTTCAAAATTCCAATTTAGAAACATTCATTAACATTTAAAATACCCCCTCTCCCAATAAAATGCGTATTATTACGCTTTTGGGTCACCATACTTTAGAAAAGAACAAAGTTCGGTGATATTACCGGTATTAAACATTTTCGTAGACAAAAACGACTTATAGCACAAATTACACATCTGAATATTGAAACGTTTTTCTTTTCTTTTCTATAAAAATCTAGGATCTATTCTATGAATAAAAAACACAAAAACTTCATGCATCCCTTTTGTTGGTTGTATAATCAGAAATGTTTATTATTTACTAATTTATTAAATCAATGGCGTGCACATCACATTTTTTTCCTTCTGTATAAATTAAAAACCACTGACATGTTTATTTATTGCCATTTTTTCCCTAATTTTCCACTTTATTAACTTTTCTGTGAAGAGTTCCATTTACGAAACTACGCACTTACATTTTCTTTTTAGAAATTAATATATTTCATAACCTTTATAATCAAATTCATTTTTATAGTTTATACATTATGATAAAATTAATTTTTCTTTTTAATAAATAGTAAAAAAAAAATGAAAATCATATTAAAACCAATAAATTTATTTTTGTTTGAGTTGTAATTTAGTACGAAACGTTGTGTTAGGAATTGTAAGTCAGCTTTTTGCTTTGTGATTAAATTCTAATATAATGAATTTTGTGGTTCGTTTTACTTAAAGTAAGTAAGCAAACTTTTCTTATTTATTTATTTAAACATTATATTTACTTTGTATAATTATTTATAATCTATTTTTTTTTGTCTATGGGAATCTTTATGAAACTTAACAGTAGCTCATTGTTCGCTTTTTAATTTGTTATTTCGTAAAAAAAGAAAGAAATAAGGAAACCATGTGCGTGTTAATGTCAGCCAAAACTGCAAGAAAAAAAAGTTAAAAAAATGTCGAAGAGTTCAGACAGAAAATTTTTTTCTGTGTTAAAATTATAATTTAAAATTTGTTGAAATTCAATCGATTTAAGATAAAACATTTTTAAAGTGTCAGTAATAAGTATTTGTTTTTGAAATTATTATTTGTAAATAATTCAGAAGTTAGTTCAAAATGAATGTAATTTTACTACGTTTTTGCCAGTGGTGTTTTCTATTTGAAATTTGATTCTAAGAAAAATTAAGGGTACTTAATTAAATTAATTAAATTAAAGGTACTTTTCATAAGTTGTAAATAATCTACGTTAGCATTTTAAATCCTTTGCGATAAGTGTGAAATGCACCTTTATTGCCATTACTCCCAGGTCCACTCTAAATCATATTCGGTTCCCATCTATTGGTTAAATAAATGAAATATGAGTTTAAAAATGCGTTAAAAATTGAATTCTCAACAATAATGAATTAAAAAAAAAACACATTGTTTTTAGGGGTAACATAATTCCATATTTAAGATGTTTTCAAGAAAATGAAAATATTGTAATTTATTAATAAAAATAAATAACTACAATAGCAGCAGAAGTAAACAAAAAAAATGGCTGACTTCTGATTTAGGTCGGAAAATTAAAACGGAAAGTGTTTTGGTGGTCCCCAATGACAATTTAACTACAGTCTATGAATTAATATTTTGCGAATTGGGTTACAGTTTTAGGGGATTAAGGTTGTTTTTAATTACGTATTGCTTTAAAAAAAAAAAAACAACAAAAAACCCAAATTACTATACATTTAATTAACCATTGAAATTAATTATTGAATATATTATTGAGACAGTTGTTTGTGTTAGTATTGCAATGCATAATTTCAATTAAACTTAGTTAAATTAATTATTAATTTTTCAACATTAAATGTACTAGCAAATATATGCACCCTCCGGGTGCAAGTATTTAAGTTTTAATGTAATAGAATATATTAAATTAGAAAGACTAATGAAACTAAATAAGAATGCAGATAAAATGATTTGAAACAGAGGGGTGTATAATCGAAAAATAGAACAACTGAAACTTGCACTTCTATCACTCTCGTCTTTCATTACTAAATCTTCTTAATTTAATAACTTAGCTAAAATAGGAAGTAAAGAATAAAATCAGAATTATTTCTTCTCGTTAATCGATTTATTTTAAGATTTATTGAAGAGATTTTTGATCATATTCATTAAGATAAAACCATACGATTAAAAATCAATAATACTAAGCCCATATTTATTAAAATCAAATTTTTAATTTCAATATGCAAATAAGCCTTCCTGTTCACACTGTAAACTGCTATTTTAGTGTATATATAAATACAATTGCATATTATTCATTTGTAGATATGATTAACAGTATTATTAATGTAAAACAGTTTTATTAGAAAATTGAGGTTTAAATAAAAATAAAATCATGGAGAATGTGACGTTAATAACAAAGGGAATTGTGACTTGAGTAGTGATATAGTTTCGGTTACAGACAGAAAAGCAAACAATCTCCATTATAATAAGATAGTAATTTGGGTTAATTTGGACACATCCAATTTCCATGGGACTCCTTCAAATCAAATCTGGGCATCCCACGATGTACTAAAGGTAATCAAGGACTATTTGCTCGTAAATTCCTACCATAAAATAAACTGGACCCCCATTTTATGTCCATGTTTTTGTATTAAATATTTTATTTTTCTTCCACCCGTTATTTTACAATACAAAATATATTTTCTTTATTTTAATATTCATTTCAATGTGCATATTCTAAAAGGTTTTTTGTGAGAATGTTTAGTTTTAAAGTGGGGGCTCGTTTTACAATTTAGGCATAAATTGGATCTGACCGTAATTTTGTTTTTTCGTCGACGATGATTAAAATCTGACGTTTTTATTTTAGAGTACCAAAGCCAAAAAGAAAAGAAGTAACAACAACAAAAGGTAATATTCAACTTTTTACTCGTAAATTCCGACCCTAAAATTAGGCTTGGGCATTTTATGGTAGGAATTTACGAGTAAAAAAGTTGAAGTGTAAAAATGAACCCCCACTTTAAAACTAAGCATTCTCACAAAATAAAAGCTTTTAGAATATACACATTGAAGTGAATATTAAAATAAATAAAGGAAATATATTTAGTATTGTAACATAACGGGTGCAAGAAAAATAAAACATTTATTGTAAAAACACTGACATAAAATGGGGGTTCAGTTTATTTTATGGTAGGAATTTACGAGCAAATAGTCCTTTATTACCATTAAAATGCTATCACAGAATCATTAAACTTTTGTTAAAGGAAACAATTTGAAAACTACATAAGCAAAAAATGGTGAAATTGTAAATATAATAGGAAGCTTGCTTAACAATTCTTAGACAACCAAGAATGGAATTAATCTTTTTTTTTGTTTTGTTCACTGGGAATAATTTATAATAATAATTTATTAGTAAAAAAAAAAAAAAAAAAAAAAAAATAATAACTACAATAGCAGCAGTGGTAAACAAATTTTTTTTTTTTAAATGAGTAAATCAATAAACTTTTGTTAACTACATCAGCAAAAAATAATGAAAATTTAAAGGTAATTTATGAGGAAGTGCGTCCCGGTCTCCTGCCTCAAAAATTGCTACCCGGTGACTATTAAAATAACGTCCCCAGCTATGTCGTCTTGGCGGTGTTACTTGAAAGAAAACAACCAACTTAGGGCGTTAAATGTATTTTAGAGGGGGGGGGGCTTCTCTTTTTTGATACGAACAAATGGAGATGGGTGGATAGATATATATATATATATAAACAAAGTAAAAAAAAATGAACAAATTGATGGTGGAATTTAGGTCTGCTAAGTTTGATTTAACCCTCTTTCTTTTCTTTGTTTTTTTTTTTTTTTTTTTTTTTTTTTTTTTCCAGGTAATAGGATGAGTAAGAAAAAAGAGAAAAAAGTCAATTTTGTTGTCACCAAATTAGATGTGGCTTTGCATTAGAACAATGGACAAAGGTAAGTTTAATGGTCAATTTACTTAAAAAACGATTTTCACTCAATCACTTGTGGTTCTATTTTAGACATTTAACACTGTTCATTATTACTGAATAACTTGTACCACATCCTACAAATGGTGAACGGGTTTGTAAAAATATATGTATATTATAAATAATATATATATATGTAATAAGAATGTTCTCTGGGGGCACAGTTAAGTCCGACGATTTTACTCTCCCAGCAATGCTGCACTCTTCTCACCAATACTATCAAAAGATCTTGTCTCTCGTCCACTCGTCACCACAGCCAAAATGCAACTGCAAGCTTTCTCCGCGGTTTCTGAGAGCTGGTCAAATAAATACACAATTACAGTGTTCATCCGGGCTCCTTCCTCTGACCAGCACGTGCGACACTAATCAGCACGCGTCAATCCTTCACATCCTGGTCACTCTGGATAGTTAAGCCATTTCCATGCGTCAGGCCACGACTCACGATCAGGAGAATGCGAGTTCAATCTCCCCACTCGCCTCTGATCTCATTCTGCATGCCAGACACAGTCGTGCACGCTTCGAACTACTATGTTCGTGGTTTCTCTCGCCACAATATATATATTATATATATATATATATATATATATATATATATATTGATAAATCTATCAGTCTAAACTTTCTTGATAAAAGAGACTCACGCTTCTGAAATATTGAATGAAATAAAATGAAACTAGTATAATGTTTAGTTTTTATTATTTTGTATTTTTTGTCTGACCTGTTGTTGATTTTATTAACATTCTAAAACTTCTTTTTTTTTTTCAAATTTTAGAAGTCACCTGAACATTACAACAAGCTTATAAAACAGTTGAGCCAAGATGTTCCGGTAAGAAATTTTCTTTTCTTTTTTTTTTTTTTTTTTCTTTTTCTTTTTCTTTTTTTTTTTAATAAAAATGTTCCCTGATTGAATGTTTGGAAAACAATTTCTCCCTTGAAAATAATCTTAAATAAATATAATTATACTAGCAGGACCTGTGAATATACCACAGTATAATAATTTAATTATTACAATGTTTCATATATTTACTTAAGAGCTATTGCTAAATAGTTCAATATGTAAAAAGTATAATTATCTTGATTTCACTCTCACTTTTTTAATTATTTTTCTTTCTTTCCTTCTTTTCATTCTGTTTGAAAGAGATTAGAATTATCGCTTTCCCCGCACTCAGACCCTCTCTCTATCTTTACCTTACTCTTTCTTTCTTATATTTTTTCTGTGTAGCATGTCCTTTTTCTTTTATTTCTTTATAAAAAAACTGGAATGGTCCATTATTTAGCTGAGGTGACAACACTCATAATGAATAAGAATTTGGCAGATAACCAACACCAGATAATCAGGATTTACATTTTTGCATTCCATCTTGGATGATTTGGACAGTCTCATTTTTAACCAGAGGTTGTTACAAGATGATAACAGTTGAAAGATTAAGGAACAAGAGTATTATTATATAGATAGTTTTCGTGAATTCTGACCTAACGAAAATAGAGTTGCTCCCCTAGATCAGTAGGAGACTGATGGGAACCCGGAAGTAGGGTTTCTGCCATGTCACTTTTGGATTGGGGTTCGGACTGAGTGGACGCAGCTTACAACACGTGTGAGCTAGTTAAGTCACTTTAAGGGTAGAAGCATTCTCTACCCTGTGTTAAATAAAACCTTGTTAATTTTCTAACAACCTGGTCTTGCGCATTATCATTCAGTCTTCCAACACATGTGAGCTAGTTAAGTCACTTTTAGGGTAGAAGCATTCTCTACCCTGTGTTAGATAAAACCTTGTTAATTTCCCAACAACCTGGTCTTGCATTATCATTCAGTCTTCCAACACATGTGAGCTAGTTAAGTCACTTTTAGGGTAGAAGCATTCTCTACCCTGTGTTAAATAAAACCTTGTTAATTTCCAATAACCTGGTCTTGCATTATCATTCAGTCTTCTGTATTTTATCTATATGTAAAAAATAACATTTACCTTTTTTTTTTTTTTTTTTCCTGTCAATAATTTAATCATTAATCACTTTACTAATTTTTTATTGTTTTTATTTTTCAGTTGGATATTCTAAAGGCTTATCTAAAAGAATTCTTTGAATGTATCACCATTTTGGATGAGCGCTTTTATGATTTTGTCAGGGTCATTTTGGTAAGTAGTTTATTTTTGTATGAGGAAATAAATTCAATGCTGACTTTGTTTATTTTCTTCAACTGTTTCTTCTCAAACTTGGGAACCTTCTCGGAATAGCTGTACCCTTTATTCAATTGATGGGGTTACTTTAAGCCACTCACAGCGGATCTCCCACTACACCCAAGTAAAGTACAAAAGCTGATGATTAGTTCATTATAATTGAGTAGAAGGACTCGGATTACCATAATAATAGGACTCTATTTGAATAGAATGAGTTCTGAGGGGAATAGATAGTGAACTTTGTGAATAAAAGGAAGTGAATCCGATGGTATGTAGTATAATAAAAAATTGAAAAAACACAGGTTTAAATGAGTTAAGTGGTGAGTTTATTGGCCGACGCTGCAGTGTTTCGATCTATTAATTAGATCATCTTAAGGGCTTTTGTTGGTATGTGGAAGGTGATCAAAATTTTTTTTATCTCAGAATAAGGAGAAAGGCAAGTAATAATCCTTGTTTATCGGTCTGTTTAAAATTTGAAGTCTGAGAAAAAAAAGAACGTTGAAAAAATGAACTGTTTGAAATATGACGTCAAATATTCTTTTTTTTTGCGGTGTGAGTATTAGAATGTGTAAGTGTTTGTATCGAAAAAAGCATTGGGCATTATGTGTTTATGAATGTGTGGTTGTGCGTGTGTGTATAAATCTTTTGCGATAAACGGAATCGAAACAAACCTCAAGGTTGTGTATGTGTGTGTGTATCTTATTCTGAGATAAAAAATTTTTATCGCCTTCCACATACCAACAAAATCCCTGAAGATGATCTAATTAATAGATCGAAACACTGCAGCGTCAGCCAATAAACGCACCACTTAACTCATTTAAACCTGTGTTTTTTCAATTTTTTATTATACTACATACTGTCGGATTCACTTGCTTTTATTCACACATATATTTATATATATATTTTATATATATATATATATATATATATATTTTTACATCCAACATGAAATATACATCACCATGGCCACAAAACACAAATATGCTTTTTCATTCGCACATACACATGTACAAAATCCCGCGCTAGGATACAGTCTTAATGTCACAACCAACACGCATTTTCAATGTCACGCGCATTACAACATACACACACGTACAAACAAAAATAAACGCATTCACGCTCACACGAGAATACAGTTATTTAAAAAATAACATCATTTTCAAAAAAAAAAAATTCATTTGGGAAGAAATGCCATAGCTGGACTGCTTCAGTTCAATTCTTTTGATAAAGAGGTATTACCTCGAAAATTCAAGAAAGAATAAAAAATACAGGTCAACACACAACACCATTGTTACCGTATTATTATTTTTTTATTTTTTTTATTCCAAACTGCATTGTGATAGCCTTCTAAATCAACCTCCTAACCAATATATACACACAATGCTTCAAGCAAATTATGAAACCCTCTTATATATATATATATATATATATATTAAAAGTCTACATGAATTAACCTTAAGTTACACTTCTGAGTCCTGAAACCCAGTTTTCTAAATCAACCTCCTAACCAATACATACACAATGCTTCAAGCAAATTATGAAATCTTTATCCAAACAACCAATGGCCAAAAAAAAAACAAAAACATTAAGAGCAATCTTATATTGAAATCAGAATAAAGTAAAAATAATCTTTTTTGTATTCTTATTAAAATTTCATTAGTCTTTCTAATTCAATATAATATTTAATTATATTAAAACTTAAAGGAAGCGCATGGTGTAATGGTTAAAGTCATGGGAAATGGACTCGTCACCCTGAGTTCAAATCCTGGATGTGGTAATTGCATTTCACTTTGCGCTAATACCCTTGGGAAAGGTATGAATCCTACTCTCCCTCCAGCTATGGGTAAATAGTAGGGTAGACTGGGCTCTTTAACCTTGGCTAGGTAACCAGTCTAGGAGTAGGAAAACTCTAAATTTAAACCTGTTGTAAGATTCAAAGTGATAATACTTGAAGATAAAACTCCGACAACGGTTGATAGACAAAACATTTTATATACAGCACAAGAATTAACAGGGTACATAATACATAGGTGTACATAAACATACATACAAAAGTACTATAAATACATATACAAGAGTAGAGATAATGACACATTCATGAATGGTAAAATACAAGATCAAAGAGATACCTAAATGTACATAAAAACGTAGTTACAGATACATGACTAAAGGATAGTCATATATCGTATGAGAGACTTACTAGCAGTGAGTGGCCAGTGTTAAGGGCCGAAGCCCCAACGCGAAGGGGGTAGACAGTCTAACCATAGTCTCGTAGGTCGAGCAACAGGAAAAAGAGAAAGAGACGTTCAAATCAGACGCTTAAATATCAAAGGCCCCTAGCGGGAACCAGCGAAACTAAACGGGCAGACAACTCCCCAGGCAAATACGAAAATAACGCCACACTGTTAAACTCAGCTTAAGAAATTGACCTTGTGTCACATCCTGCTTGTGCAGATGGGTTTGGTAATATATATATTAAAACTTAAATATTTGAGTCCAGAGGGTGCATAATTTTGCTAATTTGGTTAATGTTTTATTTCAAACTAATTTTATCAACATTTTAAATGAAAATCTTATTTTTTTTTATTTCAGAACATAAACTGGTACACCCGTGAATCTTTATGTAAGAAATACTTTGAATTTCTTGTTGCTTTAAGTGTTGCACAACCTGTACATTTAACAAATGTATTGGTATCTTTGGTGCAAAGGTTCAAACCAAGTAAGTGGCCAGTTCTCTTTTTTTAAAACTAACTTTTTTTTTCTTTTTTCAGAATTTTTGAGATCAGTATTATTTCGATTATTCGGACTATTGTCCTCATCTTCATTGTTATCTGTACAATGTTTTGGCCGATGTGCTCTCCGGCCTTCTTCAGGTATTTCTTGTTGGACTTGGGAACCTTCTTGTCGTAATCAGGAGCCATCACGAAACTTTGAACCTAACCCTTTATTCAGCCCACGGGGCTATCCTGTTCTCATTCCACTAACCATAGCTGGGGTACAAGTGTTAAGCTATGTTACTGCTGCCCCCAACCAGGATTGAACCTACTATCTAGAGATAACTGTCACTTAGAACTGTCTTAACCTAACTCCTTTATCCACTAGGCTATGTGCCCAATTGGAAATACCTGAAGAAGGCCAGAGGGCACATCAGCCGAAATGTTGTACAGATAACAATGAAGATGAGGTCATAGTCTGAATAATCCAAATAATACTCTTTTTTTTTTTTTTTTTTTTTTTTTAAATATTAAATGTTAAGCATGGTTTTGGCATTAAATAACCCATGAAAGTTGATATGCCATTAAAGAAACTGAAACCATAAGTAAAGAATTGAATTTAATAGAATTAAAAAAAAAAGTATATATATATATATATATATATAAAGAGAATAAGAGCAAATTAGGTTGAATCGAATTTAACCAACGTAAATTCTACACTCGTATGTCACCCTGCAGAAAGAAAAGAAAATGCGTTTGTGATCAAAACCTAAATTAATTATGTAATACCAAAACAATTGATGGATCTGCGAGATTAACTTTTTATTATTCCCCCTCTAGCCGAGTAATACTGAGTAGCTGCTTCTAGCACACATTAACGATGAGGACAACTGTCCAAAATATCAAAATTATTCTACTTTTTATATCTTATCATATAATGGAGATTGTGTGTTTGTCTGTAACTGAAATTATATTACTGCTCAACTCACAATTCCCTTAATTATTTATGTCACATTGTCGATGATTTGGTTTTTATTTAAACCTCAATTATTAATAAAATTATTTCCCATTATTAATACTGTTGGCCTTATATAAATAGTAATTATATGCGATTGTATTTATATATACAACAAAACAGTGGTTTACAGTGTGAACAGGAATATTGATATTAAAAATTTGATTTTAATAAATATGTGCTTAGTATTATTGATTTCTAATTGTTTAGTTTTATCTTAATGAATATGGGCATAAATCTTAAAGGAAATCCATTAATGATAGGAAATAACTTTAATTTTATTCTTTACTTCCTAATTTAACTAAATAGTTAAATCAGGAAAATTTAGCAATGAAAGATGGGAGTGATGGAAGAGTAAGTTTCAGTTATTTTTTTATTTTTTTCTTATACCCCCTCTGTTTAAAATCTTATCTGCATTCTTATTTAGTTTCATTTGTCTTTCTAATTTAATATGATATTTTATCACATCAAAACTTAAATACTTGCACCCTACGGAGGGTGCATATGTCTGCTAGTATGTATAATGTTTTTTTTAAAGATTAATAATTTTGAATAATTCTACACTCTTAAACTTTATATGTTTAGATTTATGGAGAAAAAAATTATTTTGAATACTCTCATGACATTTCTTTATTTTTAAATCGTTGGAATATTTTGGTGATATATGTGTGCTGAAATACCCCACTTAAATTTATAGACTAAGCGAGGTCACGTAGTTTAAACCTCGGCCAATCAACAGCCCAGTTGGTTAAGTATTTAATTGCTGATATTGACAGACGTCAATTTGCACTCATTGACAAAGAGCAAAATGACTGAGGAGCACCAAGGAACAACTAAAGGATCATACCCAATATTAATTATTTAATATTAAACAACCAAATGATTCTTCATTAAGGATCACGCTCTGCTTAACACAAAGGATCTCCACTGGACAAGCGCACTTGCTTGAAGCCTAAAGAATTGCCACTAAAATCGTAACATAAATACCAAAATGAACACTGTTAATGATAACCAAATAAATATCATACAACATTTTTTGAAGGAGCTTCATTACATTGCACTTTAATATTTATTGCCTTGAGGATGGTTAATATAGTCCAAACATTGTAGTTTTATTGATAAGACAACAATGAATTAAAAACCTTTTGTATTATTCAACCAGTCAAGATTTGAAATCAATTACCCTGTTTCATATCATTTTTTCTTTGCCTGGCAACCAATCATAAATCTCTCAAATGTTTATTATAGATACGTATTCATTTCTATGGTTGTTGATAATTCAATATTAATTGTGCTAGAACAAAAACCAGTACCTGCTGTTGCTTAAGTGGTCATACAATTAAGTATTGAACATTGCTGCATAACTTTAATGGTCTGGGCAGAACCGATACTTTCATTATGATTTGACCATAATGTTATTGTTGGGAATCATTATTTAAGAAACAAGAGAAAAAAAAAAAGGATATGATCATAAACTGAGGGATCCATTTTCTATACTAAGTTATATAAACTGATCCCCCAATATTTGGCCACTCTCTCTTTTTTAAAGATGAAAGCAATTGTGCAAAACATTATTGTTGATTGTTTTACAGCATATTAACCCTTTTTGGGTCATTTAATGCTGAAGCAAGACATTTTGATAAACAAAGGACACAGATTGCTTACTGTACCTGCTGTTGCTTAAGTGGTCACCCAATTAAATATTGGACAGGCTCATCGCTGCTTAACTGCACTGGTCTCGTGGGAACTGGTGCTTTCATTTTGATTTGACCATATTATTGTTGGGAATCATTATTTTAGAAACAAGAAAAAAAGGATATTTATCATAAACTGGGGGATCCATTTTCTATATTAACGTGGTCATAAACTGATCCCCCATTATTTGGCCACTTTCTCTTTTTTGATCTAGTGGGAACCGGTCCTTTCATTGTGACTTGAGCATAATATTATTGTTGGGAATCATTATTTAAAAAACATTTGACCATAAACTGAGGGATCTATTTTCTATATTAACCTAGTCATAAACCGATCCCCCATTATTTGGACATTCTCTCTTGACTATATTATTGTTGACAATCCTTATTTAAAAAGGGGGGTGATCATAAACTGGGGGATCCATTTTCTATATTAACCTAGTTATAAACCGATCCCCCAATATTTGACCACTCTTTTTTTTGATATCGTGGGAACCAGTGTTTTCATTGTTACTTGGCCATAATATTATTGTTGGGAATCATTAACAAACGAGAAAAAAGATATTGATCATTAAATGGGGGTCCATTTTCTATATTAACTAAGTTATAAACTGATCCCCCCATTATATGGCCATTTTTTTTTTCCGAATCGATACTTTCATTATGATTTGACCATAATGTTATTGTTGGGAATCATTATTTAAGAAACAAAAAAAAGACATATGTGATCATAAACTGAGTGATCCATTTTCTATATTAACTAAGTTATAAACTGATCCCCCATTATTTGGCCATCCTCTTTTTTAAGATGAAAGCAATTGTGCAAAACATTATTGTTGGTTGGTTGATTGTTTTGTTTTATGGCATATCAACACTTTATGGGTCATTTAATGCCAAACCAAGTTATTTTTATTAAAAAAGGACTTAGGTTGTCTACAGTAGCTGCTGTTTCTTAAGTGGTCACCTAATTAAGTACTGAACAGGCTCATCACTGCGTAACTTTGGTAATCTAGCAGGAACCAATCTTTTCAGTGTGACTTGGCCATAATATTATTGGCGGGAATCATTATTTAAGAAACAAGGGGAAAAATGATGTGATCATAAATTGAGGGATCTATTTTCTATATTAACCTAATTATAAACCGATCCCCCAATATTTGACCACTCTCTTTTTTTTTATCTCGTGGGAACCGGTGTTTTCATTGTTACTTGGCCATAATATTATTGTTGGGAATCATTAAGAAACGAGACAAAAAGATATTGATCATTAAATGGGGGTCCATTTTCTATATTAATTTAATTATATGGCCACTTTTTTTTTCGTTTATGATAAAAGAAATTCTAATTTTAATAACGTATCGATATTAAATGATTATTGTTTTGTTTTAGGTATTGATCCTCTACAACCAGCGATGATTCAACAAAGACAGCATTTAACGATATGCAGTCATGTACAAGTGGCCTTGAAAGCTATACACGACCGTGTACCAATGTAAGTATAATTTTCAAATAGTGTGTGTGTGAGAGAGAGAAAGAAAGATGAAGAGATTGAGAGAGCTACATTCTCAGAGACAGACAGAGGGAGAGGATTCCCTCACTACTGTAACAAATTTTATTGTTCTTTTCTATCTGTGTGCTGGGATATTTCAAAATTCCCCATCTATTCAACTCATAACTCATTTTAGTCAAATAAAGTTCCATTATTATAAAACTAAATAAGAACACAGATAAAAAGATTTGAAACAGAGTGCAAGTATTGAAGTTTTAATGTAATAAAATATTATATTAAATTACACACGCTAATGAAACTAAATAAAAATGCAGATAAAACGATTTGAAACAGAGGCAGGTATAATCGAAAAATAGAACAACTAAAACTTACTCTTCCATCACTCCCGTCTTTCATTGCTAAATTTTCCTAATTTAACTATTTAGTTAAAATAGGAAGTAAAGAATAAAATAACAGTTATTTCTTCTTGTTAATGGATTTCTTTTAAGATTTACCCCCGAGATTTTTGCTCATATTCATTAAAATAAAACCAAACAATTAGAAAACAATAATACTAAGCACATATATATATTAAAATCAAATTTTTAGTATCAATATACAAATTAGCCTTCCCATTCACACTGTAAACCACTATTTTGATGTATATATAAATACAATTGCATGTTATTAGTATGTAGATATGGCCAACAGTATCAATAATGTAAAACAATTTTATTAATAATTAAGGTTTAAATAACTTTTGTGAGAAAAGGCAAAGCTGTAGAGTCATATAAAAAAACCTATCATCATGTCACGCAATTAGCATGGATATCCATGACAATCTCTCGCCAACCTTCTCTAACATTCATTGTCCCAGGGAAGTCCCCTGCGCAGCATCCAGTATCTGCGCATAATTGGTCAATGTAGGTCCTTGCTGGGCGGCCGACGTTAGCATGTCCATGTGTTGGCTTCCACAGGAGAACGTCGCTTATGAGCTCGTCCTTGCTTCTCCAGCAGTGTCCTGCATGCCTAGTCCATTTCACTCAGATGGTTTGTGAGATAGAGGGCAGGTGGCCATTCAGCTGCTTCCTTGTTGGGGTGCTATTTTCACGACTTGTTCAAGACCGCACGTAGCATTCTTGTGCAGCTCCCATCTATCTTATTCTCAAGGCGCCTCGTTAGGGTCCAAGTGGTGCAGCCATACAGCAGCACATACAACCACAGCTTGGAAGAATTGTCGTTTTAGCTTGTCAGTGAGATCGGATTTCCATATGACATAATCTGTTTATAGCCAACCATGCCTTTCCTATTCGTGTATTAACATCACTTTCTGTGGAAAAGATATTACTACCTAGGTATGTGAATTGTTCTAATGGCTTTAGAGGCTTATCGTCAAGTATGGAGATGTCTCCTTTCTTTTTGAAACACATGAACTCAGTTTTATCGAAGTTCACATAGAGGCCGATGTTCTTTGCTGCCTTCTCCGGGCTATGTAGTAGTGACTCGGCCTGTGCCAGTGTATCTGCAAGAAGTGCTAGGTCATCTGTGTAGTCTGCGTCTGTAAGGGATATTGCCTGCTTCTTGCCTTTTTTAGTGTAGCACACACAAAAAATCTGTAGCCATATACAAATTGCCTTGAAAGCTATACACAACCGTGTATCAATGTAAATATTATTTTCAAATAGGAAACACAGCAACTATTAAATTTTTCTTTTAGAGTAAAAAAGCAAGACTGTGGAGTCGTTTCAAAAAAACCTCTGTCTCTGTCTATTTTTGGCACCCCTGACTCCTGATGAGGGTTGCCAGCCTGAAAAGTTCATTTATTTGACCTCAGCATTTTGACAGGACTTTGGAGTCGGTACACAAAACCTCTGATTCCGACTCCTCTATTTTTGGCACCTCCAACTCATGATTTAAAAAAATTTATTTATAAGGAGTAAACACTATAATTTAACTAAACAAGGGCCATTTATAAAGGTGTAAATTCAACTGGAGTCACTATTGGTATAGTTTTACCGACTCCATCGTCCTGTGAAAAAGTAAGGCAGAAAAGGGTCCCATTTATGGGTTGTATAAAACAAAAATGAACAGTGGCTACAATTATCAGCGTTGATCACAGGGGGCTATCCCCCCAGGCAATACTTGCCCCCTCGATTTAAAATGTCAGTGCTGGGTTTATTGCCCAATGCCTGAATTGCACCTCTTGAAGGGTAATACCGATGTGATCAACACATTTTTTGCACCCAACACCCATGAGTTTCAGTTTGTGGGTGGGCCCCCATTAATAGGGCCTTGTGCCTAACCTGTACACGTGGGGTATGTGGTAAATACCCAGATTTATAATTTTTTTCTGTTGTTTTTGGTATAAAATAACCCAACAAGTGTTAACATGCCTTAAAATTCAACACCCTACACCCAAGTTGTTAGGTCATAATGACACAAATTGTATTTTTTTTTTTTTTTGCATAAAATAACCCAACAAGTGTTGACATGCCGTATTGTTTTTCTTTTCAGGATGCAAAATACTTTAATGATGATAATTGTGAAACAATTTCCCTATTTCAAATATGACGTTTTCCAAATTGAATGTTATGTCCGCAATTTGCTTCAATTGACATTATCGATGCCAAGAAATAGGTTAAAGATTTTGGAGTTGATCATTTCCAAGATTACGGCTTTTGATGTAAGTATAATTTTTGTTTATATTCACTTCAGATTTATTAAAGAATTGAAAAGAAAAAATATATAAAACATATATTATTATCTATATTTTTGTTTGAAGGCAATTACAATGCGTAAATCGTATAAAATTCAATAATCGTTTGCCAAATTCACTTTTCATGGTTATTTTCTATAATTATCGAATTTTATACGATATATACATTGTAATTGCCTTCAAGCAAAAATATAAATGATAATATACTTTATTCAACAATGCTTCTAAAGCAAACATCCAAAAATCTTCTATCTTGGGCTAGACAGGCAGTCAGAGAGGCCCCCTCCGATCAATCGGCTGGTCACGTCAAGCCCTAGCACCTATATGATTTTCCCAACCCTATTTCCCTTATGGCAAGCCCCAACCCCTTTTTATCATATGGGTGCTAGAAGGCGGTGGCTGCGGGTCTACATGTCGTGGGAATGACGTTAAACTCTATCTGATGGTGAGGTTCCAGTTCTGGAGGTTTGAGGAATGTGGAGCACCCCTTCATCACGATTGCTCACTGGTCCACTCTGACCCAGAGTGGTAGTACCTGTTAGGGTCCCATCTATGGGTTTAATAGAAAAATGTATTTATAAAAAAATTGTATTATCCATTAAGAATTGATTTATTTCAAAACTTTATCGGCATTAAATGACCCACTCAGGTTGATATGCCGTAAAACAAAACAAAACAAAGAATTGAAAAGAAAAAATATATAAAACATTTAAGAGTAGGTCAACACAGAGTTAACAAAAGTATCAATCATCTTCCCTGTGTTTTTCCATTAACTGTTATTTTAAAATCTACGCTACACCTCTTTACATAATCAATAGGCTACCCACCAATTATATAACAAACGTCTTTAGTATAAGATAATCCAATAAGGTTTGACGTGCCGTAAAATCGAACCAAATGGAATAAATATTCCAGCAATGTAAGTAAAGAAAAGTCGTCGGTTGGCTGCCAGACAGTGAAGGAGTCTATCCCTTTCCACTAGTGCTAGACCAATATTATTATTTGAAGAATAATTAAAGTTCCAATTACCGTCGAACTGGGAAGACAAGGCAACAAACGGTTGTAACTGAAATACAAACCCGAATGCTACAAAGTCCACTGCAAAATGACAAAGTATATATAAGACTCCACAATGTCATTCAAATCAAGCAGTCAAGCAGCCAATCAGAACTCAAGGAATGGAATCACCCAAATCAATGGATAGATCATTCTTGATTCCTATTTATACCAACTGTCTTGGACACTGCTTCAGTTGTACTTAGTAAGCTGCTGTTATTAAAACCAACAGTAGACTAACTGACTTCAATATTATTATTATGTTATTATTTTAAAGTGTTTAATGATAAAGCTAAATTTTCTTTTCTTTTAGGTTTCTTGTCCGCGACATGATATTTTAAAAGCTGAGAAAGAAGATGAAGCCTCTGATTCCGTATTTGAAATGGTAAGAATTTTTTTTTTCTTGTTGTCAAAATTTATTTTACTTCGAGAAGGAATAATTTTCCAGATTTAATAATAGTCTTAAAATATTCTAGATCAGGGATTTTCAAACTAGCGGGCACGATCCTTCAGTGCATCGTAAAATAAATGAATTAGGTTGCAAAATAAAAATCGGTTTGTGAAAATGAAATCGAGCGTCAAAAACACTTGAAAAAGACTTCAAAACAGGCCATTTTTCAGTTTGTTTTGATGCATATAAAAAAAAACTGCGATACTACTAACAAAATCAGTAGTCTTATATTGGGAATTCTTGAACATCCCACTTCACTCAGTTGGGTGACTTCATCCAGGCAGACGCCGTCACTATTTCTATGCCTATCACTGAACTCGGCAAGACCTATTGTCCTCATCTTCATTGGTATCTGTACAACGTTTCGGTCGATGTGCCCTCCGACCTTCTTCTGGTATTTCTTGGCGGATTCGGGAACTTTCTCAGACTCAGAAACCCTCTTTTTGAACTCGGGGAACCTTCTTGTCGTAATCGGGAGCCATCACGAAACTTTGAACCTAACCCTTTATTATTGTCCACTGGGTATCCTGTTCTCATTTCGCTAAGCATAGCTGGGGAACAGGTCTTAAACTGTGTTAATTATTATTCTATTATTGTCGACCGAAACGTTGTACAGATAACAATGAAGATGAGGACAATAGTCCGAATAATACAAATAATATTGATTATGTCTTTAACCTAATCCACTAGAAAAGATGCTGAACTATGTCAACCCTTTCGGTTGCTTGTTTTTTTATTTCTTTTTTATAACTTATCTGTAGGCGAACCGGTATCATTTGCTTATACCGCCCTGTCGGCTGGGGCGTTAGAATGCACCTACTGCACCTCTGCAGAGGGGTAAGACTCCCCCAATGGGGCGACCCGTGATGCTTAAGGATAGAGCCCAGGTGGATGAGCAGTTCATGACATGCAATACTCCACTTTGGCCCTATCTTGGGCTAGACAGGCGGTCGGAGAGGCCCCCTCCGATCAATCGGCTGGTCACGTCAAGCCCTAGCACCTATATGATTTTCCCAACCCTATTGCCCTCATGGCAAGCTCCAACCCCTTTTTATCATATAGGTGCTAGAAGGCGGTGACTGAGGGTCTACATATCCTGGGAATGACGTTAAACTCTATCTGATGGTGAGGTTCCAGTTTTTGAGGTTTGGGGAATGTGGAGCACCCCTTCATCACCATTGCTCCCTGGTCCACTCTGACCCGGAGTGGTAGTACCTGTTAGGGTCCCATCTATGGGTTAAATATAAAAATGTATTTATAAAAAAATTGTATTATCCGTTAAGAATTGATTTATTTCAAAACTTTATCGGCATTAAATGACCCACTGAGGTTGATATGCCGTAAAACAAAACAAACCAAACCATTTGCTTATAATGTTACTTCAATGTAGACAGCCTATCCAGCAGACCTACGTGGCATAAGATCTGTCGGATTTTTCTACAGACTAAGTTGAAAAAAAGTTAATACATTTATTAAGCACCAACATCCGGTGCCAAATAACAAGACAAAACTTACACTAAATAGAGGACGGTCAAATGCGACATAGCCAAAATTATGAAAATAGAAATAAATGCCCCGTAATTTAAGCTTGGTTATTGTAATTACCACTTCACCGTCGAGGACGTCACTGTAAGGAGAGAATTTCCTGGTTTTTTATTTATTTATCTAAAATTACTTTAGGGGGGTCAAAATTAAGTGACCTGAAAAAATGAAAAGTTTTGAAATAAAATAATGTATTATAAAGATCATTTATTGATAAATAAACACTGAAAATTTCATTAAAATCCGGTAATTCCCTGATTTTTGGTAAATTATTTTCTGTAGGTACTACCACTCCCGGTCATTATAGGCAGATTCTTAATTCTTGAGAACATTCTGTAGGAAGACAAGAATGATTATCTTCCCTTAGATTGTGAACATGGCTTTTATGGTTATTTCCTATAAGTCTAACATAAACAAAGGGGAACCACTCTTGACTGATAAATTATTTATTCATTTATTGATCTACTAGGAAAAAAGAAGAAGGGTTTAGGGTTAGTTTAATGGGAAAATAAATAATTTTTAAATGGAAAAAATAAACAATTTGGGTTCTGTTTTTTCTGGGTCGCCCTGTAATATCATGTTACTTAACTAGGGGGGGTTATGGTCAGGCTTTAGGGTTAGTTTAATGGGAAAATAAATAATTTGGGTTCTGTTTTTTTTTTTTTTGAAAATGATGTTATTTTTCAAAAATAACATTTTCAAAAAAAAAAAAGAAATTCATTTCGGAAGAAATGCCATAGCTGTACTGCTTCAGTTCAATTCTTTTGATAAAGAGGTATTACCTCGAAAATTCAAGAAATAATAAAAATACAGGTCAACACACAACACCATTGTTACCGTATTGTTATTTTTCATTTATTCCAAACTGCATTGTGATTGCCTTCTAAATCAACCTCCTAACCAATATATCCACATTAGCTGGGCGAAAACTAGAAAATACTACAACACAAAACAAGGCTAAGAATAGCCACCTGGAATGTCTGGACACCTCCCGATCTTGAGATTGGGAAACCCCAAACTACATACTTGCATCGTGACAGGGAAGTATCTTGATAAGGGACAGACACCGATGCTCTTGGGGAAATCAGCTCCAGCTATAAGGTCCAATTGACAGGAGGTCTGGATACACATCCTCATGGAAAGACAGGCCGATGATAGCTGTAAGAAGTTGAGGTAAGGTGACTCGAGCCCTCCATTCTGAAGCGACACATGACGGACACCATGGAAACATTTCCTACATTGAAGTCTGACCTGTGTGGCAGCGCCTGTATGTCGAGGATTTCATATGTGTGATAGGGTACATAAAAAACAAGCTGGATCCGTGGGCCATCTGCGTGCTCACAACTGCTCACATCTGGACTACTTGTAGAAATGGCCTTATTCTGTCAAGAAGCGGCAATCACCAGATATATATATATATATATATATATATATACACATATATATATCAGAGTAAGAAATTTGAAAAACACACAGATGTTAAGTAATTTTGTTTTATTAGCTTATATTGCAATATTTCAATCTGTTTTGGATCATCTCAGTTTGTCATTCCATTTTATAATTTCATTTTATTTATTTTTTCCAGGAAATTGAACAAAAGTCCGATGATTTTAAACCTTTATTGAAACTTCCCGAGGCTGAAGTTTTGGATATTCTTATGAACCTTCTCTTAACATACATCAAGAATACTTGTTATAATAGTAAGTCTTTACCTTTTCTTTCGATACGGAAATGTAGTAGCCTCACCAATTATACAACCTAGGGTTGTGGAGATGAAGTCAGAAGCAATTAACAGATTAATGGAGTTGGTGTCTGTTAAACTATACCAATACTGACTCCAATTGAACTTACACCTTTATATGGCCCTTGTTTAGTCTGTAAAGTTATACAGTGCACACTTCTTATAAATAGATTATTTAAAAAACAATCATGGCTTTATATTTATTTGTCGGCCAAAGTCACTTAATTACCTAAAGAAGAATTGTAGGTGGCAAAAATAGAGGAGTTGGAGTCAGAGGTTTTGGGTACTGGCTCCAAAGTCCTGTCAAAATACTCAGGCCAAATGAATGAACTTTTCAGGCTGGTAACCCTCATCATTTATTTGCAAAACAATCATTTCTCATCATTTTAAACTACAGCAAAATTTACACTTTATATGGCCCTAGTTTAGTTTGTAAAGTTATAAAGTGCACAAGATTATTTAAAAAGATCATGGTTTTATATTTATTTGGAGTCAAAGATGTAGAGTTAAAGTCAGAAGCAATTAAGGGGTTATTATAGTTGGTCTGTAAAACTATATCAACTTCGATTCCAGTTTAATTTACACTTAATATGGCCCTAGTTTAATCTGTAAAGTTATAAAGTGCACAAGATTAAAAAGAAAAAAAATCATGGCTTTATATTTATTTGTCGGCCATAATCACTTAATTACCTAAAGAAGAATTGTAGGTGGCAAAAATAGAGGAGTTGGAGTCAGAGGTTTTGGTACTGGCTCCAAAGTCCTGTCAAAATACTCAGGCCAAATAAATGAACTTTTCAGGCTGGTAACCCTCATCATTTATTTGCAAAACAATCATTTCTCATCATTATAAACTACAACAAAATCCAGAGTTGGAGTCGGTAAAACTATACCGACTCTGACTCCAGTTGAATTTACACTTTATATGGCCCTAGTTTAGTCTGTAAAGTTATAAAGTGCACACTCTTTATAAACAATAAATGAATCTTATTTTTCTAGATATTTTGTTTCCCACGCTGCCTAGCATGAAGATCCATCTTCTTTCTAATTTACACTTTATATGGCCCTAGTTTCGTCTATAAAGTTATAAAGTGCACACTCCTAAATAGATTATATAAAAAAATCATGGTTTTATATTTATGTGAAGTCAGTCATGGAGTTGGAGTCAGAAGCAATTAAGGAGTTACAGGAGTTGGAGTCTGTTAGATTATACCAACTCCAGTTCCTTTAAAGAAATTCATCTCAACTTCTTTTTTAAAGTCATTTTTTTTTTTTTTTGTATTTGTGTGAAATTATATATGTAAAAAAAAAAACTTACATTATAGAATTTTAATTTTTGTTGTCTTTTATATCCTGTAAAAGATTATATTTCAACTTCTATTATAAAGTAGTTTTATTTTTTCTTTCTTTCTTTATATATATATATATATATATATATACTTTGGTGCGGTACCAAGTTTCTTGGTACAAGGTAATTCTAGGCAGGTCCTAATTCTCTACCAGTAGTTTGCTGTAGAGTTCGGGTTCCGTATGAGAGCTCAATGGTTAATTATTGTAAACAGAGCAAAGTTATTTGTGAATAAAAAGGCCTTAAATACCATGGGTATCGTGATTATGGACCATTTCCACTTGTGGGTATCTAGGGCCCACAGAGCTTCTTCAGACCACGTATATCTTTTATTTAACAGCACATGGCCAAATTCATTTTATATAATATATTATATAAAATGAATTTGGCCATGTGCCTGTCTAAATAAAAGATATACGTGGTCTGAAGAAGCTCTGTGGGCCCTAGATACCCACGAGTGGAAATGGTCCATAACCACGATACCCATGGTATTTAAGGCCTTTTATATATTTCAGTAATTAGAGAGTTACTTCCCCTTGTTGGTTTCACTTTTAGCAAGCTGTTTGTTTTTATAACAATTAAGTTCATTTCAAATAATGCGAAAGCACAATTAAGAACACATTTTATATTTTCATGTTAAAACATGCTGTTGTTTTTATTTGAACAAATTCATATTTTCACTTTAGATTTACAGTGAAATGAAAATGGCCAACCAAAACATATGGCTTCCTCAAAAATGAAAAAAAAAACAAGGGGAAGTTACTCTCATTTATGTAGCTAATGTTCAGATTACCAAATATTCTATGTTATTTTTGCCTGTAATCAGAATTGAACCTGCAACCTCTGAAACATATAAAGATGAGGGCAACAGTCTGAAAAATCTAAATATTAATATTTTTGTTTCAAGTCCAAAAATTGTTTAATAAAAATTTCTTTCTTTCTTTTATCATATTGTCCTGAAGAAAGTTTTATATAAACCGAAATGTTTGAACGTCAACATTACCACTAATAATAAACTTCCGTCCATTGTAACATCCTGTGTTTGTCTACATTTCTCCACATAAGGTCGAAACAGATTTCTGTCAGCAAAACTTTAAACATCTTGTTTTTTTTCTACAAAACTTTTACACATATTGTCGGATTCATATCCATTTTACCTTTCATATATATATATATAGCAGTTACCATTAAATCCACCAAGCAAATAAGTATAAATCTTATTTACTTCTGGATTTTTTCCAAAAATCGATTAAAAAGTGCTCAATATAAAGAGCTAAATATACGTTTATAATCGAATGGTTTAAAAACTACCGACTTAAGTTTCTCACTGTAGGGCGATTCTTCAGGGTATTTCTAAAAACCCTGAAGATTCGCACAACTGATTATAAGATTAAAAGATTTGGATTAAAGGATTTGGAACACAAATTTTAAAACTTTAAACATCTTGTTTTTTCTACAAAACCTACACAATTGTCAGATTCATATCCATTTTACCTTTCATATAAAATTAATTATTTATTTCTTTATTTATTTTTCAGATTTTGACAACAGTATTGAGAGTTCCAATTTGAAATTGGATTGGTCGAGTTGCAAAAAATTATTCCGTGAATTACTTCTGATGTTTGAAACGGTTATTTTACCAACACACGGAACATGTCATGTTCAGTACATTTTCTTTTACATTTGTAAATTTAATGTTGTAAGTTTTTTTTTTCTTTTCTTTTTAATTTCAAAAGAATTGTATACTAGCACAACCTGTGGATATACCACAGTATGATGATTTAATTATTACATTTCATATGTTTAGAGTTATTGCTAAATAGTTCAATATGTAAAAAGTATAATTATCTTGACTAGCAGGACCTGTGGATATCCCACAGTATGACAATGTTTGATATGTTTACTTAAGAGCTATTGCTAAATAGTTCAATATGTAAAAAGTATAATAATCTTGATTTAACTCTCTTTACTAACAGGACCTATGGGTATACCACAGTATGATAATTATTACAATGTTTGATAATGTTTACTTAAGAGCTATTGTGAAATAGTTCAATATGTAAAAAGTATAATAATCTTGATTTAACTCTTTCTCTTTATTTGTTTTCTTTCCTTCCTTCTTTTCATCATATTCAATTGAAACAAATTTTTCAAAAGAATTTATTGTTAATATTTAAGTTAAGCAGCGATGAGCCTGATCAATAATTAGATGGGTGACTATTTAAGCAACATTAGGTATTGTGTGCAACATCATATCCAAATGAGCTAATTCAGCTTTAAATATGACCCCAAAAGGGTTGATATGCTGTAAAAAAATAACTACAACCAACTTGCAGTAACTGTGGATATACCACTGTATGATAATTTAATTACGATGTTTGATATGTTTACTGAAGAGCTATTGCTAAATAGTTCAATATGTAAAAAGTATCTTTTTCTCTGAATTTTTTAGATGAGGCTTGATGATTAGTATCATCTGCATTATTCGGACTATTGTCCTCATCTTCATTGTTATCTGTACAATGTTTTGGACTATTGTCCTCATCTTCATTGTTATCTGTACAATGTTTTGGACTATTGTCCTCATCTTCATTGTTATCTGTACAATGTTTTGGACTATTGTCCTCATCTTCATTGTTATCTGTACAATGTTTTGGACTATTGTCCTCATCTTCATTGTTATCTGTACAATGTTTTGGACTATTGTCCTCATCTTCATTGTTATCTGTACAATGTTTTACTATTGTACTCATCTTCATTGTTATCTGTACAATGTTTCGGCCGGTGTACCCTCTGGCCTTCTTCAGGTATTTCTTGTCGGACTCGGGGAAGCTTCTTATCATAATTGGGAGCCATCACGGAACTTTGAACCTAACCCTTTATTGAGTCCACGAGGGTATCCTGTTCTCATTCCGTTAACCATAGCTGGGGTAAAGGTGTTAACTGTCACTTAGAACTGTCTCAACCTAACTCCTTTATCCACTAGGCCATGTGTCCAATAATCTTGATTTAACTCTCTCTCTCTCTCTCTCTCTCTCTCTCTCTCTCTCTTCTCTTTCTTTCTTTTTTTTCTTTCCTTTTTTTCTTTTTCTTTTTTTCTTTTTCTTTCTTTTCTGACGTTTAATTTATAATTCTATTAATTGTATTTTTCTTTTCTTAATTGCAGCAATTATGTGATGGCTTTTTGGATTTCCTTTGGAAGAAATATCACAATCCTAACACTAATGTCGTCTTCAGACAGGCATGTGCCTCGTATCTTGGCAGTTTTTTGGCAAGATCAAAATATCTTCCAACCAGGTAAGAAGAATCTTTTAATAATTCTCATTTTCAAATCGTTTTTCAACTTTAACAACTTTTAACACTTTATTTATCACTATGCTTATATATATATATATATATATATATAACATTTTGAAGGCAATTACATTGAAATACAAACCCGAATGTCACAAAGTCTACTGCAGAATGACAGGATATATATAAGACTCCACTATGTCATTCAAATCAAGCAATCAAGCAGAACTCAAGGAATGGAATGACCCAAATCACCCAAATTCATGAATGGGTCATTCTTGATTTCTATATATACCAACTGTCTTGGACACTGCTTAAGTTGTACTTAGTTAGCTGCTGTTGTTCAAACCAACAGTAGACTAACTGACTTCAATAATATATATATATATTATTGAAGGCAATTTCAATGCTTATATCGTATAAAATTCGATAATTATTGAAAATAATAATGACAAGCAAACTCTGCAAATAACGCGTGCGACATGGAACGCTCACTGTACTATGTAAGTAGTGGCATGTTTATCATTGACAGGTTGATTTGGCATGTTTCGTGTGCTACTTGCTGGTAGCCCAGAGGTAGAGTTTCTGACTCTGTGTGCTGGATTCTCGGTTTCGATCTCTGTCGGAGGGAGATCGTAGGTATACACTGCTGATGAGACTTAATAAAGTTGAAGCAGCTGTACGATGTTCCATGTCGCACGCGTTATTCGCCGAGTTTGCTTGTCATGATTATTTTCAATAATTATCGAATTTTATACGATATACGCATTGTGATTGCCTTCAAAAATATGAATAATAATATACTTAACAATGCTTCAAAAGCATATTATCTAATTCCATTATATATATATATATATATTTTTTTTTTTTTAATGTTTTTTTAAAAATTCGGCGTTATTACGAAGCATTAAAAATATATTAATGAACTCGATATTATGGAGTATTGGATTCACTTATATTTTTTTATTATTATTTTTTGTCATAAATTTTCAGGTTCGTTAGATACCCTTTATCAAATGAATGTTATTCCTGTTTAACGGCTTTTTGTCTCTGTTGTTATCGACAGCGGCAGCGTCTGTGAAATATTTATAATAACGGAGAATTCGGATGTCTGCGTTCAGTCCCTTCACGTGTGTTTGTAATTTTAGAATCCATTTAGTTTCTGATTGTTTTCTAGATTGCATTGTTGGAAATGCGTGTTCTATTAAAATGCATTTGAGGTGTGTAAGGTTGTGTGATAGGGTGTTAAAATGAAGTGCTATTATATATAAAAAACTCTAATCCATTTTCTAAGAGCTGATGATCTCGCAGGGGGTCTGGCATTTTGATCGCAGACAACATAGATATCCATCTCTTTCTTGCAAACCTTATTGGGTTATTTTATGCTGAAGACATTTTAAGAAAAAGTTCACAATTGGTTATCGTTCCTGTCAGGTCTTCATAAGATAACCCAATAAGGGCTGATGTGCCCTAAAATCCAACCAAATATATTGTAAACTTGCCTTCTTTCAGTTTAATGAAGAAAAGTTTGAAATGTTGCAATTATTTTTACTTCAGACTTCTAATTGTCAACTTTTTCTTAAAATGTCTTTAACATGACATAACCCAATAAGGGTTGACATGCCATAAACACCTGGGCCTACTGTTTTTATTTTTAAATCTAGTTCAGGGGTCATTGACTGACACACGTTGAATTCCAAACTTTATCTTCTTTCTATTCTTATTTCTTTTTTCTTTTCTTTCTCCAGAAATCCTGTTACCGTTTTCTTTTCAATCCCAAATTCTCAGTAGACCATAATAATTATGCTATATCCAACCAATTGTAAATTTTTTTTTTTTTCTTGTTTCTTTCTAGCTCGATGATAATGTGCCTTGAAGAATTTTGCAACTGGATTCATTATTACATTGATTTAATAATAATATCAAAAGAAAAGAAACCAAATTTATTCGTATTACATGGACCGTTTTATTATTTATGCCAAGCAGTGTTTTATGTTTTTGTCTTTCGACATCGAGACATTTTTGAATGTCCTAAAGGTCAGTGTACATTCAGTATTTAGAAATTCACTCATTGTATTTCTTGTATTTTTCTGTTGATATAGTATTTAATTGTAAATATATTTTTCTATAGATATAGTATTTAATAAGTATCACATTTTTCTATATAGTATTTAATAATAAATATCACATTTTTCTATATAATATTTAATAATAAATATCACATTTTTCTGTTGATATAGTATTTAATAATAAATATCACATTTTTCTGTTGATATAGTATTTAATAATAGATATCACATTTTTCTGTTGATATAGTATTTAATAATAGATATCACATTTTTCTGTTGATATAGTATTTAATAATAAATATCACATTTTTCTATTGATATAGTATTTAATAATAAATATCACATTTTTCTATTGATATAGTATTTAATAATACATTTTTTTCTGTTGATTATAGTATTTAATGACAAATACATTTTTTCTGATGATATAGTATTTAATGACAAATACATTTTTTCTGTTGATTATAGTATTTAATAATAAATACATTTTTTCTGTTGATTATAGTATTTAATAATAAATACATTTTTTCTGTTGATTATAGTATTTAATAATAAATACATTTTTTATTATAGTATTTAATAATAATACATTTTTTTCTGTTGATTATAGTATTTTAATAAATACATTTTTTCTGTTGATTATAGTATTTAATTAAATACATTTTTCTGTTGATTATAGTATTTAATAATAAATACATTTTTCTATTGGTGTAGTATTTAATAGTATCAGTATTTATATTACACTGCATATGAAATATAAATTCCTAAATAAAATGAAAACCCAATTTGATGGCTAAGCCAAGATTTTGTAATAAAATTCAAACAGTAAAACACTTTCATAGTAAACAAAGAAATCTGTCAATATAACGGCTTCAAATATCAGTGTGCCCAATATGCAAAGTACAATTTACAATCAAACATATCCTCCTAAATTGTAACAGCCTCAAAAACACCCACACCAAATTCTATCAAGCAAGAAACCTGCGGGACCTCTTTAGGAATACAAATCCTGAAGTCATTTTAAATTTTCTAAATAAAAAAAAAAGCAACCTTTTCAACAAGATCTAACAAAACATAACTGAATACCTCCATAGAATCACTATGTTAAAGACTGAAATCCAAAATACCTTTATCTGGCATTAAATAACCCACAGAGGTTGATATGCTGTTAAAAAAAAAATCAAGTGTCAGTGATATCATCCATCAGCCTTGTTTTAATATAAATAAAAGAATTGGGCAGAAATTAAGCTAATAAAAGTGTGGATAGCAATGAAGAATGAATAAATAAAAAGTGTGGATAGCAATGAAGAATGAATAAATAAAAAGTGTGGATAGCAATGAAGAATGAATAAATAAAAAGTGTGGATAGCAATGAAGAATGAATAATAAAAAGTGTGGATAGCAATGAAGAATGAATAAATAAAAAAGTGTGGATAGCAATGAAGAATAATAAATAAAAAGTGTGGATAGCAATGAAGAATGAATAAATAAAAAAAGTGTGGATAGCAATGAAGAATGAATAAATAAAAAAGTGTGGATAGCAATGAAGAATGAATAAATAAAAAAGTGTGGATAGCAATGAAGAATGAATAAATAAAAAAGTGTGGATAGCAATGAAGATGAATAAATAAAAAAGTGTGGATAGCAATGAAGAATGAATAAATAAAAAGTGTGGATAGCAATGAAGAATGAATAAATAAAAAGTGTGGATAGCAATGAAGAATGAATAAATAAAAAAGTGTGGATAGCAATGAAGAATGAATAAATAAAAAGTGTGGATAGCAATGAAGAATGAATAAATAAAAAGTGTGGATAGCAATGAAGAATGAATAAATAAAAAGTGTGGATAGCAATGAAGAATATATGATGATATAAATCAAAGTATTGAGCAGCAATGAAGTTAATTTATGAATAAAATTCTTAGCAAATTGGATGAATAACTCTTTATATATTTTCTTTTTTTCCTAATTTCAGGTTGTAATCGAGTTGCTGCGTGGAATTTCCAACGTATTATCACATCTAATTTAAATCCCCTGAAATATTGTGCACCACATTTAGTTGAAAAGTTTGCTTGTATCATGAGGTAACTATCTTTTTTATTTGCATCTTATCACAACAAAATTTCCTTTTTTTTTTTTTTTTTTTTTTTTTTTTTTTTTTTTTTTTAAGAAAATAAATCAAATTCTTTCAGAGATGCTGATAGGTATGCATCCTGCGTCCCTGATGCATAAAAATCTAAAAGGACGGAGTTAAATCAAATCCCATTTCAAACTAACTAAATACATTTCAATAGTTTTTAGAAATGAATTACACCGGATAGGTACGAGTTAGCTTTAGGTAGAACCCATAAATTTTCCCGGGGTTTCATTCAAAGCAAATTTGTGCATCCCAGCATACACTAAATCAAAAGGCTTTAGTTGGGACCCATAAATCTTCCCAGGGACTCATTCAAAGCAAATTTGTGCATCCCAGGATACACTAAATCAAAAGGTTTTAGTTGGGACCCATAAATCTTCCCAGGGACTCATTCAAAGCAAATTTGTGCATCCCAGGATGCACTAAATCAAAAAGCTTTAGTTGGGACCCTAAATTTTAAAGCTTTTGTTGGGACTCATAAATTTTTCTGGGGACTCATTTAAAGCAAATTTGTGCATCCCAGGATGCACTAAATCAAAAAGCTTTAGTTGGAACCCTAAATTTTAAAGCTTTTGTTGGGACTCATAAATTTTTTCTGGGGACTCATTCAAAGCAAATATGTGCATCCCCAGATGCACTAAATCAATAAGCTATCAGCATCACTGCTCTTTTAATAGAACAAAATATTCATTTGGTTTTTTTTTTGGATTAAAAATGATTTGACATAATTTTGTTTGAATTCTTTGAGAGCTTTTTTCCGTTTTTCTATTTGGGAATTGGATATTCTCTCTTTTTTTTTTGAGGGAAATAAAATTATACCATAGAATATAGACATGAAACAAATCATTACCATACAACATAATCCCCAATAATGCTAACATATTGTTAAAACCAATTACTAAAAAGTATAAATATAAATACACGACATGTATAACTTCCTAACTGTTAGGCATGACATAATCCCAGACGGGTTGATATGCCTTTTGAGAGAAATAAAATTATACCATAGAATATAGACATGAAACAAATCAATACCATACAACATAATCCCCAATAATGCTAAATCATTGTTAAAACCAGTTACTAAAAAGTATAAATGTAAATACGCGATATGTATAACTTCCTAACCGTTAGGCATTACATAACCCCAGATGGGTTGATATGCCTTTTGAGAGAAATAAAATTATACCATAGAATATAGACATGAAACTAATCAATACCATACAACATAATCCCCAATAATGCTAACACATTGTTAAAACCAATTACTAAAAAGTATAAATATAAATACACGACATGTATAACTTCCTAACCGTTAGGCATGATATAACCCCAGACGGGTTGATATGCCATTAAAATCAATAAACAAACTTGTGAATTCCTCTCTTTCCTTGCAGACTTTACCAACTGGCCATGTGCGACACAATTATTGAACGAAACCGGAGGGAAACCTTTGATGATGGATCTCTTGAATTGTATACGAACGAGAAAACCGGAAACTTGGATCTTTTCTTTCCTTTTGATCCGTGCTTATTACCAAGGTATCTTTTTTTTAATTTTTTAATTTTTTTTATTATTCATTTTGTATTATTTTTTTATATATATATATATATATATATATATGTGTGTGTGTGTGTGAAACACAAACACCCTTCAGATTCAGATTAAACAACCATAAATCTTCTGTAAAACAAAAATCTGAACTGAGTAGCATCGTACAACACTTCAACAAACCACAACATAACCTTGAAAACCTGAAGTGCATTTTAATTGACCACGGTTTTCCATCCACTGAAATTAAATGGATCACACGCTTACACACACACACATACTCATAAATTAAACACAGATGTAGGATTTCTCAACCCATATAAATATTTCCCTATCACTAACACTACAAGTACAACAGAGGGTACGGAATGCGAACACCCAATCACAAAACCGCCCTGTCGGCTGGGGTGTTAAAATGCACCGACTGCACCTCTGCAGAGGGGTAAGACTCCCCCAATGGGGCCACCTGTTGGCCGTGGGTGGCGACCCGTGATGCTTAAGGATAGAGCCCAGGTGGATGAGCAGTTCATGACTTGCAATACTCCACTTTGGCCCTATCTTGGGCTAGACGGGCGGTTGGAGAGGCCCCTCCGATCAATCGGCTGGTCACGTCAAGCCCTAGAACCTATATGATTTTCCCAACCCTATTGCCCTCATGGCAAGCCCCAACCCCTTTTTATCATATGGGTGCTAGAAGGCGGTGGCTGAGGGTCTACATGTCCTGGGAATGACGTTAAACTCTATCTGATGGTGAGGTTCCAGTTCTGGAGGTTTGGGGAATGTGGAGCACCCCTTCATCACCATTGCTCCCTGGTCCACTCTGACCCAGAGTGGTAGTACCTGTTAGGGTCCCATCTATGGGTTTAATATAAAAATGTATTTATAAAAAAATTGTATTATCCATTAAGAATTGATTTATTTCAAAACTTTATCGGCATTAAATGGCCTGCTGAGGTTGATATGCCGTAAAACAAACCAAACCAAACCAATCACAATCCTATGTATAATTTTATATTGAATTCAATTAGAATAAGGTACAAATAAGTGTAATCTTTTTTGTTTGTATTTAATTTCATTAGTATTTCTAATTCAATATAATATTTAATTAAGACATAAATACTTATGCCTGGAGGGCGCATGTTTTTTTTTTTTTTTGTTAGTAATATCTTTTTCAGCTTGAGATATTAGGTGTGAGACCTGTCAGCTCTTCCTTATATTTTGACATTCGAATCCTTGAATTCTTTATCCATAGCGCATTTACAATCCGGCTGACTTCTGAAGATGGTTGGAAAATTAAAACGGAAAGTTTTTTGGTGGTCCCCACTGACAGTTTAACTACAGTCTATGAATTAACATATGCGAATTGGGTTACGGTTTTAGGGGATTAAGGTTGTTTTTAATTACGTATTGCTTAAAAAAAATAAACAACAAAAAAACCAAAATTACTATACATTTAATTAACCATTGAAATTAATTATTGAATCCAATGGTAGGCACATTAGTCTCAGTTGTTTGTGTTAGTATTGCAATGTATAATTTCAATTAAACTTAGTTTTTAAAAATATTTTTCAACATTAAATGTATAGTAATTTGGTTTTTTTTGTTGTTTATTTTTTTAAGTAATACGTAATTAAAAACAACCTTAATCCCCTAAAACCGTAACCCAATTCACAAAATGTTAATTCATAGACTGTAGTTAAAGTCATTGGGGACCACCAAAAAAAATTTCCATTTTAATTTTCCGACCGTCTTCAGAAGTCAGACTACAATCCTTCCATAACCTATATCTATGATTTTTTGGTAGCTACATAAGTGAGAGTAACCTCCCCTTGTTTATTTCACTTTGAGGAAGCCATGTGTTTTGGTCCGCCATTTTCCTTTCACCATAAATCTACAATGAAAATACGAAATTATTCGAATAAATAAAACTGCATGTTTTAACACAAAAATATCATAAAATGTGTTCTTAATTGTGCTTGCACATTATTTGAAATGAACTTAATTGTTATTAAGAACACATTTTATGATATTTTTGTGTTAAAACATGCGTTGTATTGATTCGAACAAGTTGGTATTTACAATTTAGATTTATGGTGAAATGAAAATGGCCAACCAAAACATATAGCTTCCTCAAAGTGAAATAAACAAGGGGAGATTACTCTCATGTATATAACTAATGTTCAGAGCTCAGTTGGTAGAGCATTTGGCTAGAAACCACAAGGTTCCTAGTTCGATACCGGCCCTTGCCAACTCAGCGAATGAGTAGCACAGGGATCTGTGCGGTAAAGTAAGGAGCTGATGGTAGGTGTGGCGCTCCACCTCAGATGCAAAAACAATCTCCTTCGTCTAGTGCTAGTGAAAAGGGGATAGACTCCCTCGCTGATTGGCTGATATCGACTTTAGGCCACCCCGACGACATTACTTTTACTTTATTCAATGTTCCCCTAAAAGATGTATATCTTATTTCCACTGAATATTTATATTCTTTCCACAATTCATCCAACTTTGCCTTAAAAGAGTTAAAAAGATGAGGCATTCACTACTGGTGATGCTAGTTCATTCTGTGAATCTATGACCCTGTAACTGAAATAATTTTAGATTATTTGGACTATTATCCTCATCTTTATTGTTATCTACACAATGTTTTGGCTGCTTTGCTCTCCGATCTTCTTCAGGTATTTCTTGTCAAAACGTATAGATAACAATAAAAATGAGACCAATAGTCCAAATAATCATAACAATACAAATTCAGAGAAATTATATAATTTTTTCTTGCATTTTTTTTTTTTTTTTTTTTTGAAAGTTTCAATTTCTGACTCCTGGTATTGATTTTTTGAGCATTGTTCAATAAATTAAATTTTGTTGAATAAAATCCATGAGAACGTTTATAAACTTTTAATATTGACTGCTTATATATAATTTATCTATTTTTTTAAATTATCAGGACAAATAAATTCCTCAAGTCCCTTTATAAGGAATATGAAGAAAGCCACATCAACACAACTGCCATTGTACAGGTAAGTGATTATAATTTTGATGGCTAAATGTCAAGCCCTAGCACCTATATGATTGTCCCAACCCTATTACCCTTATGGCAAACGCCCAACCATTTTTATCATATACGTGCTAGAAGACGATGGTTGAGGGTCTTAGTGTCCTGAGTATGACGTTAAACTGCATCTCTGGTAAGTTCCAGTTCCGGAGCTCTGGGGGAGTCTGGAAATCCCCTTTATTGCCTTAGTAATAACTCTGAGGGGTAATACCTGTTAGGTTCCAATCTATCAAAGATCAAGACTTTTAAAAATGTTATGAAAAATGAGTTTGAAAAAAATTTTAATACCCAACAAGGATGATTAAAACAAACATCTTTGGCATAAAATAACCCAAGGGTTGTTGATCTGCTGTAAAATCCAACTAACTAATTTAGGATATTCCAAACGAGTTATTCGAGTTACGAGCTGTCAGTTGGTTGATATGAGTGAAATTTCAAGCATTATTAGGATAATAAATTCATGAATTCCTTCTTAAATCTGAAGCGGTCTCTACACAAATGGCACATGACGAACGTCATGGACACATTTCCTACATTTAAGCTGGACTATATATATGATGCGTGTGGCAGGGCCTGCCTGACAAAGGCTGGGTTTCTCAGTCATGTACGGTCGCATACGAGAGGAAACCAGGGAAGAGGTATGACAGTGAATAAAAACAAAGCTGAACGCCTGGGCACTGCGCGCTCACAGCCGAACTTGTAGAAATGGCCTTATTCTGTGAAGAAGTGGCAATCACCATATATAGATATATATATATATATATGCGGTCTGAGCACTCCATTCTGAAGCAGGCTCTATGGAAGTGACAAGTCAGAAGTTCTGGATACATTTCCTACATTCAAGCCTCACCATATATGTAGTATGTGTGGCAGGGCTTGCCTGTCACAGTCTGGTCTTTTGAGTCATATGCTGTCCCATGGTCACAGACGACCACGTGAGAAAAAACATGGGTCTGTACAAGTGAAATTTGGGGGTCTCATGTGTCTTTTATTTAAAAGAAGGATAAATGAAAAAAAAACAAAAAAAAAAACAGAAAAATAAATGTCAAAGGAATTGTAAGACGACAACAACAACAACAAGAACAAAAATGGAAAAGAAAAAACCGAAGACAAGTAAAAATGAAATCGGAAAAAAAAAACATTGGGAATAATAATCAAAAGGCGAGCGTCTTTAAAACGATTGGTTGATTTTCAAAATCGATCTCTAATAATGTATTCTGTCTCATCTCTTTTTAAGCTTAATTAATTTCTTTCTTTTCTCTTTCTTTCTTCACATATTTAATAATATATTCTGTCTCATCTCTTTTAATTTCTTTGATGTGAAGTTGTGATTCATTAATTCGCGCTTTTATTTCATTTATTTCCTTTTATTTTCTTTCTCTTTTCTTTTAAAAAATTTTTTCAATATATTGTTTATATAATTTTGTCGGGTTTTGATCAGGATAGGATTGTCCACGAGGGTAAAGTAATAAGAACAATCTCATCAAGATTATTCGAGTTACGAGCTGTCAGTTGGTTGATATGAGTGAAATTTCAAGCATTCTTAGGATAATAAATTCCTGAATTCCTTGTCTGTCTAAGGTAGAAATATCTTTGGCACTTATATGTACCAACCAAAGGATAAATAAATTCCTAAAACCCCTTTATCATATTTCAACATTCGAATCCTTGAATTCTTTATCCATAGTGTATTTACAATCCAGCTGATTTTGTTGTTTATTTTTTTTAAGCAATACGTAATTGAAAACAACCTTAACTCTTAACATCCTGTTGAGAATTTTCTAAGTCCAGAGCATTCCTATAAGGATGTATAAAAAAATGGCTAAAAATGACCTTTGCATCTAAAGTTACCTATTATTTCCCTTAAATCAAAGATTTCTACATACGTTTAATATTAAATTTAAACAAAGGCTATTGTTTGGGTCTGATTAGTTAAAACGAATGTGACTTCCACCTGGGTGGACTGAGGTGGTATAGGACTTTGAGTTAATCCCCTAAAACCGTAACCCAATTCGCAAAATGTTAATTCATAGACTGTAGTTAAACTGTCGTTGGGGACCACCAAAAACTTTCCATTTTAATTTTCCGACCGTCTTCAGAAGTCAGCCTACAATCCTTCCATAACCTATATCTATGATTTTTTGGTAGCTACATAAGTGAGAGTAACCTCCCCTTGTTTATTTCACTTTGAGGAAGCCGTGTGTTTTGGTCCGCCATTTTCCTTTCACCATAAATCTACAATGAAAATGAATTTGTTCATATCAATACAATTGCATGTTTTAACACAAAAATATCATAAAATGTGTTCTTAATTGTGCTTGCATATTATTTGAATTGAACTTAATTGTTATTAAGAACACATTTTATGATATTTTTGTGTCAAAACGTGCGTTGTATTGATTCAAACAAGTTGGTGTTTTCAATTTAGATTTATGGGGAAATGAAAATGGCCAACCAAAACATATGGCTTCCTCAAAGTGAAATAAACAAGGGAGATTACGTTATCTTGCATTGCTCGATCCACTGTAAAAAAAAATTAATGTCTACTATTTACAATATTAACTCTTAACGTCCTATACCACCTCATTCCACCGGCCAGAAGTCACATTTGTTTTCTTAATCCACCCCAAATGATAACCTTTGTTTAAATGTAATATTAAACATATTTAGAAGTCTTTGATTAAAGGGAAATAACAGGTAAGTTTAAATGAAAAGGCCATTTTTAGACATTTCTATATATCCTTATAGGAATGGGGCTCCTCTGGACTTAGAAAATTCTCAACAGGTTGTTAAGAGTTAAATGCAAGAAAATTCCATACTGTTATTTAAATTTCAGTTTTTTTTAATTATCTCCACAAATATAAATCAAATCTTCATTATTTTTACTCAAAATGCAAGATCTGGTGATAGTGAATGTGTACCTATATTTACTTTGTAGTTAATTGTTTTATTTTTGTAGTTTCCTCCAAACATACACACAAACTGCCCTTTAATATATATATATATATATATATATATATATGTGTGTGTGTATTTGGGCAGCATTCTTTCATTTATGCATGTAGAATTAAACAAAAGACACATCTGTTTAACAATTTTATTTTTGATCTTTTCGAGTTTTCTGGCCAACTTTTTAATAAAGTCCTTGGGACCTGAACTTTGGTGGACTTATCCATGAATTCCACCAAATATTAAGAAGTTGGCAGAAAACTCGAAAAGATCAAAAATAAAATTGTTAAACAGGAGATGTGTCTTTTGTTTAATTCTACATATATATATATGAGGTTAAGTAAACAAACAAATGTGTTTATTTTTATATGGTTTTAAGCCGACAATTTTTGAAGGATATGTGCTTAATTGAAGTCATACCTAATTTTTGAAAATTAATTAGTTAATAATTAATGAATTTTAGGCGGGCATATATGTTCAAATGTAAGGCTAAACAAATCGAGAAAATGTCAAATGTACATTCAGGAATTGACATTTTCTCGATTCGTTTAGCCTTACATTTGAACATATATGCCCGCCTAAAATTAATTAATTATTAACTAATTAAATTTCTAAATTAGGTATGACTTCAATTAAGCACATATCCTCCAAAAAATACATATATATATATATATATATATATATATAAAATTCTAAATTTATTTTCCTTGTTATTTCAGGACGATGATGAAGTTGACTTTCTTCCGGCCGAATCCGGTGATCCGATGGAAAAGAATGCACATGAAGATTCGTTCTCGATCTTTTCAATCATGGAATGTTCTTCGTATAACGGTAAAAAGATGTCGCAGCCGTTGCTTTGCGGAAAAAATGAAGTGATTGAGGAAATGATGTCGAGTTTATGATGAAAAATGACAAATAAAAAAAAAATGGGGACATTTTTATATGTTTTGCTCCTCAGGTTCAATCAGAATACGAGGAGGCTGGGCATATTTACATCATCTGTGATAGTAACACAAAAGAAAATGTACAAATTGTTTATATTTAATATAGCATTTCATTAAACAGTGGGTATTATATATATATATACATATATATATATTTGGAGGATATGTGCTTAATTGAAGTCATACCTAATTTTGAAAATTAATTAGTTAATAATTAATGAATTTAGGCGGGCATATATGTTCAAATGTAAGGCTAAACAAGTCGAGAAATTCACTAATTGATTTTTAAAATTAGGTATGACTTCAATTAAGCACATATCCTCCAAAAATTGTCGGCTTAAAGCCATATAAAAAAAATAAACACATTTGTTTGTTTACTTACCCTCATATATATATATATATATATATATATAATATATATATATATGTCTCAGTTGGTAGAGCGTTCGGCTAGAACCCACAAGATTCCTAGTTCGATACCGGCCCTCGCCAACTCAGCGTATGAGTAGCACAGGGATCTGTGCAGTAAAGTAAGGAGCTGATGGTAGGTGTTGCGCTCCACCTCAGACACACAAACAATCTCCTTGGTCTAACGGTATTGAAAGGGGGATAGACTCTGCTGATTGGCTGATACCGACATTAGGCCTCCCCGATGACATTACTTTTATATATATATATATATATATATATATGTAAAAATGGAAAAGAAATTGAATCCGACAATACGAGAAAAAATGAGTAAAGAAAAGAAATGTAAATGGATAAAATGAAATTAATCGATATCACTTACACGTGTTTCGGTCAGTTTATGTGTGTCAAAATATTTCGCACACATAGAAGAATCGACCTTCATCAGAGTGAACATTTATTTTGAATGAAAAAATTCGATTTTCGAATATTTTCAAAAAATCTCTGTTGTTTTTTTCCCAACACATTTTTTCATTCAAAATAAATGTTCACTCTGATGAAGGTCGATTCTTCTATGTGTGCGAAATATTTTCACACACATAAACTGACCGAAACACGTGTAAGTGATATCGATTAATGTGATATCGATTAAATTCATTTTATCCATTTACTTTTCTTTTCTTTACTCATTTTTCCTCATATATATATATATATATATATTATATATATATAGAAAATTTGAAAAAACAAGTATTCCGAAATTGGTGAATTTATAATCGATGTTTAAACATTTCGGTTACATTGATTCATCAGGATGTCTCTTGGGGTGAAGAAAATGATGGATGTTTTTTATGTGACAGGAGATGAAAATCTTTTTAGTTATGTAACTGTATTTGATCAGTTTTAATTTTGAAAGGCAAGTCGCGATCTAAAATTAAAACGCTGATCAAATACAGTTACATAACTAAAAGATGTCACATATAAAAACATCCATCATTTCTTCACCCAAGAGACATCCTGATGAAGGTTCAATGTAACCGAAATGTTTTAAACATCGATTATTATACTTGTTTTTTCAAATTTTCTTTATATTGTCGCAGTTGCAATCAGTAAATTATCCAGAAGTGCCTATATATTAAAGACATACAGCAGCAATAATAATAATAATAATAATAGAGGAAAAATTAAGGGTCTACCATGGTTTCAATCAAAATCATTTTATCAGGACCCTTCGCTGTGCTTAACTAAGTCAATATAATTCCTTAGCTAGATTCAGATATATTTATATATACTAGCAAATATATGCACCCTCCGGGTGCAAGTATTTAAGTTTTAATATAATAAAATATCATATTAAATTAGAAAGACTAATGAAACTAAATAAGAATGCAGATAAAAAGATTTGTAACAGAGGGGGTATTATTGAAAAATAGAACAACTTTGAAACTAACTCTTCCATCATTTTCCATTACTCCCGTCTTTCATTGGTAAAATTTCATAATTTAACTATTTAGTTAAAATAGGAAGTAAAGAATAATATTACAGTTATTTCTTCTTGTTAATGGATTTCTTTTAAGATTTATCCCCGAGATTTTTAAAACCAAACAATTAGAAATTAATAATACTAAGCATATATTTATTAAAATCAAATTTTTAAGATCAATATGCAAATTAGCCTTCCCGTTCACACTGTAAACCGCTATTTTGTTGTATATATAAATACAATTGCATGTTATTAGTATGTAGATATGGTCAACAGTATTAATGATGTAAAACAACTTTATTAATAATTGAGATTTAAATAAAAATTAAATCATGGAGAATGTGATGTAAATGACTAAGGGAATTGTGATTTGAGTACTAATATAGTTTCGGTTACAGACAGACAAACACACAATCTCCATTATAATAAGATTAACTAAGAAATTACATCGACTTAAGTTAAGCAAAGCGTAGGGTCCTGATGAAATCATTTTGATTGAAACCATGGTAGACCCTTAATTTTTCCTCTACTAATATTATTATTATTATAATATATATTTTCTATATAGTCAAATTTATTTCCATATTTTTCCAATCTATATGGGTGGAAAACTATGAAAATAAATCCAACAGTAGAAAATGTATGTGTCTATTTATTTATGTATACATTCATTTTCCATACTGTCAGCTGCATTTCTAATATGTTTCCACCCATATATATCAGGAAAATATGAAAATAAATCTGACAGTATGTAGAATATATATATGTATGTGTGTGTGTGTATATATGTATGTATGTATATATATATAAACTACATACTGTCAGATTTATTTAATTGACCTGTATATATGGATGGAAAAATGTGAAAATAAATTTGACAGTGTGTAGGAAATATATATATTGTGTGTGCGTGTGTAGATATATATATGCATGTATATATATATATGCATGTGTATGTGTATATATATGTATATATATATGCATGTATATATGTGTGTATATATATATATATATATATATGCATGTATATGTGTGTGTATGTACATATGTATATGTGTGTGTATGTACATATGTATATGTGTGTGTATGTACATATGTATATGTGTGTGTATATATGTATGTATATGTATATATATGTGTGTGTATATGTATGTATGTATATGTATATATATGTGTGTGTATATGTATGTGTGTATATGTATATATATGTGTGTGTATGTACATATGTATGTGCATGTATATATATATGCGTGTGTGTGTACATATATATATATGTATATGTGTGTGTGTATAATGTATATATATAACTACATACTGTCAGATTTATTTCTATATTTTTCCACCCATATATGTGAAAATAAATTTGATGGTATTTAGGGGGGGGGGGATGAAAGCTATTCCAAAAAAGATAGATTTATTATAGATGGTTAAATCTACGTTAGAACATTTCGGGTTTTTATTTAAACCTTCATCAAGACATTAGGATGAAAAATGTGTTCTCTGAACGGTGATGGAAATCTTTTCAAAATGAAACAAGATAAAGATGTTCCGATAGCAGTGTTTCTTTTCTTTCTTTTTAAGGATGCTGCTAATGGAAAATGAATTTTCACTGGTTCATAATTGTGTTAAGGGTCCATTCCATTTAAAAGCTGAATTAGATATAAACTGTCTTAGGTTTCTCTGAAATTTTGAGATGAGGCTTGATAATTTGGATTATTGGATTATTGTCCTCATCTTTATTGTCATAGAGCTGATAACAATAAAGATGAGGACAATAGTCCAAATAATACAAACTTTCTGGTAAAAAAGAACAATTTCCTTGAAAATTCTTTCAATAAACTGAACCCTCATTTTATGTCCGTGTTTTTGCAATAAATGTTTTATTTTTCTTGCACCCGTTATTTTACAATACTAAATATATTTTCTTTATTTGTTAAAGAATAAAGAATCAAGAAAATATATTTAGTATTGTAAGATATCGGGTGCAAGAAAAATAAAACATTTATTGCAAAAACACGGACATAAAATGAGGGTTCAGTTTATTTTATGGTAGAATTTACGAGGAAATTGTTCTTCTTTACCAACTTTCTTTGGTTATTTTACCAAAGGCCATATATTCAGCCTCACATGTGGAGAATGCAACTGTTCATCTTCGACCAGATAGGTGAGCTGTCTTTGTTTGAATAAAAACAAAATCGTGTTGTACCATATCGATCAGCCACCCAATCTATTATTGAAACTTGTAAAAGACAATTGGATTATTTATGTATACATTAGCAATATTGGCTTGGATCAGAGTGTAGTATCTGTGCACTCTAAATTCAATGCAATATCTTTAGGGTCTGTGTGGTATCTGTGTTCTCTGCTTAGGGTGTGGGTGCCCTGCATATGATCTGTGCAGTATCTGCGCACTCTGCTTAGGATCTATGCAATCTCTACTCATGGAGATATACATTATAATGATTTTACAGTGTCCATTTGGAACCATAAGGTTCCTGGTTCAATACTGGCCCTCGCCAACTCAGCGTATGAGTAGCACAGAGATCTGTGTGGTAAAGTAAGGAGCTGATGGTAAGTGTGGCACTCCAACTAAAAAGACCAAAACCATCTCCTTGGTCTAGCGTTAGTGAAAGGGGGATAGACTCCCTTGCTGTCTGGCTGATGCCGACTTTAGGCCACCATGACGACTTTACTTACTTTATATTATTTTTATTTGATTATTGGAGCTAAGGAAATATTATTAAACAGATATATGATTTCAAAAAGAATACACTGGGTGGGGGTATTTAGCGACCCATTTGCCATGGGGAGATGTGACACAAAGTTGCAAGTATTGGGGGTATCCAATGAGAATCCAACTCACTTTTCAATAGTAATGGATCTGTGAGACTAGTTTGCTAAACATTATTCTATGATGAGACGTCCAAAAATCCTGATGAATAAGGTATTTACCCCACATGTTCAACACGGGTAGGATGTGACACGAGATAAAAGTTATGATGGTTAGCAGACTAAATGGGGAGCTGATGGTAGGTGTGGCGATACACCTCAGATGTAAAAAAGAAAGAAAAAAACTGTATCCCTGGGCTATCACTAGCGAAAAGAGGATAGACTCCCTCGCTGTACAGCTGATACTGACAAGCGGTCACTTCGACTACTTACAACTGACTAAAAAAAATGAATTAGTCAAACAATTTTTTTTTCTGTAAATATTTTGAAATAAATTTTTCTAAATTTCTGTTACTTTTTATTAAACTTTTTTCTCTAAAAAAAAATAACCTTGACTTTCTTTATTAGTCACAAAACATGAAGAATCAATTAGCCAGTCCTGTTTCTGAATATTAGCTTAACATCTGTAAAGTTTCTTCATGATCGGATCGCTGGTGTAGGTGCCATCTGATAGTAAGACTCCATTGCTGAAGAGTGTAGACTATATCTTCATTGCTACTGCTTCCAGGTCTATTCTGACTTGGAGTGGTAGTACGTATTGGGGTCTCATCTATAGGTCAAATAGAAGTTTAATTTAAAAATGATTTGTATTCAAAAGGAATACTTGATGGTATATAACTAAATTATTTGTACTAGCAAATATATGCACCCTCCGGGTGCAAGTATTTAAGTTTTAATGTAATGAAATATCGTATTAAATTAGAAAGTCTATAAGAATGCAGATATTTGAAACAGAGTGGGGGTAGCCGTCTTTCATTGCTGAAACTTATTTAACTATTTAGTTAAATTAGGAAATAAAGAATAAAATTACACTCATTTTTTGTTAATGGATTTCATTTAAGATTCATTGGAGATTTTTGCTTATATTCATTAAAATAAAACCAAGTTAGAAATTATTTAATAAATCACATTTTTAATATCAATATGCAAATTAGCCTTCCGTTCACACTGCAAACCGCTATTTTTTGTATATATATACAATAGCATGTTATTAATATGTAAATGGACAACACTAATAAAAGGTGAAGCAATTTTATTAATAATTGAGGTTTAAATATAAAGAATGTGATGTAAATAACTATGTTAATTGTGACTCAAGACAGAAAAACATGATTAAGAATAGTTACTAACAATAATTGTTTACTAATGATTTATTATTAGTTACTTAAAACCAAGTGAAAATAAATGACTATTATTAAATAGAAATAAGTACTTGTGGTAGCATTACAAGCATTTAGCTGAAAAACGCTGACATTTTCAAATTTGCGACCTTAATCAGTTAAATTTGCAATTTCTTGAGTATTTCTTAACCAATCTTAAAAAGATTTATATGATGGAAAGAGAATAGAGTAATCTTTCTAAATATGTAACTTTTATCGTTTTTCATCAATTGAATTATTTTTACAGCGAGTTAAAACCGTATTTTCGGTTGAACAGCTGAAAACAAAAATATGACCATTTTTTTTTTTTTTTTTTTTTTAAGGATAAATTTTACACGCTGTTTTGTTTTTCAAAATCAAAGTAGTTAATCTTTATCAATATTCTTGAAATTTTGCACTCAAATAGAAGACACCTGGAAGTACAAACGGGGTTTTTTTTTTTGTTTCTAGGACCCGTGGAAATAAAAATATGAGAGGGCAAATTTAAAGGTTATTTGCTTAAAAAATATGAAAGACGCAAAAAAGACGCACATGGTCTGTAATTTTAGAGGCTTTCAAAATTATTTTCCTATAAAATTTGTGAAATTTAAAGATTGCAAAGTGCTTCGGGATTTGATCCGAAAGTTTTGATTTTGAAGAAAAACCTCGAATTTACGTTACTTTCGGTTGTAAAAACAGCCTGTCAACTGACGTCATAAATAGGACATATTGATTCAAAATCACAATTTCTCGTATATGTATTGTTCAATCTTTAAAATATTCATATGGTTGAAAAGAAAAGAAAATAATCTCTCTAAATATGTAATTTGTATGTGTTTTTATTAATTGAATATTTTTTTTACAGCGAGTTAAAAACGTATTTTGCTTAAAAAAAACGAAAATGCGTGATAGGAATTTTTTTCCGAGAATACATTTTACACGCTACATTTCTTTGGAAAATCTAAGTGGCTAATCTTTATCAATATTCTTGAAATTTTGCATTCAATTAGAAGACGCCTGGAAGTACAAAAGGGAGCTTTTTTGTTTTGTTTCTAGGACCTGTGGAAGTAAAATTACAATAGTGCAAACTCCAAGACTATTTGTTCAAAATGAGCATGATAAACAAAAAAGACGCACTCTGTCCATAATATTACAAAGTTTCAGAATTATTTTGATATAAAATTTGTAAAATTTGAAGAATGTTAAGTTCTTCGGCTTTTTATTCAAAAATTTGTATTTTGAAAAAAAATCTAAAATTTATTTGTCTGACAGGCGTACGACTCCTCAGCTAAGCAGGCGTGTTTCCTCAGCGAAGAATTGTTTATGCACACAAAGTTTAAATTCGCTTATTTCTCGTCCAATTTTTAAAATATTTAATATATCAAATTTTATAATATATTTTAAAATAAAATAACAATCTTTCTAAATATTTAACTTTTATGTGTTTTTAATAATTGAATTATTTTTTACGTCCGTTTCAATTTTGGAAAAAAAAAAACTTGAAATTACGAGAAATGTAAACAAACCAGGTTTGTGTGAAAACATGTAAATAGATAATCTATTTCTTTTATGTAATTCAACATAAGCATTTAGAAATGTATTTTTACATTCAAAGTGATGTTACATATTTAAATTCTATACATATATTTACGTTTGAATAATCAACCTGTGCAAAATTCGTAAACGTAACAATGTACTTTTCAATCGTACATTTCAAAACAAACTATAACCCAGGAAAAACAGAACCCACAAATTTTGTAAGAAAACTATTAATTTTAACTAGGGGGGTTTAGGGTTAGTTTAATGGGAAAATAAATAATTTGGGTTCTGTTTTTTTTTTTTTTTTTTTCTGTGTCACCCTGTAATAAAATGGGATTTTGATCAGAATTTAGCCGTAATATCATGGGATTTTGAGTATGATTTGCAAGTTTTACCCAATATTTAACGTTAATTTTTGACATGAGAATTTTAAGATTCACACGTAAAAAAATTTGATAATTATCGTATTTTATGGAAATTTATGCAACAACGAAATTACTATTTTTTTTTCCTGAACTTTTTTTAGCTATGTTTTAAAGTCAGTAATCCTTAACTTTTTCCTTGTAAATTCTTACCATAAAATAAACTGAACCCTCATTTTATGTTTGTGTTTTTGCAATAAATGTTTTATTTTTCTTCAAAGTGATGTTATTTATTTGACTTAATACTATACATGTATATACATGCAGTATTATAATGAAAATGTTGAATAATTGGGTGTTAAACTTTAAAAAAAAAAAAAATCGCTATCTGTATCTCTTATTCTCTAAATAATGGGTTAAAGCATAGAGATACATACAATTTGAGTGCATAATCAGAAAGAATACAATTTTACATAAGAGCTCCAAAATAAAGAACGGTGAAGAAATCACTGAATTTCTTTTCTTTTAAATGGTCCGTGATTTGACATATTTTTTGAAACAAAATCATGTCCACATTTGTACCCCCAATTTCGGGGCTTTAAATTCTCATAACTTTTGAACCACTGGGAATATTTACATAATTCAAACGGTTCTGAACTCCATTTACACAGCTCTATATAACTAATGTGATTAAACAACAATAACCTCAAATAAAAAAATCAACTGGGAATGCTAATTGTGGTGAACAGGAAAATTGGCAGAAAAAAAAAAAAATTAAGATGGTTTGACACAGATACTTAAAAAGTGTAGTGGTGTAGTTAGGATTTCACATAGGGTTTTTTACTATAAAATTTCATTGGACAATGATTTTTATTATAAAAATGGATTGAAAATGATTTTTACTTTAAAAATGGATTGAAAATGATTTTTACTATAAAAATGCATTGCAAATAATTCTTACTATAAAAATGCACAATTGGAAATGATTTTTACTATGAAAATGCATTGGAAATAGGAATTATTCACTACTCAAAACAGGATGATTGTGGAAAATAGAATATATTTTTAATATCATTTCATTGGACAATGATTTTTATTATAAAGATACATTGGACAACAATTTGAAACCATACAACTGAAAATTATTTCTATTAGATAGGAATACTTGAAACCATACAACCGCATTCAAATTATTTGATACCATATAACTTAAATTATTTGTATTAAGAATAGTTTCTTGAAGCTCTGTTTATTAAGGATTATTATTAGTTTCTTAAAACCAAATGAAAAGAAATGATTATTATTAAATAGAAAGTTGAAAGCATCTGATTATTGATATTAGACAGAAACTATTGAAACCATACAACCGTATGCAGAATATTTGTATTAGATATGATTACTACTTGATATCATATAACTGTCTACAAAAACTCTTAAACGTCATGAACCGCCCTGTCGACTGGGGCGTTAGAATGCACCTCTGCAGAGGGGTAAGACTCCCCCAATGGGGCCACCTGTTGGCCGTGGGTGGCGACTCGTGATGCTTAAGAATAGAGCCCAGGTGGATGAGCAGTTCATGAATTGCAATACTCCACTTTGGCCCTATCTTGGGCTAGACAGGCGGTCAGAGAGGCCCCCTCCGATCAATCGACTGGTCACGTCAAGCCCTAGCACCTATATGATTTTCCCAACCCTATTGCCCTTATGGCAAGCCCCAACCCCTTTTTATCATATGGGTGCTAGAAGGCGGTGTCTGAGGGTCTACATGTCCTGGGAATGACGTTTTACTCTATCTGATGGTGAGGTTCCAGTTTTGGAGGTTTGGGGAATGTGGAGTACCCCTTCATCACCATTGCTCCCTGGTCCACTCTGACCCGGAGTGGTAGTACCTGTTAGGGTCCCATCTATGGGTTAAATAGAAAAATGTATTTATAAAAAAAAATTGTATTATCCATTAAGAATTGATTTATTTCAAAACTTTATCGGCATTAAATGACCCACTGAGGTTGATATGCTGTAAAACAAAAACAATAAAACAAACAATTAAACGTCATGAAAAATGTGAATATATTTACAATGATATTGATTGATAACTTCTAAGTCTTTTCATTCTATCTATTTTAATCTATCTATCAATCTATGTCTGTTTCTGTTATCTATCTATACCAGTCTATTCATATCTATCCTATCTATCTATCTATCTATCTATCTATCTATCACTGAGATTCATATGCTGTAAAACAAACAAAACAAAACCAACCAGAAAATAACTTTTTTCATGAAATCCGTGCAGTCAGGATGACAAGATGATCAAATTTTTTTTTAGAGAAAAATTCATTTTAAATTGTTTAAAAAAAAAAAAAATTGTTATCTTTCAGCAAAGAATTTTGCAGCTTTTAAAAAATTTTTTTTTAAATGGAATTCTCTTCTCTAAAATTACTTCAGGATCACGTACACTTTTTGAATCAATTTTTTTTTTTTTGTGTGTGTGTGTCTGTGGGAGGGGGATAAACTTGTTTTTCATTTGAATTCTTAAATAATTTTTTTTTTAACTGTTAATCCTGTTGAAATTTTCTAAGTCCGAGATTCCTATAAGATATATTAAAAAAATGGCTAAAATGTCCTTTTTCATTTAAAGTTACCTGTTTATTTCCCTTAATCAAAGAGTTCTAAATATGTTTAATATTATATTAAACAAAGTCACATCCCATTCCTATAAGATATATTAAAAAAAATGGCTAAAAATGTCCTTTTCATTTAAAGTTACCTGTTATTTCCCTTAAATCAAGAGTTCTAAATATGTTTAATATTATATTTAACCAAAGTCCAGATCCCATTCCTATAAAGATATATTAAAAAATGGCTAAAAATGTCCTTTTCATTTAAAGTTACCTGTTATTTCCTAAATCAAAGTTCTAAATATGTTTAATATATATATTAAACAAAGTCCACATCCCCATTCCTATAAAGATATATTAAAAAAATGGCTAAAAATGTCCTTTTCATTTAAAGTTACCTGTTATTTCCCTTAAATCAAAGAGTTCTAAATATGTTTAATATTATATTTAAACAAAGTCCAATCCCCATTCTATAAAAGATATATTAAAAAATGGCTAAAAATGTCCTTTTCATTTAAAGTTACCTGTTATTTCCTTAAATCAAAGAGTTCTAATATGTTTAATATATATTTAAACAAAGTCCACATCCCATTCCTATAAAGATATATTAAAAAAATGGCTAAAAATGTCCTTTTCATTTAAAGTTACCTGTTATTTCCCTTAAATCAAAGACTTCTAAATATGTTTAATATTATATTTAAACAAAGTCCACATCCCATTCTATAAAGATATATTAAAAAATGGCTAAAAATGTCCTTTTCATTTAAAGTTACCTGTTATTTCCTTAAATCAAAGACTTCTAATATTGTTTAATTATATTTAAACAAAGTCCACATCCCATTCCTTAAAGATATATTAAAAAAATGGCTAAAAATGTCCTTTTCATTTAAAGTTACCTGTTATTTCCCTTAAATCAAAGAGTTCTAAATATGTTTAATATTATATTTAAACAAAGTCCACATCCCATTCCTATAAAGATATATTAAAAAATGGCTAAAATGTCCTTTTCATTTAAAGTTACTTGTTATTTCCTTAAATCAAAGACTTCTAAATATGTTTAATATTATATTTAAACAAAGTCCACATCCCCATTCCTATAAGAATATATTAAAAAAATGGCTAAAAATGTCCTTTTCATTTAAAGTTACCTGTTATTTCCCTTAAATCAAGAGTTCTAAATATTTTAATATTATATTTAACAAAGTCCAATCCCATTCCTATAAAGATATATTAAAAATGGTAAAAATGTCCTTTTCATTTAAAGTTACCTGTTATTTCCCTTAAATCAAAGACTTCTAAATATGTTTAATATTATATTTAAACAAGTCACATCCCATTCCTATAAAGATATATTAAAAAAATGGCTAAAAATGTCCTTTTCATTTAAAGTTACCTGTTATTTCTTAAATCAAAGACTTCTAAATATGTTTAATATTATATTTAAACAAAGTCCAATCCCCATTCCTATAAAGATATATTTAAAAATGGCTAAAAATGTCCTTTTCATTTAAAGTTACTGTTATTTTCCTTAAATCAAAGACTTCTAAATATGTTTAATATTATATTTAAACAAGATTCCACATCCCATTCCTATAAAGATATATTAAAAAAATGGCTAAAAATGTCCTTTTCATTTAAAGTTACCTGTTATTTCCTTAAATCAAAGACTTCTAAATATGTTTAATATTATTTTAAACAAAGTCCACATCCCATTCCTATAAAGATATATTAAAAAATGGCTAAATGTCCTTTTCATTTAAAGTTACCTGTTATTTCCTTAAATCAAAGACTTCTAAATATGTTTAATATTATATTTAAACAAGTCCACATCCCATTCCTATAAGATATATTAAAAAAATGGCTAAAAATGTCCTTTTCATTTAAAGTTACCTGTTATTTCCCTTAAATCAAAGACTTCTAAATATGTTTAATATTATAATTTAAACAAAGTCCACATCCCCATTCCTATAAAGATATATTAAAAAAATGGCTAAAATCTCTTTTTCATTTAAAGTTACCTGTTATTTCCTTAAATCAAAGATTCTAAATATGTTTAATTATATATTTTAACAAAGTCCAATCCCCATTCCTATAAAGTATAATTAAAATGGCTAAAAATGTCCTTTTCATTTAAAGTTACCTGTTATTTCCCTTAAATCAAAGACTTCTAAATATGTTTAATATTATAATTTAAACAAAGTCCACATCCCCATATTCTATAAAGTATATTTAAAAAATGGCTAAAAATGTCCTTTTCATTTAAAGTTACCTGTTATTTCTTAAATCAAAGACTTCTAAATATTGTTTAAATTATATTTATAAACAAGTCCACATCCATTCCTATAAAGATATATTTCATCATTAAATGGCTAAATGACTTTTAATTATGCTATTACACATAGATATATATAAACTATAAAAGAATTATAAAGAAAGTGACATATATATGTTTAATTTATAAAGACTATATATCAAATATAGTACGCATTCTAATAAGATATATATATAAATAATAGATGTCCTTTTCATATTAAAGTTACCTGTTTATTTCCCTTAAATCAAAGATTAATATAAATATGTTAATATTATATTTATATAACAAGTCACATCACCCATTCCTATAAGAATATTTAAAAAATGGCTAAAAATGTCTTTCATTTAAAGTTACCTGTTATTCCCTCCTAAATCAAAGATTCTAAATATGTTTAATATTATATTTAAAAAAGTCCACATCCCATTCCTATAAAGATATATTAAAAAAATGGCTAAAAATGTCCTTTTCATTTAAAGTTACCTGTTATTTCCCTTAAATCAAAGACTTCTAAATATGTTTAATATTATATTTAAACAAAGTCCAGACCCATTCCTATAAAGATATATTTAAAAAATGGCTAAAAATGTCCTTTTCATTTAAGTTACCTGTTATTTCCTTAAATCAAGACTCTAAATATGTTTAATATTTATATTTAAACAAAGTCCACATCCCCATTCCTATAAAGATATATTAAAAAAATGGCTAAAATGTCCTTTTCATTTAAAGTTACCTGTATTATATATATATAGACTATATATATAATATAATTATAATACAAATATATCCCATTCTATAATATATTATGAAAATCATATCTATATCTAAAGTTACCTGTTATTTCCCTTAAATCAAAGACTTCTAAATATGTTTAATATTAATTTAAACAAAGTCCACATCCCCATTCCTATAAAGATATTTAAAAAAATGGCTAAAAATGTCTTTTCATTTAAAGTTACCTGTTATCTCCTTAATCAAAGACTTCTAAATATGTTTAATATTATATTTAAACAAAGTCCACATCCCATTCCTATAAAGATTATATTAAAAAAATGGCTAAAATGTCCTTTTATTTAAAGTTACCTGTTATTCCCTAATATAAGACTTCTAAATATGTTTAATATTATATTTAAAATCACATCCCATTATAAAGATATATTAAAAAAAGAAATGTTTTCATTTAAAGTTACCTGTTATTTCCTTAAATCAAAGACTTCTAAATATGTTTAATATTGCATTTAAACAAAGACTAACATTTGGGTGGATTAAGAAAATGAATGTGATTTCTGGCCAGAGTGGAATGAGAGTGATAGGACTTTAAAAAACTCTCTATAAAGTTAAAATTTAATGTAAAATGTATTTTTAAAAGTTTGTTAAAAAGTTTAATTGAGATAATTTTCTTGAAAAATGCCCAAAATGATTTATTGTAAAAGAAAATTATTTAAGATTTTAAATAAAGAATAAGTTTATTTATAATGAATATACCTCAGTGCTAAAATAATTCTCCTTGGTCAAGCGCAAGTGAAAAGGGGATAGACTCCCTCGCTGACTGGTTGATAGATTAGGCCGGGACTACATAATCTATGATAGATTATTGTCAACCCCTGTTTTCTGAAGGGATGGCCCCTTTTCATATCAAGGGCAAGACTTTCCATGGAATATATAGAAAGCCGCAAAATACGTAGATCACGTGGGACCAAGTTAACCCTCAGTTCCAGCTTGGACGTCAGGCAAGAAAGCATATCTGCCTTAGTTGGGATCAAATGCACACGCGCGTTGTGTTAGAAGAAGTTTAAGCAATAAAAAAAAGAAAATAATATGGTGTTTGCTTGATGAATTTTGGCAAAAAGACTGACCAAGAGAAGGAATGCATCAAGACGAACAGCCAACAAGAATCTAGAAATAGAATTCAACATGGAGAGAAAGAATAGAAACGACTAGAGATCACCAAATGGCCAAAGAAGTAAGTAATGCAAATGCATATGCATCTCTCTGTCTACCTATATCTATCTCTCTTTCCTCTCTTCAGTAAAAGAACATTGTGTATATACCAAACATGGGTAATGTGTATGAGTATGCAACACAAAGCCAGAAGTATGGGGCACCAGTGAGAATAGACTCACTATGAGAAGTGTATGATGAGTATGTAACAGTTATCTTCAAGCTACAAATTTTTTTTTTTTTTTTTTTTTTTTTGTTAATCAAATACTAGTTGTTGGGCTGGATAGTGGATCCGTCTTTATCTCTAAGTCCCAGAGAATTTATGTGTTTATTTCAAAAAGAGATTTATCGACATATACCATTTTTTGTATATCATTATTATTATTTACTCCTTTTGAGTTTTCATATCAGCATTAGCTGATGGTCTTTCACTGGAGTCTGAGTGACAGCAAGTCTCCTAGTTCCAGGACTCTTAGATTCTGGCAGATTGCAGCAGTGCAGTGTTTTGAATGGTTTCAATCCTTCCTTTGATATCCAAACTTTCCAAACCCTTTTGGGACTGTTCCAAGTGCACCAACTACAATTGGTATACACTTTCACTTTCATATTCCATAACTTTTTTAGTTCTCTGGCAAGGTCCAGATATTATATTATTATTATTATTATTTATTATTTTCATCGGCATTGCAGTCTCAGAATACTATATAATGCTTGTGCCCCTGAAGTTACACTGTGACTGTGATGACCAATATTCTAAAAAGCCCAGCAACAGATGTCGCATATGAAGGCTGTCCCTAAAGTTAATACCGGTGCTTTGTTGCCGTCGCTTTCTTCTGGACCTCTTGGCTTCATGATGTTGCGCCAGGGTGATATTAGACATGAATAGTCCTCTATTTCCTCACACACGTTTTTTCAGAAATGAAATAAATTAACTCATTAGTAACTAGTATTATCTGTGTTATTCGGACTATTGTCCTCATCTTCATTGTTCTGTACAACGTTTCGGCCGATAGGCATTCCTGCCTTCTTCAGGTATTTTCTTAAATTTCTTAAATTTAATTTTTTTTTTTTAAAGGAATGCTCCCTTGAAATTAGCAATAGGAGCAAACTTCATATTTTCTTTTGATCTTCAGGAATTAAACTTAAATAAGTTGATTTTCATTTGAATTCATAAATAATTTGCTTTTCAATAAATAAAACAAGTTTATTGTTATTGAATTCATAAATAATTTTCTTTTCAATAAATAAAAAAGTTTTCAATTCATTGTTTAAAAAAGATTTTCAAATTTCATATAAAAAAACCCCTCAATAAAACAAGTTTATTGTTAACAAAAATGTTTATAATAACTATTTAAAAAACAAGAAAAGGTTTTTATTTTCTAATAAATTTTTTCATAGAAAAAGATTTGTGAATTTTTGAAATAAAGAAAAATATATGAATATTGTCAGAAAATAAGGGATTGCGTTTGGAGATTCGATGTCTGTATGTAACTGAAACTATGTCACTGTTTATAGGAATTACACAAGCTTATCAAGGGCCCATCAGCGTAAGTTGAGAAAATATGAAGACCTACGTGAACAATGCGTCAGAAACGGATGGATAACAGATGTATTTCCCATTGAAGTTGGATGTCGGGATTTATTACCAAATCAACCTCGGCTTTTTGTCTAACTTGGACTTTCTCACCAGACAAGAGGAAATACTTAAAAAAGATTCAGGAGAAATCTCTAACCACATAAGTGTGAATATGGCAATCCTACAATGTGACATCAAACCAACAAAGTCTGGTTGTATCGTGAGATACGCTGGGGCGCTCTGGGTTATGTGCTAATGGATGCTCTCCCACTGAAAACCATGCCTGAACCCAGTCATCATCTGATGAAGGCTTTGGTGGTTGCAATGCTATTGTGTAAATAGCACTCATTGTATGAAGATTATTATTTATTTATTTATTTTTTAAATTTATAGTCATCATCAAAATCATTAATACATAGAATAAATCTTATTTATTAAAGAAGTCTTGCCTCGAAACAGCCTATGTTCTTTGTGAATTTCAAATCCAGCAAAATGTTTTCTATATCCCTAAAAAAAATAAACGTTTACATAATATATGGTGTGGCTAATTTGCATACTGGTTTTAACAAAACCAAAAAAGTTTTCTGAGAGAGCAGATGTAAAAGGGGGTATATAACATAAGGTGGTGTGGACATGGAGTCAACTCCTGGTAAGTGTCAGTTTCTCACCTCACCTATACGATCTTCAGACCAAATGGTATATAAGTACAAACAACTAAAACAGACATTTTTTTATTTTTTTAAAAAATTTATATAACCCTTATGGCAAGCCCCAACCTCTTTTTATCATATGGGTGCTAGAAGGCGGTGGCTGCGGGTCTACATGTCCTGGGAATGACGTTAAACTCTATCTGATGGTGAGGTTCTAGTTTTGGAGGTTTGGGGAATGTGGAGCACCCCTTCATCACCATTGCTCCCTGGTCCACTCTGACCCGGAGTGGTAGTACCTGTTAGGGTCCCATCTATGGGTTAAATAGAAAAATGTATTTATAAACAAATTGTATTATCCATTAAGAATTGATTTATTTCAAAACTTTATCGGCATTAAATGACCCACAACCTATGTTATTTGTGAATTTAAAATCCAGCAAAATGTTTTCTATATCCCTAAAAAAATAAACGTTTACATAATATATGGTGTGGCTAATTTGCATACTGGTTTTAACAAAACCGGGTTTAATGAATAATTACTTGGTGGTATTGATTTATTTTCCAACGTATTAAAATCAATCTCTATAATTAGATTTTATATAGAAACCAATTAAGATAGAATAAGAGAAATCCTTTTATATGTGTTCTTATTTCATTTCGTTAGTCTTTCTAATTCAATATATTTCATTACTAGAAACCACAAGGTTCCTAGTTCGATACCGGTCCTCGCCAACTCAGCGTATGAGTAGCACAGGGATCTGTGCAGTAAAGTAAAGAGCTGATGGTAGGTGTGGCGCTCCACCTCAGACGCTAAAATAATCTCCTTGGTCTAGTGCAAGTGAAAAGAGGATAGACTCCCTCGCTGATTGGCTGATACCGATATTAGGCCGCCCCGACGACTTTACTTACTTACAGGTGACCTAGAAAAAACAGAACCCAAATTATTTATTTTCCCATTAAACTAACCCTAAACCCCACCTCTAACCCTAACCCCTAGTTAAAATTAACAGTTTTATTACAAAATTTATGCGTTCTGTTTTTTTCTGGGTCACCCTAAATTTTCCGACCGATTTGCAAGTTTAGCCCATCACATAATGATATAGTAAGAAATTTTAATTCAATGATTAACTATATTTTTTAAAATAAAATATAAATGACGCGATTTGCTAAATTTCAAATTAATATTTGAAAAAGAAAAAAAGAATTAAATAAAGTAATCAAATTTATGTAAAACGATAAATAATCTTATAACATTATTAATTCAAAAACGTAGTCGATCGAATGTCAAATTATTATAGTAAAGTATACTATATCATAAATTTGATAACAATTTACTTTTTGTAAATCATAAATTTGATAACGACTTTACTTTTTTACTTTTACATTAAAACATGAATACTTATGCCCGGTGGGCGCATATTCTTGCTTATTCTCATAAACTTTTTCTTAACCTAGGTACTGGCAAAAAAAATTGGATACTACGAGTTTTAAAAGCGAATTAAGAATAATTTAATCTATTATTTAAGGTTAAACTTTGTCTAAATCGATAAGTTGTAACATAATAACCATCATTAAAAAAAGAAAAATATAATTACATATGCAGTTTATTTTTAAAAGATTTTAAACTATTTGTTTTGGTCAGTTTCGACGATATTCGCCATTTTGGCTGTTTTTCAATGGTTTTAGGTGCTTCTCTACAATTTTAACGTGACATTTGGGATGGAAAAAAAATTTACCAAAAATCAGGTAATTATCCGATTTTAATGAAATTTTCAGTATTGATTTAACAATTAATGAATTTTATAATGCATCAGTTATTTTATTTCAAAACTTTAATTTAGTATTTTTGCTATGAAAAATTTATATATAAAATTCATTTAAAATATGAAAATCCTGATTTAAAATGTTATATTTTTAGATTCTAAAAATAAATATCTACTTAATGCAAACCTTATTTTTTTAGACGAAAGTAATAAGTTTTGAAGAAAAACTCTATTGAAAATGTACCCCCTCCCCTTTTTAAGCAGAAAAAATATCGATGTATAATTTTTTCTTTTATAAGATAATAGCCAATTAAATAATTATCGAAATGAGTAAAAAAGAAATCTCCAAAAAATTAATTATTTATTATTTTTTTACATTTTATTTTTCAATTTTCGGTACTTATTTTCTCATAGAAGAGCAACTGTAAAAATTTTTTTTTTTGTTTCTATTCATAACTTCGGTCTTTTATCTCTTTATTTATACTGTAATTAGTATCAGGTAAGGACCAACTTGAAACAATTTTACGCCCCCAACATAAGGGGGGTCAAAATTAAGTGACTTGAAAAAAATGAGAAAGTTTTGAAATAAAATAAATAATGCATTATAAAGATCATTCTTCGATAAATAAACACTGAAAATTTCATTAAAATCCGATAATTCCCTGATTTTTGGTAAATTATTTTCGGTAGGGGGGCTAAAGTCATTTTGGTCAAAAATGACTTTGAGGCTCCGTTTGCCAGTCCCTATCTTAACCTGAGTCTATCAGACAATATTCAACTCTTCTTTACTTTTATCTTCTTCTTCCTTCAAAGTGTGTATTTGTTTAACAGCATCTCACTTTTACATTATACCTTCTGTCTCAAGGTTTCTCTGTATTATTTTTATTTCATTGTTTTTGTCACTGTTTGGTGAAACTGCTGCTGCCCAATTCCTTCAAACAAGTCAGAATATCTGTTAGTAGAATATATACGTACAATTAGTCACACAAACTGGTTTTACTACAGGAAGGAGAAATTCCTATGGTATAATAATGTATATATATATATATATATATATATATATATATATATATATATGTGTGTGTGTGTGTAGAAAGTTTTTTAGAAAAAAACAAGATGTTTAAAGTTTTGCTGACAGAAATCTGTTTCGACATTATGAAGATGTCTTTATCAAAGCAACATTGAAAGCGGAAAAATGAAATAAATATATCATTAATCACGAGGCACAGAACACTCTCGATCAGTACCGGAATTTTCAAAATTTAAAAAAAATGTGTATTCTATGTTAAAAATAAAATAAATTAAAAAAAAAAATTATAAGCAGTTTTATCTTTAAAAAGCTCAAAAGAGTTTGCAGTAAAAGTGTATATAAATATCAAAAAGTTCAGGAAAATACTTATATACACTTTTACTGCAGACTCTTTTGAGCTTTTTAAAGATAAAAATGCTTATAATTTTAAAAAATAAAATTTATTTTATTTTTAACATAAAATATGCATTTTAAATTTAAAAAAAAAAAATTCCGGTATTTATTGAGTAATTACAGTTCTATTTACACTGTGATGAATATTTCTTACAGTAATTTTGCTAATGTGATTAGAGGGTGTGTGTGTGTGTGTGTGGGGAGGGTATTTGCCTCATACCCCACTTGTATGGGCTGGGCACAAGGCCTCGTTTTAATGTGGGCCCACCCACAAGCCGAAGCTCATGGCTGGGAAATAACAAAAATGCGTCGTTGCCTGGGGGATAGCCCCCTGGGATCGACGCTATTATTAAACTCTCGACAAGTCCAGTGGCTGAAGCTCGCTGGACCCCTGGCACTAACCGGAAAACCGAATGTGCAATGAGTTTTCTGAGAGGGCAGATGTAAAAGGGAGTATATAACATAAGGTGGTGTGGACATGGAGTCAACTCCTAGTAAGTGTCAGTTTCTCACCGCACCTATACGATCTTCAGACCAAATGGTATATAAGTACAAACAACTAAAACAGACATTTTTTTTATTTAAAAAAAAAAATTTATATAACCCTTATGGCAAGCCCCAACCTCTTTTTATCATATGGGTGCTAGAAGGCGGTGGCTGTGGGTCTACATGTCCTGGGAATGACGTTAAACTCTATCTAATGGTGAGGTTCCAGGTTTGGGGAATGTGGAGCATCCCTTCATCACCATTGCTCCCTGGTCCAATCTGACCCGGAGTGGTAGTACCTGTTAGGGTCCCATCTATGGGTTAAATAGGAAAATGTATTTATAAAAAAATTGTATTATCCATTAAGAATTGATTTATTTCAAAACTTTATCGGCATTAAATGACCCACTGAGGTTGATATGCCGTAAAACAAAACAAACCAAACCAAATCAAATTTATATAAACATTTAATAACTTTAAATGAAGTCCAAATCTTAAAAAAAAAAAAAAATCTCCGGATTAAAAGTCATTGGATTAAAAGATTTGGATTAAACGATTTAGAGTTCATCGGATTTTTTTCTCGGTTTTTTGCAATATTGTGTAGAACACACTTTTTCTTTTAATTCGGGTAATTTTCCTTTTTTGAACATGTTGTAAAGTTCAGGAGCTTCAAATTCACCCGTCACTTTCCAACAAAGATCCATCATTCTACAAAAAGAAAAAAATAGAAAAAAGAAAAAATGATTATTAAACAATTTTAATAAATGTGAAAATGACAACAGATCGATAAACTGTTGTTTTTTTGGACGGTTAGTCTCATGGGATTTTGAATTAAAAGTCGTTGAAATTCAAAATCCACACGGTTAGAAGTATGACAATATCCGGTTTGTGTTTCATAATCTATGCATAGATTATTGTCAACTCACTGTATTTCTGAAGGGATGGCCCCTTTGTAAGATATTGCCCGAGTGGGTGGGAGTTAAAAATTCAATGCCAGAGAGTTTGTACCGTTAGTAAGTAAAATCATCAATTTTTTTAAAGGAGTAAAAAAAAAACAAAAAAACAATTTGAAATGGAAACTTAATTCTGATAACTTTAAATATATATTAAAATAAAACAAACTATATATAATACCAGGCATGTATTTATTAAAACTTAAGATCTCCTTCTCCATTTTCCTTCTACCCCCCCCCCCGCCAAAAAAAAAAAAATTTTCTAACTTAAATATATCTGTAAAGTCACTTAGTAGACAACACCATAAAATGTTGCATCTATATAATTCTATGTATATCTTATTCTGTGAAAATTGGTTATTAATGTTAAAAAGGATGGAGACTGGGGTATATATTAATGAAATATATAGGTATAAAACTTAGAACTATTTTGATTAAACTGCTAGAATGAATATTTTCTAATTTCAGTTTATCCTAAAATTTCATAGATAATTTAGTTTTCATCAAATTTAGCAAAGTTAATAAAAAAAGACATATTTATGATAAATCAATATAAGATTAACATCAAATATTGAATGGTGAAGCTACTTTGATATAAGTTCTTGGTTTTGAATAAATATTTTTTCTTATACTCAGAAGAGGAAGTTAGTTAAATATTCCATGACTATGTTCAACAATACTTTTTATAGATGTAAAGTAAGGTAAGGTCTACAGTGTGACCTATTGTCAGTATCAGCCAAACAAGGGAGTCTATCCCCTTTTTAGCTAGCATTAGGCCAGGGAGAATTTGTTTGATGAGATGGAGCACTCCCAGGTGCTTACCACATAGATTAGATTACCCAAGTTGAGCTACTCATGTGCTGAATTGGCAAGGACTGGTATCAGATCTGGAATACTAAACTTGTATCTCTGCTCTTGTAAGAAAGAAGATAAATATTTCATATTTTATATTTAAAGAAAGAAATTAAAAAAGAAAAAGAAGAAAAAGAAGAATAGACTTAAATAATAACTTGAAGTCAGGCCAGCATCTTAAATACAGACCGAGCCAGTTAGAAGAAATGAAGAAACAGACTATGGAAATAAGGTAACGGCTGAGCTACTTATCTACTTGTAACCCTGATAAGAACTCTCTCCCAATTGTTCATAACATGCAATACTCCACTTTGGCCCTATCTTGGGCTAGACGGACGGTCGGAGAGGCCCCCTCCGATCAATCGGCTGGTCACGTCAAGCCCTAGCACCTATATGATTTTCCCAATCCTATTGCCCTTATGGCAACCCCCAACCCCTTTTTATCATATGGGTGCTAGAAGGCGGTGACTGCGGGTCTACATGTCCTGGGAATGACGTTAAACTCTATCTGATGGTGAGCTTCCAGTTTTGGAGGTTTGGGGAATGTGGAGCACCCCTTCATCACCATTGCTCCCTGGTCCACTCTGACCCGGAGTGGTAGTACCTGTTAGGGTCCCATCTATGGGTTAAATAGAAAAATGTATTTATAAACAAATTGTATTATCCATTAAGAATTGATTTATTTCAAAACTTTATCGGCATTAAATGACCCACTGAGGTTGATATGCCGTAAAACAAAACAAACAAACAAACAAATCTCTCCCAATTATATTCCCCAGCAGATGAAGGGGTAAAAAAATGAAAGAGAAAGAAAAGAAAAAAAAAAGGAAAAAAATTGGAATAAAGTAAAAAGAAAAAAGAAAAAAGAAAAAAGAAAAAGAAGAAAGAAAAAAAAAGAAAGAAATTGAAAAAGTAAGAGAAAAAGTAAAAGAATAAAAGAATAAAAAGAAAAAAATGAAAAATTACAAAGAAGAGGAAGAAAAAAAAATAAAAAATAAAGAAATAAAAAAATAGAAAATGAAAAAAAGCAGAAAGAAAAAAGAATAAAGAAAAAAAAATGAAAAAATGAAAAAAAGAAAAAAAAAAAAAAACATCAGAAAAAGCCAAAAGAAAGAAGACAAAAAAAAAAAAAAAATTAAAATTCTTTAAAATTTTCAATGAATAAATCAAAATATTTGAATGTAAGAAATTCCAATAATCTATTTTTTTGAGAAGATGTATTTTCCTTTTTTACCTGGCGACCCATAAATCTCCTTCTCTATTAAAACCAAATTCATCTTCTGCTTCCAATCCAGGACCACTAAATTTCTTTATACCATCAACCTCTTTAATTCCATACCTGAAAAAAAAAAGCAAAAAAAAAGCACAATAAATATCAATTTTAATATACAATTATTTTCATACTAGCAGAGCTACCCAGCATTGGCTGGGATTTAAAAGGTCATAAAAATCTCTTATCTATATTTATTTAAAAATTAATAAAATTTATTTTCTTTTTATTATTTTCTTCATGTGTTTCTTGTTACTTTTGAGATAATTTGAATCTTTGGATTTTTCTGATTCTTGTCCTCGTCTTTATTTTTATTTCCCCAACATTTCGGTCAATGTGCTCTCAGGCCTTCTTCAGGTGTTTCTTGTTATTTTCTAGATGATAATTTGTATTATTTAGATTTTTTGAACTGTTGTCCTCATCTTTATTGTTATATACACTGTAACCTGGTACTGTGTTTAATCAGACGTATAAATCTTATATTGTATCCATGAATAGAGATTTTAAGTGATTTATAATGGATTTAATTATTGATATTTATTGATGACATTTAGTGTCAATGATAGTAGAATAATATTGACTTATTTGGTATTTACCTATGTAAAAGATCCTATATGGATTCTTCATTTCTTAACTAACCATTGATATTCTTTCGACTTAGCTATAGAGTGTTTTGATTGAATTGATGTTAATATTTATACATATATTTAGAAATTGACTAGACCTATGAATATATAGATGTTAGATGTTATGCGAATATACATGTAGATGTGTGTATGTGTATATGTGTATATATAATTCATTTTATTATTATTATTATTATTATTATTATTATTATTATTATTATTATTATTATTATTTTTATTATTATTTCTAATTTATTCTATTATTATTTTTAATCTATTTTGTTATCATTTTTAATTTATTTTATTATTATTTTTAAGGTAATTTATTATTATTTTTAATTTTTATTATTATTATTATTATTATTATTATTATCATTATTATTTTTTATTTTATTATCATTATTATTATTATTATTTTTTAATTTATTTTATTATTATTATTTTTAATTTATTTATTATTATTTATTATTATTATTTTTAATTTATTTTATTATTATTATTATTATTTTTTAATTATTTTTATTATTATTATTATTTTTAATTCATTTTATTATTATTATTATTATTATTATTTATTATTATTATTTATTATTATTATTATTATTATTATTTATTTAATTTATTATTATTATTATTATTTTTTAATTTATTTTATTATTATTATTTTTTAATTTATTTATTATTATTATTATTATTATTATTATTATTATTATTATTATTATTTTTAAATTTATTATTATTATTATTATATTATTATTATTTTTAATTTATTTTATCTTATTATTTTTTATTATTATTATTATCTTTATTTTCTTTATCTTAATCTTTATTTCCTTTTTATTTCCTTTTTTATCTATAGTTTTTTTTATACACCATTATATTATCTATTATATTCTAATGTTTAAATATTACATTTTTTTATTTACTTCTTTATTTATATTTTAATATAATATTCTGTTTTTTTTTCTGTCATTGTCCTTATTTGTCTGTCTGACTACCATACCCCTAAGAAGTCAAAACTTGAGATGTATCTCTTTTTTCTCATTCGACTTCCTGTCACCATGGTGACAATCTTACATTGTTAAAAAAATTGTTATTTTCTACTTTTTGTTTTTTGAGAAATGCAATTCAAAAGTAAATTGATCTCCATCTGATGAGACTGAATTTTGAAGAGCTATATTAAATCAACTTAGATTTATATAGGCCCCATTTTAGGTCGAAATAAATTTATTATGGAATTACGGTGTTGAGTTCTTCCTTCCTTTTCATGATATATATATATATATATATATATATATATGAGGATAGAAGGGTTGGTGTAAATCCGACTGAATATGGTAAGGATAAAGGAAAAGTGGACAAAAAGGAATAACTCAAACAAGTAGATGTGGAGAAATATTTCGTTCCGCGTTAAGCGGTACTTCTTCAGCCAGTTTATTAAAGCATCGTATATACATTTTTGTTTATAGAAGAGAAAGTGAGTGGGTGGGGGAGAGTTTGGTGATGAATTCAGGAGGAAGGGAATAGTTTG
>CM042175.1:32339943-32359943 GCA_023376005.1 Doryteuthis pealeii
AAACTTTCTGCTGGGTTTTTTCTCTCCGCAAGGATCTACCAACACGCTTGGTATATTATATATATATATATATATATATATATATATATATATATATTGTGTGTGTGTGTGTGTGTGTGTTAGTGTATGTGTGTGTATGTGTGTGTGTGTATGTGTATGCATAAATTTCAATCTATACTTACGCTTCCCAAAAATATGCATTTTCACAAAGATTATCGAGTAAATCAAATAAATAAACCTCTGATAAATTGGACTTTGTATAATGTCGTTCGGATTCGATGAAAACTTGTTCAATCTGAAAAGAAACAATGTGCAAAATCGACCAGTTACAAATATCAAAATTATTATTGTACAATTTGATTTGATTTGATTGGACTAATAAAAATGAAAAGTTGTCTTTCCTTTTGTTGTAGGTGACTCACCTATGACACGAACATGGACTTACCCAAAGGGTATATATTTAACAGAGTAAAGCTAGTCGAGAGAGAAGTACCAGAAACATGTTCTTTGTGTAAGCTGAAACAAGGAAACCCTTCATTGTACGTTGATATATATTGCTGAATACAATCTGTTCCCTACGTTTTATACCCGTGTTGAGTTATTATTTATTGACCCTTAAACAGGTCATAACACCTTTGTTTCAGTTTGTTTTTCAAATAATTAGGTAAATATGGGAACTTTAAAGTTTGAATTTTTGAGATGAGGCTTGATGATTAGTACAATTTGTTTGATGGAGTATTGCAGATTAACTATTGTTTCAATTCTTTTGGCACAAAAAAATTCAAAAAGACAAAGGAATTGAGAAAAAAAGGATATTCCAGACAGAAGTCTGTATAGAAGAAAGAAGAAAAGTGATAAACATCTAAGGCTTGCTGCTTGACCGGGTCAAACAAACTTTCCGGAAAAATAACAAAAGAAGGATAACAAAAGACTTCCTATTGACTGTGTGACAAATCTAGGATTGCAAGTCACGTCCTATAGTTCCAGTGTAATTTGAATAGACCAGAGTATGCTGGGTAAAAAAATTGAAAAAGTGACGGTTAGACCGAGAGTTCAGCAGTTGAGATTTGGTAGCCGCCGAGTTCAGTCGCTCCCGTCAACTCTCCGAAGAAGAGATTTGTTATAACTTCAGTTCATTTCACCACTCATTCAAGCAGGCGCTATCACACTCGCACTTCCTTTTCATCCACGCCAACTGAGGAAAGAAAATAAAAGTCCAGCTTTCTTTTGTATACCTGTGTTGGTTTTTAATCCAGTGTACTACACACCAGCGCTGTCAATTGATACAGTATATAACAGGAGATTTAATCTTAATGTTGACTTACAAATATTTTTGCTTAAGTCTTTTATGTTGTTAATCCATAAAATAATTATATTTTAGGGATTATATTAAATTAGAAACTAAATAAGAATGTGGGCTCCCCCCGATTGGGGGCCCGTGCTCAACCCTTAGCCAGGGACCGTACTGGGTGAGGAGTTTGACTGGGGCGTGGTACGTTTGTCAAACAGTAACGCAGGTGTCCCAAGGCGAGCTCAGTGAGGACGGAAACCTCGCGTGGAGCAAAAGGACAAAAGCTCGCTCGATCTGTGATAAATTTTATTTTTCCTAAAATAAACAAAAGACCTGAAGAAGATCTACTAAACAGATTGAAACACTGCAGCATTGACTGAATAAATATCACTCATTTTATTCGAACCTGTGTTTTTTCTAATTTTTCCCTATATTACATACCGTCGGATTCACTTCTATTTTTCTAAAGTAAAAATCATTGTCCAATGCATTTTTATAGTAAAAATCATTGTCCAATGCATTTTTATAGTAAAAATCATTTCCAATGCATTTTTTAGTAAAAAATCCAATGCATTTCAATCATTTTAATAAAAATCATTGTCCAATGCTTTTTTATAGTAAAAATCATTGTCCAATGCATTTTTATAGTAAAAAATCATTGTCCAATGCATTTTTATAGTAAAAATCATTGTCCAATGCATTTTTATAATAAAATCATTGTCCAATGCATTTTTATAATAAAAATCATTTCCAATGCATTTTTATAGTAAAAATCATTGTCCAATGCATTTTTATAATAAAAATCATTGTCCAATGCTTTTTTATAGTAAAAATCATTTCCAATGCATTTTTATACTAAAAATCATTGTCCAATGCATTTTTATAGTAAAAATCATTGTCCAATGCATTTTTTATAGTAAAAATCATTGTCCAATGCATTTTTATAGTAAAAATCATTGTCTAATGCATTTTTTATAATAAAATCATTGTCCAATGCTTTTTTATAGTAAAAATCATTTCCAATGCATTTTTATACTAAAAATCATTGTCCAATGCATATTTAGAATTGAACTCAGGTCGATGAGTCCATTTCCTGTGACTCTAACCAGTACACCACCACGCTTGCCCAAATTAGTTAGCAATAATGTCTTTTAATGTTTTCACAATAAAAAAAAAAATAAATTTCATCGATCATTAATTTGTTTCAGCTGTTACCGTAAAAGCAACAGCTGAATGGAATGAACAATTGTTGCAGCTGGTAATGAAGAATTGCAATAAGAATTGCACAATACAATCAAAAGTTCAAAAATGCACAATTCTTTGTGCACTTCTATTGTTAATCATTTTTATTGTTAATGGCCTGATAACCCCCCATCCCCCAAAAAAAGTGTCATAATGAACAATCAGCAGGAGCACTTAACTTTTATAGCCATTGTTAGTTATGACTATCAGTTGTTAATACAATACTATCGAGTAAGTTTTGTGGATATGACTTTTTAAAAAAGTTTCAATGAATTGTTGAATTGGTGTGAAGTTAGGTTGGTTGGTTGGTTGGTTGGTTAGATTTTATGGCACACCAACTCATGTTGGTCTATTTAATGCCGAAATCAGTCTTTTTTTTTTTCAATTCATTTTTATGGTAAAATTTGTTGGCAATGTATTTTTATAGTAAAAATCATTGTTCAATGCATTTTTATACTAAAAATCATTTCCAATGCATTTTTATAGTAAAAATCATTGTCAATGTCCAATGCATAAAAATCATTTCCAATGCATTTTTATAGTAAAAATCAATGTTCCAATGCATTTTTATAATAAAAATCATTTCCAATGCATTTTTATAGTAAAAATCATTGTCCAATGTCCAATGTAAAATCATTGTCCAATGCATTTTTATAGTAAAAATCAGTAGTAAAATCATTTCCAATGCATTTTTATAGTAAAAATCATTGTCCAATGCATTTTCATAGTAAAAATCATTGTCCATGCATTTTCATAGTAAAAATCATTGTCCAATCCATTTTTATAGTAAAAATCATTGTTCAATGCATTTTTTATAGTAAAAATCATTTCAATACATTTTATAGTAAAAATCATTGTCCAATACATTTTTATAGTAAAAATCATTGTCCATGCTAAAAATCATTGTCCAATGCATTTTTATAGTAAAAATCATTGTTCAATGCATTTTTATAGTAAAAATCATTGTCCAATGTATTTTTATAATAAAAATCATTGTCCAATGCATTTTCATAGTAAAAATCATTGTCCAATGCATTTTTATAATAAAAATCATTTCCAATGCATTTTTATAGTAAAAATCATTTCCAATGCATTTTTATAGTAAAAATCATTGTTCAATGTATTTTTATAATAAAAATCATTGTTCAATGTATTTTCATAATAAAAATCATTTCCATGCATTTTTATAGTAAAAATCATTTCCATTTTTATAGTAAAAATCTCATTTCCAATGCATTTTATAGTTTTTTTTATAGTAAAAATCATTTCCCATGCATTTTATAGTAAAAATCATTTCCAATGCAATTGTTTAATCGGTGTGAAATAGGTTGGTTGGTTTGTTTTATGGCATGTTGACCCATGTCAGGTTATTTAATGCCGTAGTCAGACTTATTTTCAAGTAATTATATGGTTTCAAATAATTGATCCCAAGGTGGAATTGGAGTAAGTTATAGCATGCATCACCAAGAATTGTTGAGTTGCTATCCATACCATTGGGCACAGCCTTGGACGGCAATCCACTTAGACAAGAAAAGTCTGTTATAAGACAGTGCGATACATCATTAAAAGGCGATCCAAAGTCTATAGAATACAATTCTATATTTTTTAAATAAATACACGTACACATTTCTTTTCCATTGTTCGCAAATGTTTACACAAAAATCAGAATCGATTGCATTGCTTTCTACTAGCGAAAGTTAATTACTTTTTGATCCGACTAAAGTATTATAAATGATGGATAAGAAATCAACAATGACAGAATTCAAGCAGACGAGACAGTTATGCCAGATTGTTCGAACGAACGTGGTCGCAGGAATTCAGCAGGTCATACATACAAACTTGATTTCTGTCCACATCTGAACTTTTCCAAACTTGGGCCTAGCAAATATATGCAGTGCCATATAAAATTAGAAAGGCTAATGAAACATTTTATAATCGAAAAATAGAACAACTTTGATCAATTTCACTTATTTCATTGGCCAGTTATTTCTTCTTGTTAATGGATTTATTTTAAGATTTATTGAAGAGATTTTGGCTCATATTCAAAGATAACACCAAACAATTAGAAATTAATAATACTAAGAAGATCAATATGCATTACATTCAACTGTCTATTTTGTTGCATACAGCAGTATTAATAATGAAAAACCTTGAGTAAAAATGATTCATAACAAAATGGATAGTGACTTGAGCAGTGATATAAGACAAACAAACACATAATCTCCATGCAATCACGTATTTTCTACTAAGCTGTGTCGTCATTCCTAATATTATTGAAGCGGAAAGTCAATGCTGAACTACAAACAAATTCATTGGCAAACTGCAAACAACAACAATTGGGTGACAGCTCATCCTCCATATCTAGACACTATCATTACCAAACTGCATTTTGCCTGCCAGATTAATTACCGTACCCTGACCTTGGAACAGATAGTACTAGTTTACATGGTACTAGTAGCATTTCGAAAAGTATTTAAAACTCATTATTAATGATAAAAAAATAAAAAAAACAAAATTCTTTTCCGTGTTTACCAACTAATTGATGTAAGTGTCAGCTAATTTTCAACAGGTAGACGCAGCAAAAAGTTAAAAAGAAAAAATTTATTTTAAGAAATAGTTTTTGAATTTTCTTACTTCTTAAAACAACAGATGATCACACCATCGCAGTGGGATAAGTACTATTAAAAAAAACACCTAGTACTTTTAATAACTCTGATGATGGAATTTTATTTCCGAAAATATTTAGAATTAAAATAAATATAATTTTCAACACATACTGCATTGTAAATTGCCTTAAAAAATCTTATATATATATATTATATATATATATATATATATATATATATATATATATATATATTGTTAAATAATGCAGCCATTTTCTGTCTGCAAGTTTTGTCCTTTGTTTTTTCGTATTGCCGGATTATTTTTGTAATATCTGGCGAGAATTGTCTGATGTATTTGCCATATGTCATAGACCGAGTACTTTACATATGGCAAATACATCAGCCAATTCTCGCCAGATATTACAAAAATAATCCGGCAATACGAAAAAACAAAGGACAAAACTTGCAGACAGAAAATGGCTGCATTATTTAACAATATATGCCTACAAGAAAAATGCTGCCTAAACACACACACACACACACACACACACAACACACATATATATATATATATATATATATATATATATATATATATATATATATATAATTTAATATACCAAGCGTGTTGGTAAATTCTTGCGGCGAGAAAAAAACCAGCAAATAGTTTGATTGTAAAAATATACTACCAAACATCAACCGGGGAGAAAAAATTTTTTGAAAAAAAGAAAAGACCAAGATAGTCGTACCAACAAAAAAAATCTATTGATACAGTATTTGGCCAAAAGAAAAAACAATTTATATGTATATATATATATGTATATAAGATATATATATATATATTCATATAACCGCTAGGAGATAAAGCTAATAAGTAAAAAGTGCTCAATACCTAAGTAGAGCAAATAATAAAGATAAATCTAATGAGTCAAACGAACCTACTATTAGTTTCGCTTAATGCTCTTCAGGCCTAAGATCAGATCTTAGCCCTGAAGAGCATTAAGCAAAACTAATTTTTTTTTTCATATTGTCGGATTAATTTCCTCATCGTAATTCCATATATATCTTCTTATTATAATGGAGATTGTATGTTTGTCTGTCTGTAGCCGAAACTAAATCACTACTCAAGTCAGAATTCCCTTAGTTATTGACGTCACATTCACCATGAATTAATTTTTATTTAACCTCAATTATTGATAAAATTGTTTTACATTATTAATACTGTTAACCATATCTGCATACTAACAACATACAATTATATTTATATATACAAAAAATAGCGGTTTACAGTGTGAACGGGAAGGCTAATTTGCATATTGATATTAAAAATGTGATTTTAATAAATATGTGCTTAGTATTATTGATTTCTAACTGTTTGGTTTTATTTTAATGAATATAAGCAAAATATCTTCAATGAATCTTAAATGAAATCCATTAACAAGAAAAAATAACTGTCATGTTATTCTTTACTTCCTCTTTTAACTAAATACTTAAATTAGAAAAAATAACAATGAAAGACGAGAGTGATGGAAGAGTAAGTTTCACTTGTTCTATTTTTCGATTATACCCCCCTCTGTTTCAAATCTTTTTATCTGCAGTCTTATTTAGTTTCATTAGCCTTTCTAATTTAATACAATATTTTATTACATTAAAACTTAAATACTTGCACCCGGAGGGTGCATATATTTGCTAGTATATATAAGCCTAACACAGGTACTTTATGATATCGTCTATTTTAAGATTTGTTGCACACCTCTCACCTTTGTATGGGTCTCACCAGCACAAAAATTAAGAGAGAAATTCTCAATTAGTTTTAAATATTATTGGTTTACTAGATTCATGGCAACAAAAAAAGTATTAGTTAACTAACTTAAAAGCCGCCACATCACGCGGCAATTAAGTGTGTGATGATGATAACAGTAACAGCAACAGCAAGAACAAGAAGAAGCGTTCTGTTTGCGCATTCTTTTCTAACGTTCATTTCATCCCGGATTTGCTCTTGTTGATGACTGATCTATTATATATGGTCGATAGAGATATTCCTAGGGACCTCACAACAGTGAGGGGATGGCGATGTGCAGTTAAAACCGTTGAGAGGAAGGCCCCGAAACGATGCACATTCTCTCCTGAGGATCCCAAGCATTTATATATATATATATATATATATATATATATATATACATACATACATATATATATATATATATATATATATATATATATATATTATATATATATATATATATATAAGCCTAACACAGGTACTTTATGACATCGTCTATTTTAAAATTTGTTGCACACCCCTCTCCTTTGTATGGGTCTCACCAGCACAAAAATTAAGAGAGAAATCTTAGTTTTAGTAGTTTTAAATATTATTGGTTTAGTAGATTACTAGATTCATGGCAACAAAAAAATTATTAGTTAACTAACTTAAAAGCCGCCACATCACGCAGCAATTAAGTGTGTGATGATAATAACAGTAACAGCAACAACAGCAACAGCAACAGCAAGAAGAAGAAGAAGAAGAAGAAGAAGAAGAAGAAGAAGAAGAAATTATCACTTACAGCAAAAGCGACAGCCGAACAGGCATCACATAAGTAGGCATCCGGAACGTGAGGACTTTGTTTTTCTTCTTCGGTAATTTTGGTTCGATAAAGTAAATTCTTAATTGCTTCTTCATTTTTCTGTTCATCAAAATTTTCATCACCTTTTTTATTTGACTTTATATTTAGCTGTAAACCTTCAACCACGACACACAATAAACAACTCATTATTCCCAACACCGGAATGATTTTCTTAGAGTCCCAACGTTGAAGCATTTTTTTTCTTCTTCTCTTAAATAAATAAGAACTGTGATTCTGTTTAGACTAAAAGTAAAATATGGAGACCAACAACAAAAACTAGAAAGTGAATCTTGGTCTGTCCTCGTAGTTTTGAAATGATGGGGTTAAAACACTGACATTTTATAGAGAAGCAATATAATCCCCCCTCCTCTCGCTTTTCAATTTAATCAATAAAGTTTGTAGTTAAAGGTTAAAATAAGGAAAAAAAAGATTTGTTGGAGTTAAATTTATTAAAGCGATAAAATCCACTTATGGAAACACCAGAGTAGGGTGACCAGTAAAAAACCTACATCAGTCAGTGCTGTACGGATTCTGGATGCCGTGCGGAAGACCTACCAGGGACGATGATCAATTACCGTTTGCAGTATTTAAATCAGAAAATGTTATTCTATTTTATTAAAATTAAACGAATTAAATATTATAAATAGAATCAAATTGAAAATGTGTAAATTGTCTAACCAATTTCTAGGCCAAATATAAAAACAAGGACTTTTTGTGAATTTTAGCTGACGATCTTTAATGCTATTTCCTCAAACAATTGTACAAGTAAGAAATCTAATTTTTGATATCAGTATTCAGTATGTAAGCATTCAAAGTGAATATTTGAAGAACATACAGGGGTTGAGGGGCAAAACATTTAATATGGTACAGCACATGAATACACAAAGGATACATAAATTACATAGTGTACATAAACATACATACATAAAAGTCACTGACAAGATAATATAAAAGTACACATAATATAAAGGTACAGACATGAGACTAAGAATAGTCCATGCTGTATAAATCACTTACAGTGACCAGTAGCCGGCGTCGAGGGCCGAAGCCCCAACAAGAAGGGAACGACAATTGTCTAACCCATCGTAGCAAGGAAAGAGGAAGAGAAATTCGAATCAGGCGCTTAAATACAAGAGGCCCCTAGCGGGAACCAGCGACATCAAGCGGGCAGACAACTCCTCAGGCAAATGTGAAATTAACCCCTACAAGTATACTAACACACAACTTTTCGGATAGATGGATAATTCGATATTTAAAAAAAGGGAAAAATCGACCTCCCTTACTGGACAGTGTAAACTGCATTGCATGAAGTTCTGTAATGATCGACCAATAAAGCTAGCATTATTGTACCTCCGCAAAGCCAGAGAATCTATTAAAGTGATAAATCCTACATATGGAAACACCAGTGTAGGCTGACCAGCAAAAACCTACATCAGTCAGTGCTGTACGGATTCTGGATGCTGTGCGGAAGACCTGCCAGGGGCGTTGATTGATAGGGACAGTTGGCAAGAGAGAGAGAGAGAGAGAGAGAGAGAGAGAGAGAGAGAGAGAGAGAGTAGGTGTGTATGTGTGTCATAGGTATCCGTGCTGTCGGTGGAACCTAATGATATATATAGTTATTTACTAAACTTAGCTTAGATGTGGCACAAGGCCAGAAGCATTGGAGCACCCAATGAGAATCGAACTCATTAACATGATATATATATATATATATATATATATATATATATATATATTGGTTTGGAGGTTGATTTTGAAGGCTATCACAATGCAGGTGTAAAGAAAGCAATAATAAGGTAACAATGGTGTTGTTTGTTAACCTGTAATTTATTCTTGAATTTTCGAGATAAAATCTCTTCTTCAGAAGATCACTGGAACTGAAGTAGTTGTCGTCTTGTTATGGCATTTCTAGTTAAATTAAATTTTTTTTTTTGAAAATGTTACAGATGGTATTTTTTTATAACTGTATTCTCGTGTTGCATGTTTACCTGAATGGGCTTTTTTGTTTGAACGTGTGCGTATGTTGTCATGCGTGTGTGCATGAAAATGCGTGTAGACTGTGACGTTATGACCGTATACACGCGCGTGTGTACGTATGAATGATCGTATCCACGCGCGTATGTGCGTATGAAAGAGCGTATTTGTTTTTTGTGGCCATGGTGATGTATAATATTTCATGTTGGATGTAATTTAAATCATTTAATCATTTCTTCTTCTTCTTCTTCTTCTTCTTCTTCTTCTTCTTATTATTATTATTATTATTATTATTATTTATTTGTTTATTTACTTATTTATATCTAATTCAATTTATTTTTATTTTATTTTATTTTTTAATTCTTTCATATTTACCTTGTCCATAAGTGTGTATGTGTGTGTGTTAGATATAAAAAGGCTAAAATACTTAAATTCATCAATATCTAGTGTAAATCTTATTAGTTAACAATTAGTTTGCAATGGCTTGAGAGTTTGTATGTGTTGGGGATTTTGCTGGGCTATAGATGTGGGTGCGTGTTTCGCATTAGTCTTCTCATTGTAGATTTGTTTCATTAATAATTCTCCATTGTGCATGTGGGTATGTGTTTCGTGCGTGTGTGCATATACAGTTACGTGTACGCGTTAGTTGTGGGTTTATTGTATTATGAACTCTGCGCTGAGTTCGGTCCTGTTATTGATCATTACTATCATTAACGAATACAAGACTTTCTTTTTGTTCAGAGCTCATATTTTATTTTTAGGAATCTCAGACCAACAAACAAACGTACGGAGATTTTGGCTATTGGGTCGAGAGACACCACTCGTCTTACTTGTCCCAGCACTCAGCAAAATCTGATTTTCTAAATTAACTTCCCACGTTCACACTGGTAAATCAGAGAAGGGGCCAATACAGGGTTCCAGCGTGTCACTCATATTCCCTCTTTCTCTCCACTGAACCGTTATTTTTAATCTAAACGACACACCGTGTATAATTAATAGGCTTGATATATTTTTTTGTTTAATTATTTTAATGTTTTGTGCAAAAACATTAAAATAATTAAACCAAAAAATATATCAAGCCTATTAATTATATACGGTGTGTAGTTTAGATTAAAAATAACGGTTCAGTGGAGAGATAGAGGGAATGTGAGTGACACACTGGAAACCTGTATTGTCCCCCTTCTCCGCTTGAAAAACTTTGTCTTAGAAACTGTTATTTCTAATTGAGTAATTTCTTTGTGAAAACTTATACCTTTTATTCCATTATATACTGATGGTATACCTCGATCAATTTATTGCCCAGCTCACTGTGCTGTGAGATGAAAAAGGTTGGAAAAACTCTGGTGTAGGCTATTATGTAATAACCCTATATACTTCTAGGTTGGCTCTGGGCTCATTAACGTTGGTAAGACAACTAGTCTAAGAGAAGGAAAACTCTGAATTTATATCTTTTAAACCCCGCTTAAGAAGTTTACCCGTGTGTCACATCCTGCTCTTATGGATGGGTTGGTAAATATGTGTTTAACAGATTTTAATCCGACCACACCCAACAACGTGAAGACAACGATTATCAACGAGTGTAGACGATCACCCACGCATCCACACTAGCACCCACCCACGCATCCTCCCTAGCCTGTTTTAACTGATGCGTATTGCAGGTGATTTAAAATTAGTACAAACAGTTTGCATGTGTAATTTCTCGTCTACATTCGTTTATAAACACTAGCAACAGAAAACACCCTCCGGGTGTCGTAAAAACGATTTTTGTAAGACATTGCCTGAGAGGGTGGGAGTTAAAAATTCAATGTCAGAGGGTTTGTATCATAAGTAAGACAAATCCACATATTTTTTAAAGGAGTAAAAAAAAAAAAAGATAAAACAATTTGAAATGAAAACTGAACCCCGACCCTCTCAAATAAAATGTTGCATGCATGTAATAATCAAACAATTATTTTGAATATTTTCCACGTCAATTTTCCACAAAATCGTAGGTATTTATTTATTTGTAAACTTTTTAGTTAACTTCTTGTTACTGTAAAAAAAAAAAAAAAAGGACGAGAGTAAAAAAAACAATTTTTAAAATTGCTTACTCAAATTTTGGGTGTATATAGCATAAGAATATTGTGACATAAGCAGTGACGTAGAGCTATGACGTAGTTTTTGTTACAGACAGAAATACAGACAATCTCCATTATTAATAGAAGATAACTAAATGCAAAACGTCAGGTTTGGTCTTGTGTCATCATCATCATCCTCGTCATCATCATGGCTCGCTGACAGCACGGATTCCCATGACCCCCCCTCTCTCTCTCACCACCCGTCCCTATCGATAATCACACTTGGAGGCAATCCCTCCGCACGATATTCAGTATCCACATAGCAGTGATTTATATAAGTCTTTGCTAGTCGGCCTACTCTGGTGTGTCCATATGTAGATGTCCACAGGAGAACGTCATTTACACACACACACACACACACACACACACACAAACACAAACACAAACACACACACACATATATATATATATATGGAGAAAAGTAGACAAACACGGGATGTTATGGAAACTGGATGTTTATTTTGAAAATGTCCTTCATTGAAGCAAAAATTATATTCGAATCCTGAAGAAGGTCTAAATGACCGAAACGTTGCATCGTCGACAATAAACATCCAGTTTCCATAACATCCCGTGTTTGTGTACTTTTCTCCACATATTGTCGGATTAACCTTCTCATATTTCTCCCATATATCCGGGTTATCTCAGTCGGTAGAGCGTTCGGCTAGAAACCACAAGGTTCCTAGTTCGATACCGGTCCCCGCCAACTCAGCGTATGAGTAGCACAGGGATCTGTGCGGTAAAGTAAGGAGCTGATGGTAGGTGTGGCGCTCCACCTCAGATGCTAAAACAATCTCCTTGGTCTAGCGCTATTGAAAAGGGGATAGACTCCCTCGCTGACGGGCTGATACCGACTTTAGGCTGCCCCGTCGACTTTACTTTTTACTTATATATATATACTAGAAGTGGCTACCCGGTGTTGCCTGGGTAGAGGGGAGGGGATGAAAAAAGTTAGTCTCGCAGATTCATTATCACTGAATCACGAATTGGATCCTCGCAGGATGCCCCATTAAAATCCCTATGTAAAAAGATGTTGCGTTTTACAGGCCGGTAGGCTTCGAAAAAAAAAAGTGCACAGACACTGTGAAAAGAAAAATTAATGTCACTTATTTAGAATATTAAATTCAAAATGAATTCTATGCTGTTACTATTATGACACGATGGTAACATGGTCAGAAAAGAAATAGAATGTGAAAGCCCGGGCATATGTATATGGGTGGGAGTGTCCTTTACGGACACACACGATTGGGCGGTAAAGTTTAAGAGAATTGAACGTCCACCATGAAGTTAAGCTAGTTAGATATAATATCTTTAGATAGCTATGTTCTTAGAGAAAATGCTGTTTTTATGAGAAAATCTCCTTTGAGGAAATTAATGGTCGGAATATTAGGGTCGCTGAGACTGAAAAAGGAAATAGTTGCTTTAATTTTAAGGGAAATCGCAGACAAAAAGTCTGCGATTAAATTAAGTGCCGAGCATCTGGATGTCCGTGTCCGTAGGGATGTGTGGGGTGGAATTTTACATATATTCAGCCAATCCAGCCCTTAGTCAGTTTGAGCCCGACAGTTGGGGTGATAGTGTCGTCTGAGTAGCGGCAGAGATAGATAATAGCCAGGGACCCACATCAGTGAAGCCAGTAATCGACTTATACTTCAAACAATTTTTTTGTCAGCTGACATAAACCTAAGTATACACAACTCCACTACAAACTGCACAAGTGTCATAACTTCCTCTTCCATCAGCGTCCTGTTATCAGACTTTTGTTTTGTTTTTTTAATCATTGTGAACCTGTCTCTGACTCGTGCCCTTTGAATCGGCCAGCACAGAATATCACAACGTTGGGGATCATAGACATTGTAAAACGAAGGTGCAAGGACTGCAGACTGGGTATTTTCACACTAACATTCACGAATATAAATCAAATCTTCATTATTTCTGCTCAAAATGCAAGATCTGGTAATGTTTAATGTGTATATATATTTACTTTGTCGTTCATTGTTTTATTTTCGAAGTTTCATCCGGACCTACATACACACCAACTGCTCTTTATATATATATATATATATATATATATATATGGTCATCCACAGACACGTGTTTCGACTTATCAAGTCTCTTTAGTGTGGCTAGACTTTTGTAAGCTACCTACAGCCGGAATTGAACTCCGGTCGGTTGGGTATCAATCCGGCACCTTAACCATTAGGCTGTCTTCACTTACATAATGGGAAGGGGATTTTAACTGTTTTAATACACACATCGCTTTGTGTGTAAAGGCCGCCACAGAGTGCTCCATCCTTATATAGGAGAGCGATGTGTTTACGTTTGAGTTGGTGGTCATCAGTGAGATCCCCACCAGAGTGCTCAACCCTAGGGGATGGGGAGCATATATATATATATATATATATATATATATAAATATATATATATAAGTGTGTGTGTGTGTGTGTAAGTTATTCAGAAAATCTATTTTGCGGAGGGATTTGTAAACAACACACACACACACACATATATATATATATATATATATATGTATATATATAAACGCATATATATATTGATAGAATCTATGGTTTTTCATTTCGGTGTTGGACACTGAGTATAGAACTTTTGTCTTTTAATGAATAGCTGTAGGGAAGAATGGTTCTCGTAGATTTCCAGAAGTTGATACAAATAAAATCTTGTAATTATATTATTTTCTTAATTTGAGATAATTAAATTATCTTCTCACTAATTAATATTAATCGATCGATAATCCTAATGTCTTCCAGGAAAAAGATTAAAATATATCTTTCTTTCTTTCTTTCTTTCTTTCTTTCTTTCTTTCTTTCTTTCTCTTTCTCTCTTTCTCTCTCTATCTCTCTCTCTTTCTTTCTTTCTTTCTTTCTTTCTCTCTTTCTCTCTTTCCTTCTTTCTCTCTCTTTCTCTCTCTCTTTTTCTCTTTATCTCTCTTTTTCTCTTTATCTCTCTTTCTCTCTCTCTTTCTCCCTTTCTCTCTCTTTCTCTCTCTTTTTCTCTTTCTCTCACTTTCTATTTCTTTCTTTCTCTCTCTTTCTCTCGTTCTTTCTTTCTTTCTTTCTTTTTTTCTTTCTTTCTCTCTCTCTTTTTCTCTCTCTGTTTCTTTCTTTCTCTCTCTCTCTCTCTCTGTTTCTTTCTTTCTTTCTTTCTTTCTTTCTCCCTCTCTCTGTCTTTCTCTCTCTCTCTCTCTTCTTTCACCCTAAATGATTTCAAAATACAGCGTGACTCAGGGCGCCACCCCCAAGTAACATCTACCCCCTTGATTTAAAGGAACATGGCTGGGTTTATTGTCCAGTGCCTGAGGCGCCGCAAAACAGGAATACCGAAATGACTCACGCCATTTTTTAACACTGGCCATGCATGAGCTTCGGTTTGTGCGTAGTCTCCTATGTGTTCAACTGGCGGGTGGGATGTCAGTATAAGAATTAAATGTAGTTTTAACTTCTATGACTAAAACCACTTCTTATAATACGCTAGGAGGCCTCATTGAAGTTTCTAACGTAGGTGAACATATACAAAGAAATCAAACAAAGATGTACATATAATAACAAAATACAGACTTTATTGTCTGAGCACATGTAACATAAAATACAGATACAAAACTGGATGAATGTAGGTGAACATATACAAAGAAATCCAACAAAGATGTACATATAATAACAAAATACAGACTTTATTGTCTGAGCACATGTAACATGTCTTCAGCAAATAAGAAAGAGTTCTTATAGAGTTAAATTTGAGGCTACTAAATGTAGTATAGAAGAGTCACTTACTGTATATGAGCCTCGTGGTTAGGCTCTAAAAAGAGCTACGTACACACATGACATTAATGGACAGAGAAGGCTGGCGAGAGATTGTCATGGATATCTGTGCTAATTGCACGACATGATGATGAGGAGGAGGCTTCATTGAAGTCCCTAACATTGGTGAACATATGCAAAGAAATCTAACAAAGAGGTACTTATAACAACAATACAGACTTTATTGTCTGAGCACATGTAACATAAAATAAAATGTAATACAAAACAGTTAGGACAAACGTCCTGACATAGGAAGAAAGAGTTCTTGTAGAGTTAATCTTGAGACCATTAAATGTAGAATAGAAAAGCCACTTACTGTATATGAGCCACATGGTTAGGGTCTAGTAGGAATATGTATATACATAGGTACAAGCTTATAGCTGGGGGGTAACGCACCCCCAAGCCTTAATGGACGGAGACACAACTTGTTTAGTGCATCATTGAGGATGCTAGAAGAGAGAGAGAGAGAGAGAGAGAGAGAGAGAGAGAGAGAGAGAGAGAGAGAGAGAGAGAGAGAGAGAGAGAGTTTTCCTTCTCCTAGACTGGTTGCCTAACCAAGGTTAAAGAGTCCAGTCTGCCCTACTATTTACCCATAGCTGAGTTTAAATAAGTCGTCGGGGCGGTCTAAAGTCGGTATCAGCCAAACGGCGAGGGAATCTATCCCCTTTTCACTAGCGCTAGACCGAGGAGATTATTTTAACATTGGTGAGGCACCAAACCTACCATCAGCTCCTCACTTTACGGCACAGATCCCTGTGCTACTCATACGCCGATATCGATCCTGGAGCCTAGCGGTTCCTAGTTGGACGCCCTACCGACTGAGCTAAACCGGTCCTAGTAATGTCATCTAGTGGCAAGTCCTGGTGGAAAGGGGAGATAACCCTTTTCCACCAACTGAATCTCAACAAGGGGAGACAATAGCTACACCAGTAAATAATTCATTGGATGCAAAATACGCTTTCTTATTTTTCTCCCGAGAAACGAAACTAATATCTCGCAGTCAACACGCACGGAATTCTTTTGAGAGTTGAATCTTATATTTCATTAATTAATCCGAACACAATACGATTGATGGAATAAATACATTTGTAATGTATCCTATTTTAGATATCACCTGCTTTATACATCGAATAAACCAGTTTGCCGGTTCCGGTAAAATAGAAACTCGTTTATTTTACCGGTCCACGTAAAATAGACAATTGTTTATTTTACCGGTCCCGATAAAATAGATAAACGTTTATTTTACCGGTCCCAATAAAATAGACAAATGTTTTTCGAGCTTATTTTACCGGTTCTAGTAAATTAGACCTGGATATTTTGCCAGCAAATATATTTGAAATATATGTATAGATATATTTCGATTCCCATCCTTAGTTTATTTTACCGGTCCCGGTAAAATAGACAAATGTTTTTCGAGCTTATTTTACCGGTCCTTGTAAAACATGCTATTTTTGTCAGCAAATATATTTGAAATGTTTTTAGATATATTTCGATTCCGGAAAAAGAAACCCTTTTGTTTATTTTACGGTCCCGGTAAAATTGACATATGTTTTTCGAGCTTATTTTACCGGTCCTAGTAAAACAGGCTATTTTGCCAGCGAATATATCTAGATATATTTCAAACTATCAAAAAGCTAAAAGATTAAAATGGTTGTTGATGAGCAATCTGGGATTATCTAAAAGGTAATTGCTTAAAAAGTAGTTGTTATGCAATTCTGTTATACAAACAAATTTTAAAACAATCTATTCGTTCTATTTCGAACCTTATCTTATATTTCATTAATTAATCAGAAAAACAATACGATTGATGGAGTAGATACATTTGTAATGCATCCTATTTTTGTTAAGTATCTGGTCGGCATCCTTAGTTCCAGATGTAGTAAATAAGTAAGCAAGCCAATAAGAATCCGGTGTTATAGTATTCTTTGTAAGTCCGACGTCCAAGAGAATCCAAATAGCAATGAGCCAAGGTTAAGAATCAGACCTCTATATGTACACCAACAGCAGCAGCAGCAGTGCCAGTGATTGGACAGTGGGAATCTTTCTCAGGTCACGTGGTAGTCAACGAGTCTATATTTAGGAGGGACCATTTGCCCCATGCCTTATATATTAAAAACTGCAACAATTTTAGATATCACCTGTTTTATAACACCGCCCTTGTCTGCTGGGGTTGGAGAATAGGCCGACTGCACTTCTGCAGAGAGTTGAGACCGACCAGCTTACCCACCCAATGGAGTCCGTTGTTAACCATAGGTGGCGACTCTTGATGCTCAAGGACGGAATCCTGGAGGCTGAGCAAGTCAATGACATGCAACACTCCACTTTGGTTCTTATTCATATTCACTTAATGTGTACATTCTACTTAGATTTTAGGTACAATGAACAAGATACAAAAAGATGTTATTTTAAGTCTTATCGATTTCAAAGTAGAACTTTATCTTCAGAGACGAATTCCAGAAATGGACGCGTTTTTTTTTATGTCGATATTTTTTGTTATGTTATAAACACGCGTCTCGTGGTGTTCTTTTGTTTTAACGCCACGCGGAAAGCCGTGATAGTCATTTGGCCGTTCATTCAATTTCAATTTTATTATTTTCATCTATTTATATATTTATGTATTATTCATTTCATATATGTATAATGAAATGTACATACTATGTACTATATACTTATGTTTCATATATCTTTCATAAGATAAATATCAACATAATATATATATATATATATATATATATATATATATATATATATATATATATATGTATTTGTGTTTGAATGTGAACGCTAACGTTTTGTGGCGTTTCGTGTTTACATGTTTCTTGAATTTCGAGTGTCGAGAGGAGACTTTAAAAATCATAAACAAAGGCTCGCAAGCTTTTGCTTGTTTCCAGTTGATGGTTTAATTAAAACCGAAACACTTTAGCGTCGGCTCTCTAAATGTCAAAATTTGACCTTTTTTTCCCCCAAAACTTTACTTGTCATTCTTATCACCATTCGTGACTTCAGTATATCGTTCACAAGGTACAACTAGTAAGGTCCATCGGACGAAGTTACCTTTAAGCACCCCAGGCGCGACCTGGATTCAGAGGGACATGTTTCACTTTGCACCGTCAGCATCCGGTTGTTTGTTACCAGACGATTTTTAGACGCATTTTTTAAAATTATAAAACTAACTGCTAACCCTAACCCCTAACCCTAACAAACAACCGGATGTTGACGGTGCAAAGCAAGACATGTCCTTCTGAATCCATGTCGCCCCTTTGGGTGCTTAAAGGTAACATCGAATGATAATTTTCCAGGACAACTGTTACATATCATGTGGTGTCATGGGTTTTTGACAATACCTTGTAGCGAGAATTCAAAGGGGGCCCAAGTGGGAAAATACCAGACCGTTGGTATCCTTGACCCCCAAAGGCGCGAATCTCGCACGTCGCGTGATTTAGTTAGTTAAGAAATCAGTTTTCAACCATAAATGGAAGCAGATTTGACGTGGTCTGCTGGGGTTGATCCTCAACCGCGCGGTGAATGGAAATGGGCACAGTAGAAATAAATCTTGCACAAGAAATCAAAGTCTGCGAGTTAATTATTTGCATGACAAAAGAACTAGCCCTTAAAAAGAAGCCCTTAGTTAGAGACAGCAAAAAGGGGACGATAAAAAGGAAGCTAGAATATAGAAAGGAGAATGAAGAACAAGCAAGTCTCAACTCAAATGGGTATCTGTTCCTCTATCACACGAAGTACACTCTCACATACTACTACTACTACTACTAATAATAATAATAATAAAACAGTGCGCCAACTTGTGGTTGGAACAGTCCCAAAAGGATTGGAAAAGGGTTTGGAAAGTTTGGATATCAAAGGAAGGATTGAAACCATTCAGAACACTGCACTGCTGCAATCTGCCAGAATACTTAGAAGAGTCCTGGAGACCTGAGGAGACTTGCTGTCACTCAGACTCCAGTGAAAGACCATCAGCTAATGCTGATGTGAAAACTCAATAAAACAGTAAATGTAGATTATGCAGTGATAGAGATGAGACTGTAAACCAATTACTAAAAAGTATAAATATAAATACACGATATGTATAACTTCCTAACCGTTAGGCATGACATAACCCCAGACGGGTTGATATGCCGTTAAAATCAATAAACAAACAAACAAAAGATGCCTCTAACAACAGGTTGTTTTTTTTTGGGGGGTGGGTGGGATTGAAGGATACGGAAAGTGAAATCCGACGGTAATTTGAAGGATGAAGAACGCGTTTGTATATTATTAGCGTAAAAATATATGAAACAGGAGAAAAAAAAGTATTTAGCGGTTAAAAACAGCAACAA
>CM042175.1:32364943-32373115 GCA_023376005.1 Doryteuthis pealeii
CGACTTGACTTCTTTTTTTTTTACTGTTGAACTAACATCACAACATATATATATATATATATAATATATATATGAAGAAAATGAGTAAAGAAAGAAATGTAAATGGATAAAATGAATTTAATCGATATCACATTAATCGATATCACTTACACATGTGTTTCGGTCAGTTTATGTGTGTGAAAATATTTCGCACATAGAATATAAAATATTATATAATGATATTTATCAAAATATAAATACTGTATGCTCTTGTAGGAGCAAACATACAATTCATAAAATAATTTTTATAAATCCCTAAAAGAAAATAATAATCAATTAATTAAAACAGAGCAATAACCTGAAAGACATCAAGAATACAAACCTGAAAACATTTTAAATTTTTATAAAAAAAAGCAACCTTTTCAACAAAATATAACAGAACATAACTAATTATCTCCATAGAAAAAAAAAAATAACCTTTTTGGCATTAAATGACCCACAGAGGTTGATATGCCGTTAAACAAAACTCAAACTCAAACTTTCAAAGAAAGAAAAACTTAACAAACCGTCATTCCATAATAATTTATTTCGACCAGAAACTCAAAAGGTTTTTTAAAATTAAAAAAAAATCCTATATTTAAAAAAGATATATATATATATATATATATATATATATATATATATCCTACACAAACATAACAATCCATCCGCCACACCTAACATGCGATAGCGCTAACATCATATACTATATATACTGCACACAATGTAGAAATAGTGGATATGTGGGAGAAACATCAACACCCTTTAGACTAAGACTAAATAACCACAAATCCACTATAAATCTCAAATCCCCGCATAGTACAATAGCACTTCATTTTAACACCTTATCACACAACCTCACACACCTCAAATGAATCTTATTAGAACACGCATTTCCAACAACGCAATCTAGAAAACAATCAGAAACTAAATGGATTCTAAAATTACAAACGCACGTGAAGGGATTAAACGCAAACATCGGAATTATATCCGTTATTATAAATATTTCACAGACGCTGCCACTGTCGATAACAACAGAGACAAAGAAGCCAGTGAACAGTAATAACATTTGACAAAGGGTATCTAACGAACCTGAAAATTTATGAGAAAAAAAAAAAAAAATAAGTGAATCCAATACTCCATAATATCGAGTTCATTCATTTATACATTTTTAATGCTTCATAATAACGCCCAATTTAAAAAAAACATTTTAAAGATAATATATATATATATATATATATATATATATATATATATATATATATATATATATATATTAGCAAATATATGCACACTCCAGGTGCAAGTATTTAAGTTTTAATGTAATAAAATATTATATTGAATTAGAAATACTAATGAAACTAAATAGAACAGCTGAAAATTACTCTTTCATCACTCCCGTCTTTCATTGCTAAATTTTCCTAATTTAACTATTTAGCGAAAATAGAAAGTCCAGAAAAAAATTAACAGTTATTTCTTCTTGTTAAGATATTTTGTTTAAGATTTATCCCCGAGATTTTTGTTCATATTCATTAAGATAAAACCAAATAATTAGAAATCAATAATACTAAGCACATATTTAATAAAATCAAATTTTTGATATCAATATGCAAATTAGCTAACACTGTCGCTAATGTATATATTAATTGCATGGTATTACTATGTAGATAAGACCAACAGTATTAACGTAAAACAATTTTATTAGTAATTGAGTTTTAGATAAAAAAATAAAGTCACGGCGAATGTAACGTAAATAACTAAGGGAATTGTAATATAGTTTCGGTTACAGACAGAAAAACACACAATCTCCATTATAATAAGATATATATTTATATATATATATATATATATATATATATATATATATGTGTGTGTGTGTGTGTGTGCGTGTGTGTTTATATAAGAATGTATCAGTGAGTTTTACAGATATGTCTCCCTAAATACACCTGTTCCAGAAAGATATTCATTTATTGAAAACTTAGTAGCACACGGGGAGCTGAAACTATGTTGTACCCAGCTGACTATGGTGAGTATTTTATTACCTCACATAACTCTTGTAAAACGTGACTTCTAACTCCATTCAGCTCCTTACCTGCGAGTAATATGAGATTACAATACTCCTGTCGAATTTATATATCTACAGACTATCTGCCTCTAAGATAGAATAACAACTCACATAAGATATTTAATCTGGTTGATAAAAAAACAAAGACAAAAACGCCATTCCAATCTACAGAAACTTTTTTTTTCTCTGTCGTTCTAAAGTCGAAGATTGAAAGTGTGAGAAACTTGTCTATTCGTTTTGCTCGCAATGTTTCTGACTATAAAGTCTAAGATGGAAAGCATATGTTTGGTTTGGTTTTGTTTGTTTTACGGCATATCAACCTCAGTGGGTCATTTAATGCCGATAAAGTTTTGAAATAAATCAATTCTTAATGGATAATACAATTTTTTTATTAATACATTTTTCTATTTAAACCATAGATGGGACCCTAACAGGTACTACCACTCCGGGTCAGAGTGGACCAGGGAGCAATGGTGATTAAGGGGTGCTCCACATTCCCAAACCTCCAAAACTGGAACCTCACCATCAGATAGAGTTTAACGTCATTCCAGGACATGTAGACCCTCAGTCCCGCCTTCTAGCACCATAACATAAAAAGGGGTTGGGGCTTGCCATAAAGGCAATAGGGTTGGAAAAATCATATAGGTGCTAGGGCTTGACGTGACCAGCCGATTGGTTGGGGGGGCCACTCCGACCGACCGTCTAGCCCAAGATAGGGCCAAAGTGGAGTACTGAAAGTCATGGACTGCTCAACCACCGGGGTTCTATCCTTAAGAATCGCAGCCCCATTGGGAGAGTCTTACCTCTCTGCAGAGGTGCAGTCGGTGCATTCTAACGCCCCAGCCGACAGGGCGGTCAAACTATAAAGTCTAAGATGGAAATCATATGATATTAAGATCTAAATGTTAATATTAACTAAATTAATTAAATAAATAAAATTAAATCATATCAAATAAATTAATTAAATGTTAATAAAAAAAGTAAAGTCGACGGGGGGGGGCCTAAAGTATCAGCGAGGGAGTCTAACCCCTTTTCATAGCGCTAGACCAAGGAGATTGTTTTTAGCATCTGAGATGGAGCGCCACACCTACCATCAGCTCCTCACTTTACCGCACTGATCCCTGTGCTACTCATACGCTGAGTTGGCGGACCGGTATCGAACTAGGAACCTTGTGGTTTCTAGCCGAACGCTCTACCGACTGAGCTAACCCGGCCCCTATGTTTCAAACTATAAAGTCTAAGATGAAAAGTCTAAGAAACGTGTCTGTTTGTTTTGCTTGAAATGTTTCAAACTATAAAACGTATCTTGGCCGGAGCAGAGATAAATGCTTTTTTTTTGGTGGTGGGTAAGCAAAATTTAATGACATAATTCTTTGCCATGGCTGACTATAAATTTTGTGATCGAAGCAGCACCATTCCTGCCCTACTATTTACCCATAGCTGGAGGGAGAGTAGTTAGATTCATTCCTTTGCCAAAGGAATTAGCGATATGTGAACTGTGGCTTCGTCCAGGATTTGAACATGGGTCGATGAATCCATTTCCTACGGCTCTAACCAGTACACACATAGCTCCACGCACCTCCAACTACGTCATTGGATGTATCTGTGTATGAAGAATGTGTGTGTGTGTATTTGTTGCATACCTCTTTACCAACACTAAATATCTATATGTTATATACTTCTCTTGCTTCTTACTCTGTCGTCTATTCCTCCGGCCGGATCTGGTATATCCTCCAAGGTCTCGTCTGGTCTTCTCTTGAAGATTCCGGGTCTGGTCTCTGTTGGGGATCGTTCCTTATCAGAAGCCTCGTGTCATTGATAGCTTTTTAGTAATAACCACAAGACTTCGATTTACTTTTGATGTTACTTTATTCCAGATCCCCAGACCAGACAATCACGCAGTGAGACTCACATCTTGCTAGCTTCGCTTCTAAGTCCTAACTCTAACTGACTGAGTTGCTTACTCCTTAAACCGGAAGGGGGCTTTCTATCGCCTTCCAGTTCTCACGATCATCCCCAGACCGCAAGGTCAGAGTGAGGTCAAGCGCCGTCATTCACCCTCAAGGCCATCAGCTGCACTAATATGATTTCTACACTATTGTCATAATCATTAGGTATCTAATGATTATGTAACATATTATGTTCATATGTGTGTGTGTGTGTGTGTGTGTGTCTAAAAATAATGTTAGACATATAGGAATATACTGTAAAAAACTTGAGGTACATGTTTACTAACTCTCTCAGCACTAATATGATGTGAAACAAGGTCAATCACTTAAGCAGAGTTTAACAGGGTTGAATTCAGAGTTTTCCTTCTCCTAGACTGGTTGCCTAACTAAAGTTAAAGAGTCCTGTTCGCCCTACAATTTACCCATAGCTGGAAGGAGAGTCATTGTAAGCGTCTGTTCATTTTGCTTGTAATGTTTCAAACTATAAAATGTATTCTGGCCGAAGATGGGATAAATACTTTTCGGTGGTGGATATAATATCAACTGAGCTTTCCTTAAAATATTTGAAGAATTTTTCTGAATTTTCTAGATGAGTCTTGATAATTAGTATTATTTGGATTATTCGGACTATTGTCCTCATCTTTATTGTTATCTGCACTATTTCTCTGAAATTTTGAGATGAGGCTTGATAATTAGTATTATTTGGATTATTCGGACTATTGTTCTCATCTTTATTGTTATCTACACTATTTCTCTGAATTTTTTAGATGAGGCTTGATAATTAGTATTATTTGGATTATTCAGACTATTGTCCTCATCTTTATTGTTATCTACACTATTTCTCTGATTTTTTTCGATGACGCTTGATATTTTCTTTTTTTTGGATTATTCGGACTATTGTCCTCATCTTCATTGTTATCTACACTATTTCTCTGAATTTTTTAGATGAGGCTTGATAATTTGTATTATTTGGATTATTCAGACTCTTGTCCTCATCTTCATTGTTATCTATACAATGTTTCGACCTTCTTCAGGTATTTCTTGTCTGACTCGGGAACCTCCTTTTCGAACTCGGGAACCTTCTAATTGGGAGCCATCACGGAACTTTGAACCTAACCCTTTATTTAATCCACAGGGATATCCTGTTCTCATTCCGCTAACCATAGCTGGGGTACATATGTTAAGCTGTGTTAATAATTATTCTATGTTACTGCTGCCCCTGACCAGGATTGAACCTGCAGTTATTAGAGATGACTGTCACTTAGAAATGTCTTAACCTAACTCCTTTATCCACTACGCTATGTGTCCAATTGGAATGAGAACAGGATTACCCCGTGGACTGAATAAAGGGTTAGGTTCAAAGTTCTGTGATGACCCCCGATTACAACAAGAAGGTTCCCGAGTCCGACAAGAAATATCTGAAGAAGGCCGGAGGACACATCGACCGAAACGTTGTACAAATAACATTAGAAGAATTTATCAATCATTATCCAAAGGCAAATAATGTCCGACATGTGTTTCTCAGGGGTTTTCTTTGGTTTTCTTTGATGTAAGATTTAATGCTATTTATACTCATTGTAGATACGCAGTGTCTTATCCATTCCGACGATATGACGAAGGGAAGGATTTTAATAAATCCGACAAAACGTGGTTGAGAATAGAGGAAAAAAAGTGGATATAACAACACAGCAACTAAACTCAATTGATATTTCGCCTCATTATTGGCTGAAAATTTTTCAAAATTTATCGACTTAAGTGCTTGTACATTCTGCTTTTATAGGGAAAAGGTAAATGGGTAAGGGGAAGAGAAAAGGGGAGGGTTTGTTCGTGTGTAAAGTAAGTAAGTAAAGTCGACGGGGCGGCCTAAAGTCGGTATCAGCCAATCAGCGAGGGAGTCTATCCCCTTTTCAATAGCGCTAGACCAAGGAGATTGTTTTAGCATCTGAGGTGGAGCGCCACACCTACCATCAGCTCCTTACTTTACCGCACAGATCCCTGTGCTACTCATACGCTGAGTTGGCGAGGACCGGTATCGAACTAGGAACCTTGTGGTTTCTAGCCGAACGCTCTACCGACTGAGCTAACGTGTAGTCTAGAGGAAAGAGAAGGAAAGTCGGGTGGGCTTGGTTGGGTGGGGAATGGTATTTTTATTTTTATGGGGTCAATCAGTTGACTTTGAAGCAGCACCATTTAGGCACCCCTTTTGATCTCGATTAAGAAAGGACATTATTTAAACTATTCCAAAAGGAACTCATCAAACATCGTTCAAAGTTTTTGATTGCAATTGTGCTAGCTATTTTGAGGCTCTATTCTATTTTTAAAGAATGCAATAAATTCGTCCTGGTGGGAGGTCAGAAAATGCCCAATTACGAATCCCATTATATATTTTAATCCGAAATTGTTTACAGTTTGAATATTTTTAAATGTTTTAAAATAGAATAGATAAAATGGCGCCTCTGAGGTTCCATAATTACTATACATTGTCAAAATCAACAAAAAACTTCAATTAAGTTCTGTCTGTCCAAGTTTTTACACGGTTCTTTTTTTAGTAAAAGAACCACGAGTACAGAATTCTGCTAAAAAAATATCAATAAAAAAACTGACACAGTTGTTAAAAAAAGGACTGTTTTACTTATTTTTCAAGATAAAGGTGGTAATTTTCCCCAATCGGATAATTTGATTTTTTGAATGAACTGTTCTTCTTTGTAACAACTCTTTATGTTAGTTATTTTTTTTTTGCGAGATTAAAAAAAAAGTTTAAAATATTTACGTTTCTTCCTTCAATATGGCCTAAAATGATCACATGACGTATTTTGGTGGTACCTATAGATCCTACATTCATAATATCAAAGCTTTCAGCAAACTCTCTCGTGATAACAAAGGAAGTTTCTGTGCACAAAATAGAATTCTTTTTTTTTTTTTCGTCTTCTCTATTCGGCTTTTCGTTTTTGTTTATTTGGATTTGTGTTGATGGAAGCAAAAAAAAAAAAAAAAAATAAAAACTGCCCCCCCACTCCGTGAACTCGAACAGCCGGTCACGTTTTGGCGTGGGTAGCCTATCTCTCTTCTTGTTCGCGTAACACTAATCTTGTGTGTTGGATTTGTGTTGTTTAATTCGTTAGAAATGCGTAGTTCTTATTTACGTTTGCTTACATTTTGGCCAACATTCGAGGAAAAATACGCCACTGTTTGTTTTATTTTTAGGTTCGTCAAGTTTTGGCGGGTATACATTGTGGCTCAACAAATCTGATGATGTATAAACACAAACAAATCGTAATATGAGCATCCCGCTGTGGAGAGCTTGCTGTCACCGAAGGCGGTCCTGAGCTAAAAGTAAAATATGAATAAAGTTAATAAAGATCATGCATAAGTATGAATTTAATTGAAGTCATACCTAATTTAAAAGAATCATATATATATAATATATATATATATATATATATATGAGGTTAAGTAAACAAACAAATGTGTTTATTTTATATGGCTTTAAGCGACAATTTTTGGAGGATATGTGCTTAATTGAAGTCATACCTAATTTTGAAAATTAATTAGTTAATAATTAATGAATTTAGGCGGGCATATATGTTGAAATGTAAGGCAAATTAATTATTATTAATTATTAACTAATTAATTTTCCAAATTAGGTATGACTTCAATTTAGCACATATCCCCCCCCCCCACCCAAATTGTCGGCGTAAAGCCATATAAAAATAAACACATTGTTTGTTTACTTACCCTCATAAGTATGAATGTAAATATTCTTGGAGGTGACGGTTTCGCAGGTTTGGTTAATAATATTCTGCTTTACCCATGGAGGACTGTTCCCCACCGACTAAATTATCAAATTCAGACAAGAAACACCTAAAGAAGACCGGAGGGCACATCGGCCGAAACGTTGTGCATATAACAATAAAGATGAATATATATATATATATATATATATATATTATATATATATATATATATCGCACTTTAAGGGAGACATTAATTGAAATTTCACCGTTTAGCGTCGTAAGCGTTACTCACCTGTTGTTGTTTACAGACTTGAGTTCTCTGGTGATTGTAAAAACATATCCGTAGGTATGTATCAATTATTTGTTCATCCCAGACTGACAGCTGCTGATGGCCGCAAACGGTAAG
>CM042175.1:32373215-32390715 GCA_023376005.1 Doryteuthis pealeii
GCACAATTGCTTTCTTTTCGTTACACACACTTACACGTTCCCATACTCACACCGCAAAAAGAGATATTTGCGTCATATTTCAAACTTGTTCTCCTTTTTTCAAATTTCAATTTTAAACAAACTGAATAACAAGGGACTATCACTTCACTTTTCTCGTTATTCTGTGATAAAAAAAATCTATTACCTCATATACCAACAAAAGCCCTTGAAGATGATCTAATTAATAGATCGAAACAACTGCAGCGGAGGCCAATAAACCACCACTTTAACTCATTTAACCTGTGTTTTTTTTCATTCTTCTTATATACTACAACACACACACATATATATATAAATATATTTAATATATAAATATATATATATATATATATTATATAGTAATTGCACCAAAGTGTTTCAGCACACAAAGAATTCAAGTACAATTTCAAACACAATACACAACATACACAATGGGCAGACCAAATGAATTAGATTTAAATATATGAACAAAAATGGAAAAAAGATTTGAAAAAAGAAGTCATTAATTAAAAATGTATGAATGACCAAAGAAAAAAAAAATGTCGTAAGATTGTCAAAGTTAATTCCTATTATAATGGAGATTGGGGTTTTCGTCTGTAACCGAACTATATTTCCTACTCAAGTCACATTCTCTTAGTATGACATCACATTCTCATGATTTTATTTTATCTAAACCCAATTATTAATAAAATGTCTTCATTATTAATTCTGTTACTATGTCACATTACTGACAACATGCAATTATATTTATATATACAACAAAATTAGCGGTTTACAGTGGTGAATGGGAAGGCTAATTTTGCATATTAATATTAAAAAATCGATTTAATAAATATGTGCTTAGTATTATTGGATTTTCTAACTGTTGGTTTTATTTTAATGAATATAAGCAAAAATCTCTTCAATGAATCTTAAATGAACCATAACCAAGATAAAATAACTTGTCATTTTATTTACTTTCCATTTTTAACTAAATACTTAAATTAGAAAATAACAATGAACCGAGAGTGACGGAAGAGTAAGTTTCAGTTTGTTCCATTTTATTATACTCCTCTGTCAATCTTTATTATACTCCCTCTGTTTTCAAATTCTTTCTTTATCTGTATTCTTATTTTAGTTTCATTAGCCTTCTAATTTAAAAACAAAATATTATAACATTAAAACTAAATACTTGCACGGAGGGTGCATATTTATTTGCTAAGTATGTATTAAAGTGTTCAATACACAAAGTAGAAACAAAATTATAAGGACCTAAGGAGGGACTGGCAAAATGAGGCCTAATCTGCGTTTTTGACAATGACTTTAGCCCCTCCTACAGAAAATAATTTACCAAAAATAGGGAATTATCGGATTTTAATGAAATTTTCAGTGTTTATGTATTCAATAAATGATCTTATAATGCATTATTCATTTTATTTCAAAAACTTTCTCATTTTTTCAGGTCGCTTAATTTTGACCCCCTTCCCTCTAATGTTGTTCAGTCATAAATGTAACATTTATTAATAGATTTATTTATTCATTAAATAATAAATTAGGGTTACCCCCAAAAATCGTCTGCTAGGTTTTTTTAAAAACGAATTAAAATTAATTAAATCTATTATTTAAGGTCAAACTTTTATCAGAGAATAATTTACTCAAAAATCAGGGAATTATCGATTTTGATGAAATATCAGTGTTTATATTATCAATGAATAGATCATTCATTTATAATGCATTAATTATTTTATTCAAACTTTCTATTTTTCAGGTCACTAAATTTTGACCCCCCTTATGTTAGGGGTCGTAAAATGATTTTCAAGTTAGGTCATATATTGTACTAATTACAGTATAAATAAATAGATAAAAGACCGAACTTATGAAAAAACAAAAACATTTTTTACGGTTGCGCTTCTATGAGAAAATAAGTATCGAAAATCGGAAAAATAGAATGAAAAACATAAATATTTAATTTTGGAGATTTCTTACTCATTTCGATTAATTAATTTAATTATTTTATAAAAGAAAAAAAATAAATCGATGTTTTTTCTGCTTAAAAAGGGGAGGGGGTTACATTTCAATCGAGTTTTCTTCAAAACGTATACTTTTTTCGAAAAAATAAGTTTGCATCAAGTAGATATTTATTTTTTAGAATCTTAAAAATATAACATTTTTTAAACTTAAAAATCCGAAAATTTTTATTTTAAATGAATTTTTATATATTTAATGTTCATAGCAAAAATACTAAATTAAAGTTTTGAAATAAAATAACAAATGCATTTATAAAATTCATTAATTGATAAATCAATACTGAAATTTCATTAAAATCCGATAATTACCTGATTTTTGGTAATTTTTTCCATCCAATGTTTTACGTTAAAATTGTAAACAAGCGCCTAAAAAACCATTGAAAAACAGCCAAAATGGCGGATCCGCGTCGAAATTGACCAAAACAAATAGTTTTAACTTTTAAAAATAAACTGCATATGTAATGATATCTTTCTTTTTTTAATGATGGTTATTATGTTATTACTTATCGATTTAGACAAAGTTAAAACCTTAAATAATAGATTTAATTATTCTTAATTCGCTTTTAAAACTCGTAGTATCCGATTTTTTGCTTTACTCCCCTAACCTAAGGAGTCAAAATTAGTTGTATGACAATGCTCCCTTTCTCTTTGTGTTAGCATCACAATTTAAAAATAGACGTTTATTCTATTCATTCTAATCTATAACGACATCTTACCCTTAACGCTGATTTTTTTTAGAAAGGTGTCTCGTGCGCTAACCAAGATATCATTGCATTCACAGCGGCGCGCTTCTGAGTCTATTTGGTTGCTTACCTGCTTGTTTGGATTTTACGGCATGTCAACCCTTGTTGGGTCATTTTAATGCGGATAACATTTTTGTTTTATTAATTTTAATGGGTACTCAATTTGTTTAAACACATTTGTTTTATCTAACCTATAGATGGTACCCCTACAGGTACTACCACTTCCGGGTTAGAGTGGATATTAAACTCTTTTGTCATGCGTGTCCTTAGGTATGATTATTAAACTGCATCTAGTGGTGAGGTTCCTATTCCGGAGCTCTTGAGTAATGTATTGGTTGGTTGGGTTTTACGGCATGTTAACCCTTGTTGGGTTCATATTATGCGGAATACGTTTTTAGTTTTATTAATTCTTGATGGATACCTCAATTTGTTAAATACATTTGTTTTCTATCTACCTATAGACGGGACCCTAACAGGTACTACCACTCCGGGTTTGAGTGAACCTCGGAACAATTGGTGAAAATAGTTTAAAAATAGACGTTTATTCTATTCATTTGCAATCTATAACGACTGTTTTTTTATTTTTTTTAGAAAGATGTTTCGTGTGCTAACCAAGATATTATTGCATTTCACAGCGTCTACTTGGTGGCTTGCCTACTTGTTTTGGATTTTACGGTATGTCAACCCTTGTTGGGTTATTTTCATACCGAAGACGTTTTTGTTAATTCATTCTTTTTTAAACTCAATATTTTAAAACTCAATTTAAAAGAAACAACACTTTTTTTAATTCACCTTTTATTTATATATATGAATTAAAAACAATTTTTTAACTCCCACCCCCTCAGCAATATCTTTCTATAAATAATTTTTACACCACCCGGAGGGTTTTTTTTGTTTTGTTTTGTTGTTGGTTTTTTTGCTTAGTATCGATAAATAAACACTTATGCATGGATTTAAGTCACTGGATTATAGAAATTTAATTCTTATTCTCTTCTTTCTGCAGAAAAATTCAAGGTTAAATTTGTGCCATAAGTAAGTAAAATCATTAAATTTATTAAATGAGTAAAAAAATAAAACAATTTGATGTGGAAACTTAGTTCTGATAACTTTAAATATATATTAAAATAAACAAACTATATAAAAAATATATAATACCGGGCATGTATTCATTAAAACTTGTTTGAAAAACCAAGATATAACTGTATAAAGAATATTTGTTGGAGATTGACATTTAAAAAAAGGGGGAATTCTTGATTTCATAAGTAATATTATGACTTTTACTACAGTTTAGAAGATATATCTACTTTTAAGACCTAGAAATTTGAAGGCTACAATCATTATTTTTTTGTGAACTAGAATATAATGGACTATTGCTATGTGTAATCACAATGAGCCCATCATCTCTGTATAAACCTATTTTTGTGGGATTTACAATTTTACTAATTATATATAGATATTAAATACCTACCAATCAAATATTTTGGTGGAATCATAAGCACCCATAGGAACATCGACATTTTTCCATAATTTTATCACTACTGACTTGCTGTTTACTAGATTTGTGTTTCTGTACGTTAACATAATCTTTTATTTGCTCATTAGTTATATCTACAATAGTTTTTTGCAAATTTATACTTTTTTGCCAAAAGATCTTTAATAAAAATTGATAATATCAAATTGAACGAAAAGTTACAAGCAGTAACAGCAAATTTGAGAACTGTTATCTAGAATTTAGCAGAAATCTATAAATCAATACTTGTGTTTCCTTTATGTACAACTGTTATCATCTGGTTAAAAATGCAACCATCCAAATTGTAAAAAAACATCCAAATTGTTCAAAATGAATGCACACATGTAAATTCTCCTCGGCCGGAAAACGAAGCTTCCGAGAAAAAGACAAAGAGAAATACAAAAATATTATCTAAAAAAAGGGGGAAATGAAGGCGAGGCTTTCCGGTCAAGGAAGCAGGGAAGAAGATAAAGAAATATATAACAATGCCCGTTATCAGATCAAAGATAAAGATTGCGTAGGAGTACCTATCAATATAAAAGGCCTGAATTTTTCAAAAAATGCGTTATCTGTATTAAAAATAAAATGAATTTTTATTTTTAATTTTTAAAATCAGAAGCATTACAGTTTTATAATAAGACTCACAAGAGCCTGATGTAATACAGATAACGCATTTTTGAAAAATTTCTAACATTGACTAACAGCGTTCTGTTTGCGCATTTCTTCTTCTAACGTTCATTTCATCCCGGATTGCTCTTGTTGATGACGATCTATTACATAAAGTCGATACAGATATTCCGAGGGACCTCACAACAGTGGGGGACGATGTGCAGTTAAAACTGTTGAGAGGAAGGCCCCGAAAACGGTGCACATTCTCTCCTGATGATCCCAAGCATTTGTAAAAACATCATTTGTTTTTTCAATAAATCAAATTCACACTGTCAGATTAATTTCCTTTTATTTTACATACATATATTACATACGCACACACATATGATCCCCTATCTCTAGTGTCTTTAGTTTATAACACACATACATATATATATACATATATGTGGCTTCTCTTTATCCTCATACCCACATGTCTATTTATCTATAAAACCAACTTATATATATTATATATATATATATATATATATAATAATATATATTATAAAAGAAAGTTTGGTATGTACGTGTCGACTTATAACTCCAAAAAGGGACATCACTCAGATTCGAAATCTTGCATACACCTTAATATTCTTTTAACCAAGTAACACCCCCGGGTGTTCCTAAAAATGTTTTCGATCGTTCATGGACCTTGTATTTTTGCTGGTATAATCTATATATACACACACACTTGCTCACATGCGTGCACCCCATTGCATCGTATAGCATGCGTAGTGTCATAAAAGAAATGAAATTTATATTCTTATTCAATGGATTGAATTGCCTAGAATCAGATCTAAAATATGAGATACACAAAAGCTTTGTTTAATTTTATTCGCTTGTGTAATCAATTAACCGAGGTTAATTGAAGGCCTTTATTATTGCTATTTGGGATTACAATGACACCATCGTCTCTGTATAAACCTATTTCTGTGGGATTTACAATTCTACTGGGTGTATGTGTGATATAAATTCTTATTCAAACTCTGTTTAATTTATTCCCCAGTGTAATCAATTAAATTGAGGTTAATTGAAGGCCTTTATTATTGCTATTTGGGATTACAATGAGGCCATCGTCTCTTTATAAACCTATTTGTTGTGGGATTACAATTCTACTAGTATATGTTATGATATAAATTCTTATTCAAACTCTGTTTAATTTATTCCACAGTGTAATCAATTAAATTGAGGTTAATTGAAGGCCTTTTATTATTGCTATTTGGGATCAATGACACCATCGTCTCTGTATAAACCTATTTGTGTGGGATTAACAATTCTACTGGGTGTATGTGTGATATAAATACCTACAAGATAGATAGGTATGTGCAATGTAGATTGACAAACAGAAGATGATTATTTGGATTGCATTTGAGATATTTTCATCAGCATCTTCGGAATGCGTAAGATGTACTTTTATCATTCCATAACCAATGTAACTGTCTTTTCAAGTATAAAGTTGTAAAAACAGTTGCACACACAAAATATTACTACTCTGTAATTTATAATCATATATATATTTACCAACCCCTCCGCACGAGCAGGATGTGACACAAGGTCAATTTTCTTAAGCGGAGTTCAACTGGTTTTGAATTCAGAGTTTTCTTCTCCTAGACCGGTTGCCTAACCAAGGTTAAAAGAGCCCAGTCTGCCCCACTATTTACCCATAGCTAGAGGAGAGTAGAATTCATACCTTTCCCAGGGTTATTAGCGCTAAGTGAAATGCAATTACCACGTCCAGGATTTGAACTCGGGTTGACGAGTCCATTTCCCATGACTTTATCCATTACACCACGCGCTTCCTACTTCCTAATTTAATAATCATATAACACGACCGTAGACTAGATAAATGTTTTTTTTTTTGGGGGGGTGGGGGGACAAAATATAGAATTTAGATCTGGAGAGTTGAGAAGACTTGGTGTCATTTGGACTTCAGTGAGGTTACTACATAAGTAATCACCTTTATGCACATATGATAAAAAAGGGATTGTAGTTTGTCATGAGTGACATACGGTCGGAACAATCATATAGATGCTAGGGCTTGAGGAATCAGACGATTGACCGGGAGGGAGGGCCCTCTCCGACGGCCCATCTCACCAAGTAAGCATCAAAGTGGAGTGTAGTATGTCATAGATTGCTCAGCCACCTGGATTCCGTCCATGAGCATCACGAGTCGCAACCCGGGGCCTACAGGTGGCCCAAGGAAGAAGGTCTAACACCTCAACAACAGAGGTGCTGTCGGCGTATTATACAGTTCCAGCCAACAGAGTTAAATAAATGACACGTGGTTTAATTACCAAGTTCCTTATCTAATTATTCTTCTTTTTTTTTTGGTAAAAAATAAAATAAATTAAAGAACTTTATTTTTATCACTTCAACGCAACAAACAACATCTCACTCTCTCTCTCTCTCTCTCTCTCTCCTCTTCTCTCTCTTCTCTCTCTCCCTCTCTCTCTATCACCAATTTCTCTCTCTCTCTTTATCACCATCTATCTATTTCTTCTCTCTCTCTTCTCTTTTTCTCTCTCCCATTTCTTCTTCTCTCTCTCTCTCTCTCTATTTCTCTCTCTCTCTCTCTCTCTCATCTCTCTCTCTCTCTCCCTCTTCTCTCTATCACCATTTTCCTCTCTCTCTCTTTATCACCATCTATCTATTCTCTCTCTCTCTCTTCTCTCCCATTTCTCTCTCTCTCTCTCTCCTCTCTCTCTCTATTTCTCTCTCTCTCTCTCCTCTCCCATTCTCTCTCTCTTCTCTCCCTCTCTTCTCTATCACCTATTTCTCTCTCTCTTCTTTATCCAACTCTATTTCTCTCTCTCTCTCTTTCTCTCTCCATTTCTCTCTCTCTCTCTTCTCTCTCTTCTCTCTCTTCTCTCTCTCTCTCTCTCACCATTTCTCTCTCTCTATCACCATCTATCTATTTTCTCTCTCTCTCTCTTTCTTCTCCATCTCTATCTATTTTCTCAATCTATTTTTTTCTCTCTTATTTGAAAAAGCTGAATTCAATTGTTTAGAAAACATTTTTGTTTTATTTATTTATTGTTGGGTATTCAAATTTTAAATCTCATTTTTTTAAACACATTTTTAGCTCATCCATGGGTTTGGTTTAGTTTGGTTTATTTTACGGCAAAGCAAACCTCAGTGGGTCATTTTAATACCGACAAAGTTTTAAAACAATTCATTCTTAATGGATATACAATTTTGTTTATAAACTCATGTTTTCTATTTAACCCATAAATGGGACCCTAACAGGTACTACCACTCCGGGTCAGAGTGGACCAGGGAGCAATGGTGATGAAGGGTGCTCACTTTCCCCAAACCTCCAAAACTGGAACCTCACCATCAGATAGAGTTTAACGTCATTCCAGGAACAGGGTAGACCCTCAGTCACCGCCTTCTAGCACCCATATGATTAAAAGGGTTGGGGGCTTGCCATAAGGGCAATAGGCCAGGACAATCATATAGGTGCTTAGGGCTTGACGTGACCAGCCGATTGGTTGGAGGGGGCTCTTCGACAGTCCGTCTAGCCCAAGTAAGGGTTAAGCGGAGTGTTGCATGTCATGGACTGCTCAGCCACCGGGTTCCACCCTTTAAGCATCAAGGGTCGCCACCCCACTTAACACTCTGAGAGATGCAGTCTGTGTACTCTAACGCCCCAATCGACGGTACTACCACTTCGGGTAAAATTGAACCTAGAAGTAATGGTCAATGAAGGGGTACTCCACACCCCCAGAGCTCTAGAATTGGAATCTTAAAAAAACATCGATGCCCGACTAAGTGAATATTCGTATTAAAATTCCAATGTGGGTGGGACTAGTTTTTTTTTATGTCAGTACCTGTGCGTGTCTGCATAAAGTAACCCAACAAGGGTTGACATACCGTAAATCTAATCAACCAACCTAGGGTGGTTACTTTTCATTGGTATTTGAACAGCTGGAATATTTTCTGAACAGACAGAAAGATAGACATCTATTAATAATAAAGATTCGGTCTCTATTTGTCTGTAACAGAAACTACGTCATGCTTACGTCACATTACCCCAAATCGTCAATACATATGTTTTTGTTTTTTGCTAGTAAATAGAATGTAAATTGATATTTATGTGTAATTAATGTCTCAGTTGATATTATTGAATATTTTATTATAGTATGAAGTGCTGGAAATGACCCCGATGTCGTCGGTTGCTTGGTGAGAAAGTACTAGGGTCATCGAAAGCACTTTACTTTACGCTGCTTTTGCGTAACAGTTAACATCAAGTAAATGAAACCAGCAACCCAAGTCAAATCTGGACGAGGCTGTTTTGTATTTCACTTCGCTCTAATTACTCTTAGGAAAAAAATTATGAGAAGAATTACGCACGATGATCGGACGTAAATACGTAACACAATTATGTGTAACAGTTTTCACAGTGAAATATAATCACCTTATTTTTTGTGTGACATTGCCAAAGTGACAATTGCTTACGACAACGAAACTGAAAATTGATAGTGTAACCAAACTCAAATCTGACATCTTCAACAATCTGTAAAAATCTAGCACACTGTTAGACGATACGCCTATATATAAAACATTCAATATATATATATATAATACATATATAATATATATATATGTGTGTGTATATCCAGTGAATGCAGCAAGAGGCATTGGCCTCTATGTAAAATCAGATAAACTAAGTTCATGTTTTTTAAACAAGATGGAAACATCTCCACACTGGGTTGGCAGTTCTCTGAAATTAGCACACCAGTTCGAGTTCCTTAGGTAGTAATATCATTTACAGAAAGCAATATCAGTATATGCATAGGAAAGACATAGCCTAGGGCAGACAGCAAGAGGCGATAAAACTAGTTCATGTTTTTAAACAAGATGGAATTCATCTCGACATTGGATGCTAAGCTTCTGAACTTTGTAGACTAGTTCACATATCTAGTAGTAATATCTTATCTACAGAAAGCGAGTCAATATACGCATAGGAAATTCAATACACACACACACATATATATATATATATATATATAATATATCTTCTTATTTAATGGAGATTGTGTGTTTTCTGGTCTGTAACCTGAAACTATATTCCTACTCAAGTCACAATTTCTCTTAGTTATTTGACATCACATTCTCCATGATTTTATTTTATTTAACCTCAATTATTAATAAAATTGTCTACATTATTAATACTGTTAACTATGTCTACATTACTGACAACATGCAATTGTATTTATATATAAACAAATAGCGGTTTACAGTGTGAATGGGAGGCTAATTTGCATATTAATTATTAAAAAATGAATTTATAAATATGTGCTTAGTATTATTGATTTCTTAACTGTTTGGTTTTATTTTAATGAATATAAGCAAAAATATCTTCAATGAATCTTAAATGAAAATCCATTACAAGAAAAAATAACTGTTCATGTTATTCTTTACTTCCTCTTTTTAACTAAATACTAAATGAGAAAAAATAACAATGAAAAGACGAGAGTGATGGAAGAGTAAGTTTTCAGTTGTTCCATTTTTTTATATACTCCCTCTGTTTCAAATCTTTTATTATACTCCCCTCTGTTGCAAATCTTTTTATCTGATTCTTATTTAGTTTCATTTAGCCTTTCTAATTTAATACAATATTTATTACATTAAACTTAATACTTGCAACCCGGAGGGTGCATATATTTGCTAGTATATATAATATACCAAGCGTGTGGTAAATCCTCGCGATGAGAAAAAAACTAGCAAATAGTTTGATTTGTAAAAATATACTACCAAACATCAACCGGGGAGAAAAAAATTTTTGGAAAAAAGAAAAGACCAAGATAATCGTACCAACAAAAAGTAATCTATTGGTACAATTATTTTAGCCAAAGAAAAAAACAATTTATATGATTATATATATGTATATAGATAGATATATTAACTCATATAACCGCTAGGAGAATAAGTTAATAAGTAAAAAGTGCTCAATACCTAAGTAGAGGAAATAACAAAGATAAATTCTAATGAGTCAGACGAAACCTACTATTAGTTTCGCTTAATTGCTCTTCAGGGCTAAGATCTTAGCCCTTGAAGAGCATTAAGCGAAAACTAATAGTAGGTTCGTCTATGACTCATATATATATAATATATATATATTATAAATATATATATATATATAATTTGAAAATGGAAGCGAATCCGACAGTGTATGTTGAAATGAAAAATAAAGGAAAAGAAATGTTGAATGGAAAAATAGGATTAATTTATTTTATTTTTATTTTACTGACACGTGTTTCGGCCAGGTGTTTTATTATATATATTATATATATATATATATATATATATATATATATATATATATATATATATATATATAGTGAAACAGCAAGAGAGATTGGCCTCTATGTAAAATCAGATAAAACTAAGTTTCATGTGTTTTTAAACAAGATAGAAACAATCTCTACATTGGATAATAAGCCTTTTAACTTTGTAGACTTGTTCACATACCTATGTAGTAATATTCTCATCAACAGAATCTGACATCTCGACAATCTGGATAAATCTAGCTCACTGTTTAGACGATACGCCCTATATATAAACATTTTATAATATATATATATATATATATATATATATATATATATATATATTATAATAAATTTATATACATTATATAATATATATATATTATATATAATATTATATATATATATATATCAGTCATCCACAGACACATGTTTTCGGAGTTTACTTCTTATCAGTGCGGCTCGACTTTTTTAACAGCTATCTCTAGCCGGGATTGAAACCCGACAGAATTTTCGTCTGCCAATTTCCTTACCGTTGCGGCCATCAGGCAGCTGTTCAGTCTGGGATGAACAATAATTGATACATACCTACGGGATATGTTTACAATCACCAGAGAACTCAAGTCTGTAAACAACAACAGGTGAGTAACGGCTTACGACGCTAAACGGTGAAATTTCAATTAATGTCTCCCTTAAAGTGCGATATTATATATATATAATATATATATATTATAATATATATATATTATATATTTCATCTTTATTGTTATATGACAACGTTTCGGCCGATGTGCCCTCCGGTCTTCTTTAGGTGTTTCTTGTCTGAATTTGATAATTTAGTCGGTGGGGAACAGTCCTCCATGGGTAAAGCAGAATATTATTACCAAACCTTGCGAAACCGTTCACCCAAGAATATTTACATTCATACTTATGAGGGTAAGTAAACAAACAATGTGTTTATTTTTATATGGCTTTACGCCGACAATTTGGGTGGGGGGGGGATATGTGCTAAATTGAAGTCATACCTAATTTGGAAAATTAATTAGTTTATAATTAAATTAATAATTTAATTTAGCCTTACATTGAACATATATGCCCCCTTAAATTCATTATTATTAACTAATTAATTTCAAATTAGGTATGACTTTCAATTCAAGCACATATCCTCCCAAAAAATTTGTCCGCTTTAAAGCCATATAAAATAAACACATTTGTTTGTTTACTTAACCTCATATATATATATATATATATATATATATATATATATGAATTCTTTTAAAATTTTGGTATGACTTCAATTAAAATTCATACTTATGCATGATCTTTATTAACTTTATTCATATTTTACTTTTAGCTCAGGACCGCCTTCGGTGACAGCAAGCTCTCCACAGCGGGATGCTCATATTACGATTTGTTTGTGTTTATACATCATTTCAGATTTGTTGAGCCACAATGTATACCCGCCAAAACTTGACGAACCTAAAAATAAAACAAACAGTGGCGTATTTTTCCTCGAATGTTGGCCAAAATGTTAAGCAAACGTAAATAAGAACTACGCATTTCTAACGAATTAAACAACACAAATCCAACACACAAGATTAGTGTTACGCGACAAGAAGAGAGATAGGCTACCCACGCAAAACGTGACGGCTATTACGAGTTCACGGGGGGGGGGCTCATTTTTTTTTTTTTTTGCTTCCATCAACACAAATAAAATAAACAAAAATGAAAAGCCGAAAAGAGAACGAAAAAAAAAAAAAAGAATTCTATTTTTGTGCACAGAAACTTCCTTTGTTTATCACGAGAGAGTTTGCTGAAAGCTTTTGATATTATGATGTAGGATCTATAGGTACCACCAAAATACGTCATGTTGATCATTTTAGGCCATATTGAAGGAAGAAACGTAAATATTTTAACTTTTTTTTTTAATCTCGCAAAAAAAATAACTAACATAAAGAGTTGTTACAAAGAAGAACAGTTCATTCAAAAATCAAATTATCCGATTTGGGAAATTACCCACCTTTATCTTGAAAAATAAGTAAAACAGTCCTTTTTTTTTTAACAACTGGTCAGTTTTTTATTTGATATTTTTTTAGCAGAATTCTGTTACGTGGTTCTTTTTACTAAAAAAGGAACCGTGTAAAAACTTGGACAGACAGAACTTAATTGAAGTTTTTTGTTGATTTTGACAATGTATAGTAATTATTGGAACCTCAGAGGCGCCATTTTATCTATTCTATTTTAAAACATTTAAAAATATTTCAAACTGTAAAACAATTTCGGATTAAAATATAATAATTGGGATTCGTAATTGGGGCATTTTCTGACCTCCCACCAGGACGAATTTTATTGCATTCTTTAAAAATAGAATAGAGCCTCAAAATAGCTAGCACAATTGCAATCAAAAACTTTGAACGATGTTTGATGAGTTTCCTTTTGGAATAGTTTAATATGTCCTTTCTTAATCGAGATCAAAAAGGGGGTGCCTAAATGTGCTGCTTCAAAGTCAACTGATTGACCCCATAAAAATAAAAATACCATTTCCCCACCCAACCAAGCCCACCCACTTCTTCTCTTTTCCTCTAGACTACACGTTAGCTCAGGTTCGGTAGAGCGTTTCGGCTAGAAACACAAGGTTCCTAGTTCGATACCGGTCCTCGCCAACTCAGCGTATGAGTAGCACAGGGATCTGTGCGGTAAAAGTAAGAGCTGATGGTAGGTGTGGCGCTCCACCTCAGATGCTTAAAAACATCTCCTTGGGTAAGGGGAAGAGAAAAGGGGAGGGTTTGTTCGTGTGTAAAGTAAGTAAGTAAAGTCGACGGGGCGGCCTAAAGTCGGTATCAGCCAGTCAGCGAGGGAGTCTATCCCCTTTTCAATAGCGCTAGACCAAGGAGATTGTTTTTTAGCATCTGAGGTGGAGCGCCACACCTACCATCAGCTCCTTACTTTACCGCACAGATCCCTGTGCTACTCATACGCTGAGTTGGCGAGGACCGGTATCGAACTAGGAACCTTGTGGTTTCTAGCCGAACGCTCTACGACTGAGCTAACGTGTAGTCTAGAGGAAAGAGAAGGAAAGTCGGGTGGGCTTGGTTGGGTGGGGAATGGTATTTTTATTTTTATGGGGTCAATCAGTTGACTTTGAAGCAGCACCATTTAGGCACCCCTTTTTGATCTCGATTAAGAAGGACATTATTTAAACTATTCCAAAAGGAACTCATCAAACATCGTTCAAAGTTTTTGATTGCAATTGTGCTAGCTATTTTGAGGCTCTATTCTATTTTTTAAAGAATGCAATAAATTCGTCCTGGTGGGAGGTCAGAAAATGCCAATTACGAATCCCATTATATATTTTAATCCGAATTGTTTAACAGTTTGAATATTTTTAAATGTTTTAAAATAGAATAGATAAAAATGGCGCCTCTGAGGTTCCATAATTACTATACATTGTCAAAATCAACAAAAAACTTCAATTAAGTTCTGTCTGTCCAAGTTTTACACGGTTCTTTTTTTAGTAAAAGAACCACGAGTACAGAATTCTGCTAAAAAAATATCAATAAAAAAACTGACACAGTTGTTAAAAAAAGGACTGTTTTACTTATTTTTCAAGATAAAGGTGGGTAATTTTCCCCAATCGGATAATTTGATTTTTGAATGAACTGTTCTTCTTTGTAACAACTCTTTATGTTAGTTATTTTTTTTGCGAGATTAAAAAAAAAAGTTTAAAATATTTACGTTTCTTCCTTCAATATGGCCTAAAATGATCACATGACGTATTTTGGTGGTACCTATAGATCCTACATTCATAATATCAAAGCTTTCAGCAAACTCTCTCGTGATAACAAAGGAAGTTTCTGTGCACAAAATAGAATTCTTTTTTTTTTTTTTTCGTCTCTCTTTTCGGCTTTTCATTTTTGTTTATTTGTATTTGTGTTGATGGAAGCAAAAAAAAAAAAAAAAAATGAGCCCCCCCCCCCCCGTGAACTCGAATAGCCGGTCACGTTTTGGCGTGGGTAGCCTATCTCTCTTCTTGTTCGCGTAACACTAATCTTGTGTGTTGGATTTGTGTTGTTTAATTCGTTAGAAATGCGTAGTTCTTATTTACGTTTGCTTACATTTTGGCCAACATTCGAGGAAAAATACGCCACTGTTTGTTTTATTTTTAGGTTCGTCAAGTTTTGGCGGGTATACATTGTGGCTCAACAAATCTGATGATGTATAAACACAAACAAATCGTAATATGAGCATCCCGCTGTGGAGAGCTTGCTGTCACCGAAGGCGGTCCTGAGCTAAAAGTAAAATATGAATAAAGTTAATAAAGATCATGCATAAGTATGAATTTAATTGAAGTCATACCTAATTTTAAAAGAATTCATATATATATATATATATATATATATATATATATGAGGTTAAGTAAACAAACAAATGTGTTTATTTTTATATGGCTTTAAGCGGACAATTTTTGGAGGATATGTGCTTAAATTGAAGTCATACCTAATTTTGAAAATTAATTTAGTTTAATAATTAATGAATTTAGGCGGGCATATATGTTCAAATGTAAGGCTAAATTAATTATTATTAATTATTAACTAATTAATTTTCCAAATTAGGTATGACTTCAATTTAGCACATATCCCCCCCCCCACCCAATTGTCGGCGTAAAGCCATATAAAAATAAACACATTGTTTGTTTACTTACCCTCATAAGTATGAATGTAAATATCTTGGAGGTGACGGTTTTCGCAGGTTTGGTTAATAATATTCTGCTTTACCCATGGAGGACTGTTCCCCACCGACTAAATTATCAAATTCAGACAAGAAACACCTAAAGAAGACCGGAGGGCACATCGGCCGAAACGTTGTGCATATAACAATAAAGATGAATATATATATATATATATTATATATATATATATAATATATATATATATATCGCACTTTAAGGGAGACATTAATTGAAATTTCACCGTTTAGCGTCGTAAGCCGTTACTCACCTGTTGTTGTTTACAGACTTGAGTTCTCTGGTGATTGTAAAAACATATCCCGTAGGTATGTATCAATTATTTGTTCATCCCAGACTGACAGCTGCTGATGGCCGCAACGGTAAGGAAATTGGCAGACGAAAATTCTGTCGGGTTTCAATCCCGGCTAGAGATAGCTGTTAAAAAGTCGAGCCGCACTGATAAGAAGTAAACTCCGAAACATGTGTCTGTGGATGACTGATATATATATATATATATATATATATATATATATATATATATATATATGTATATAAATGTTATATATATATATATATATATATATATATTATATATATATATATATATATATAAAAATGTTTATATATAGGGCGTATCGTCTAACAGTGAGCTAGATTTATCCAGATTGTCGAGATGTCAGATTCTGTTGATGAGATATTACTACCTAGGTATGTGAACAAGTCTACAAAGTTCAAAGGCTTATTATCCAATGTAGAGATTGTTTCTATCTTGTTTAAAACACATGAACTTAGTTTTATCTGATTTTACATAGAGGCCAATCTCTCTTGCTGTATTCACTATATATATATTATATATATATATATATATATATATATATATATATATAAATATATATATATAAAAACACCTGGCCGAAACACGTGTCAGTAAAATAAAATAAAATAAAATAAATCCTATTTTATCCATTCAACATTTTCTTTCCTTTATTTTTCATTTCAACATACTGTCGGATTCGCTTCCATTTTCAAATTATATATATTATATATATATATATATATATATATATATATAATGAGTCAGACGAACTACTATTAGTTTCGCTTAATGCTCTTCAGGGCTAAGATCTTAGCCCTGAAGCATTAAGCGAAACTAATAGTAGGTTCGTCTGACTCATTAGATTTATCTTTGTTATTTGCTCTACTTAGGTATTGAGCACTTTTTACTTATTAACTTATTCTCCTAGCGGTTATATGAGTATATATATATCTATCTTATATACATATATATATACATATAAATTGTTTTTTCTTTTGGCTAAAATATTGTACCAATAGATTACTTTTTGTTGGTACGATTATCTTGGTCTTTTCTTTTTTCCAAAAATTTTTTTCTCCCCGGTTGATGTTTGGTAGTATATTTTTACAATCAAACTATTTGCTAGTTTTTTTCTCATCGCGAGGATTTACCAACACGCTTGGTATATTATATATACTAGCAAATATATGCACCCTCCGGGTGCAAGTATTTAAGTTTTAATGTAATAAAATATTGTATTAAATTAGAAAGGCTAATGAAA
>CM042175.1:32395715-32428957 GCA_023376005.1 Doryteuthis pealeii
TTTGGAGTTATAAGTCGACACGTACATACCAAACTTTCTTTTATATATATATATATATTATATATATATATATATATATATATATTAAGTTGGTTTTATAGATAAATAGACATGTGGGTATGAGGATAAAGAGAAGCCACATATATGTATATATATATGTATGTGTGTATAAACTAAAGACACTAGAGATAGGGATCATATGTGTGTGCGTATGTATATATATGTATGTAAATAAAAGGAAATTAATCTGACAGTGTGAATTTGATTTATTGAAAAAACAAATGATGTTTACAAATGCTTGGGATCATCAGGAGAGAATGTGCACCGTTTCGGGGCCTTCCTCTCAACAGTTTTAACTGCACATCGTCCCCTCACTGTTGTGAGGTCCCTCGGAATATCTGTATCGACTTTATGTAATAGATCAGTCATCAACAAGAGCAAATCCGGGATGAAATGAACGTTAGAAGAAGAATGCGCAAACAGAACGCTGTTAGTCAATGTTAGAATTTTTCAAAAATGCGTTATCTGTATTACATCAGGCTCTTGTGAGTCTTATTATAAACTGTAATGCTTCTGATTTTAAAAATTAAAAATAAAATTCATTTTATTTTTAATACAGATAACGCATTTTTTGAAAAATTCAGGCCTTTTATATTGATAGGTACTCCTACGCATCTTTATCTTTTGATCTGATAACGGGCATTTGTTATATATTTCTTTATCTTCTTCCCTGCTTCCTTGACCGGAAAGCCTCGCCTTCATTTCCCCCTTTTTTTAGATATATATTTTTGTATTTCTCTTTGTCTTTTTCTCGGAAGCTTCGTTTTCCGGCCGAGGAGAATTTACATGTGTGCATTTCATTTTGAACAATTTGGATGTTTTTTAACAATTTGGATGGTTGCATTTTTAACCAGATGATAACAGTTGTACAATAAAGGAACACAAGTATTGATTTATAGATTTCTGCTAAATTCTAGATAACAGTTCTCAAATTTGCTGTTACTGCTTGTAACTTTCGTTCAATTTGATATTATCAATTTTTATTAAAGATCTTTTGGCAAAAAAGTATAGAATTTGCAAAAACTATTGTAGATATAACTAATGAGCAAATAAAGATTATGTTAACGTACAGAAACACAAATCTAGTAAACAGCAAGTCAGTAGTGATAAAATGTGATGGGAAAAATGTCGATGTTCCTATGGGTGCTTATGATTCCACCAAAATATTTGATCTGGTAGGTATTTATATCATATATATAATTAGTAAAATTGTAAATCCCACAAAAATAGGTTTATACAGAGATGATGGGCTCATTGTGATTACACATAGCAATAGTCCATTATATTCTAGTTCACAAAAAATAATGATTGTAGCCTTCAAATTTCTAGGTCTTAAAAGTAGATATATCTTCTAACTGTAGTAAAAGTCAATAATATTACTTATGAAATCAAGAATTCCCCCTTTTTTTAAATGTCAATCTCCAACAAATATTCTTTATACAGTTATATCTTGGTTTTTCAAACAAGTTTTAATGAATACATGCCCGGTATTATATATTTTTATATAGTTTGTTTTATTTTAATATATATTTAAAGTTATCAGAACTAAGTTTCCACATCAAATTGTTTTATTTTTTTACTCATTTAATAAATTTAATGATTTTACTTACTTATGGCACAAATTCTAACCTTGAATTTTTCTGCAGAAAGAAGAGGAATAAGAATTAATTTCTATAATCCAGTGACTTAAATCCATGCATAAGTGTTATTTATCGATACTAGCAAAAAAAACCAAAAAACAAAACAAAACAAAAAAAACCCTCCGGGTGGTGTAAAAATTATTTATAGAAAGATATTGCCTGAGGGGGTGGGAGTTAAAAATTGTTTTTATTCATATATATAAATAAAAAAGGTGAATTAAAAAAAGTGTTGTTTCTTTTAAATTGAGTTTTAAAAATATTGAGTTTAAAAAGAATGAATTAAACAAAACGTCTTCGGTATGAAATAACCCAACAAGGGTTGACATACCGTAAAATCCAAACAAGTAGGCAAGCCACCAAGTAGACGCTGTGAAATGCAATAATATCTTGGTTAGCACACGAAACATCTTTCTAAAAAAAAAAAAAACAGTCGTTATAGATTGCAATGAATAGAATAAACGTCTATTTTTAAACTATTTTCACCATTGTTCCGAGGTTCACTCAAACCCGGAGTGTAGTACCTGTTAGGGTCCCGTCTATAGGTTAGATAGAAACAAATGTATTTAAAACAAATTGAGTATCCATCAAGAATTAATAAAACTAAAACGTATTCCGCATAATATGACCCAACAAGGGTTAACATGCCGTAAAACCCAACCAACCAATACATTACTCAGAGCTCCGGAATAGGAACCTCACCACTAGATGCAGTTTAATATCATACCTAGGACACGCATGACAAAAGGAGTTTAATATCCACTCTAACCCGGAGTGGTAGTACCTGTTAGGGGTACCATCTATAGGTTAGATAAAAACAAATGTGTTTAAAACAAATTGAGTACCCATTAAGAATTAATAAAACAAAAATGTTATCCGCATAAAATGACCCAACAAGGGTTGACATGCCGTAAAATCCAAACAAGCAGGTAAGCAACCAAATAGACTCAGAAGCGCGCCGCTGTGAAATGCAATGATATCTTGGTTAGCGCACGAGACACCTTTCTAAAAAAAATCAGCGTTAAGGGTAAGATGTCGTTATAGATTAGAATGAATAGAATAAACGTCTATTTTTAAATTGTGATGCTAACACAAAAGAGAAAGGAGCATTGTCATACAACTAATTTTTGACTCCTTAGGTTAGGGAGTAGCAAAAAAAATCGGATACTACGAGTTTTAAAAGCGAATTAAGAATAATTAAATCTATTATTTAAGGTTTAACTTTGTCTAAATCGATAAGTAATAACATAATAACCATCATTAAAAAAAGAAAGATATCATTACATATGCAGTTTATTTTTAAAAGATTTAAAACTATTTGTTTTGGTCAATTTCGACGCGATCCGCCATTTTGGCTGTTTTTCAATGGTTTTAGGCGCTTGTTTACAATTTTAACGTAACATTTGGGATGGAAAAAAATTACCAAAAATCAGGTAATTATCGGATTTTAATGAAATTTTCAGTATTGATTTATCAATTAATGAATTTTATAATGCATTTGTTATTTTATTTCAAAACTTTAATTTAGTATTTTTGCTATGAACAATTAATATATAAAATTCATTTAAAATAAAAATTTTCGGATTTTAAGTTTAAAATGTTATATTTTTAGATTCTAAAAATAAATATCTACTTGATGCAAACCTTATTTTTTCGAAAAAAAGTATACGTTTTGAAGAAAAACTCGATTGAAAATGTACCCCCTCCCCTTTTTAAGCAGAAAAAACATCGATATATATTTTTTTCTTTTATAAAATAATAGCCAATTAAATAATTATCGAAATGAGTAAAAAAGAAATCTCCAAAAATTAAATCATTTATGATTTTTTTTCATTCTATTTTTCGATTTTCGATACTTATTTTCTCATAGAAGCGCAACCGTAAAAAATTTTTTGTTTCTATTCATAAGTTCGGTCTTTTATCTCATTATTTATACTGTAATTAGTACAATATATGACTAACTTGAAAATCATTTTACGACCCTAACATAAGGGGGGTCAAAATTTAGTGACCTGAAAAAAATCAGAAAGTTTTGAAATAAAATAAATAATGCATTATAAATGAATGATCTATTCATTGATAAATAAACACTGAATATTTCATCAAAATCCGATAATTCCCTGATTTTTGGTAAATTATTCTCTGATAAAAGTTTGACCTTAAATAATAGATTTAATTAATTTTAATTCGTTTTTAAAAACCTAGCAGACGATTTTTGGGGGTACGCCTATTTATTTATTTAATGAATAAATAAATCTATTAAATAAATGTTACATTTATGACTGAACAACATTAGAGGGAAGGGGGTCAAAATTAAGCGACCTGAAAAAATGAGAAAGTTTTGAAATAAAATGAATAATGCATTATAAAGATCATTTATTGATACATAAACACTGAAAATTTCATTAAAATCCGATAATTCCCTGATTTTTGGTAAATTATTTTCTGTAGGAGGGGCTAAAGTCATTTTGTCAAAAACGCAGATTAGGCTCATTTTGCCAGTCCCTACCTTAGGTCCTTATAATTTTGTTCTACTTTGTGTATTGAACACTTTATACATACTAGCAAATATATGCACCCTCCGGGTGCAAGTATTTAAGTTTTAATGTAATAAAATATTGTTTTAAATTAGAAAGGCTAATGAAACTAAATAAGAATACAGATAAAAAGATTTGAAACAGAGGGAGTATAATAAAAGATTTGAAACAGAGGGAGTATAATAAAAATGGAACAACTGAAACTTACTCTTCCGTCACTCTCGTCTTTCATTGTTATTTTTTCTAATTTAAGTATTTAGTTAAAATAGGAAGTAAAAAATAAAATGACAGTTATTTTATCTTGTTAATGGATTTCATTTAAGATTCATTGAAGAGATTTTTGCTTATATTCATTAAAATAAAACAAACAGTTAGAAATCAATAATACTAAGCACATATTTATTAAATTCGATTTTTTAATATTAATATGCAAATTAGCCTTCCCATTCACACTGTAAACCGCTATTTTGTTGTATATATAAATATAATTGCATGTTGTCAGTATGTAGACATAGTTAACAGTATTAATAATGTAAGACAATTTTATTAATAATTGAGGTTTAGATAAAAATAAAATCATGAAGAATGTGATGTCAATAACTAAGAGAATTGTGACTTGAGTAGGAATATAGTTTCGGTTACAGACAGAAAAACACACAATCTCCATTATAATAAGATTTAACTTTGACAAATCTTACGACATTTTTTTTTCTTTTGGTCATTCATACATTTTTATTAATGACTTCTTTTTTCAAATCTATTTTTCATTTTTGTTCATATATTTTTAAATCTATTCATTTGTCTGCCATTGTGTATGTGTGTGTATTGTGTTTGAATTGTACTTGAATTCTTTGTGTGCATGAACACACTTTGGTGCATACTATATATATATATATATATAATATATATATATATATATATATATATATATATATATATATGTGTGTGTGTGTGTAGTATATTAAGAAAGAATGAAAAACACAGGTTTAAATGAGTTAAGTGGTGAGTTTATTGGCCTCCGCTGCAGTGTTTCGATCTATTAATTAGATCATCTTCAGGGCTTTTGTTGGTATATGGAAGGTAATAAGAATTTTTTTATCACAGAATAACGAGAAAAGTGAGTGATAGTCCTTGTTATTCAGTTTGTTTAAAATTGAAGTTTGAAAAAGGAGACAGTTTGAAATATGACGTCAAATATTCTCTTTTGCGGTGTGAGTATGGGACGGTGTAAGTGTGTGTATCGAAAAGAAAGCATTGTGCATTTTTTTAGGTGTGTGGTTGCGCGTGTGTGTATAAATCTTTTGCGATAAACGACAGCGAAACAAACCTCAAGGTTGTGTGTGAGTGTGTGTGTGTGTGTGTGTATTTGTGTGTGTGTGTGTGTGTATGTGTGTGTGTGAGCAGGGTTACCATTGAGAAACGATGTATGTTTCAGGTGGCAAGAGAATATTCTTTTAACTTTTGAGTTACTGTGTGCGTTTGATATGTAAGAGGTAGGGGGAGATGGCATTTACGCGTCAAATGAAATCAAATATATATATATAATATAATATAATATAATAAAATAAATATATAAAGGTATTACATATCTATTTATTTGATGGCAATAGAACAGTCACAACCTTAGGTTTCAGACATGCAAAATCGCATGCATTCATCAGGTGACGTTGATACGAATACAAGAAAAATACAAGGAAAATCAAATAAATAGAAATGTAATACCTTTTATATTTATTTTATTATATTATATAATAGCTCTATTCTTGATATCGAGCACTCTCCTAATACTACTGCAATTTGGCGCACCATTCCACTGAAAGCTGAAGCGGTGACTATCCCAGATATATATATATATATATATATATATATATATATATATATATAATAATGGACTCTCTCGTCAATTTTCGACGCATGAGGGTTCACACACAATGAACACCCACACAATGATTTGTTTATAGTGGTGAAGGCTTGTGTTGGACCATCCACACTTTTTGGCACAGTCGATAGGAAAGAATTGGTGCATCAAGGGTTGCCACAAACCCAATCAACGACCGACCTCAGGAATTTTGAATTCAGAGTTATCCCTCTCCTAGACTGATTACCTACCCAAGGTTGAAGGGCCCAGTCTACCCTACTATTTAACCCATAGCTTATATATATATATATATATATATATATATATATATATATATATATATATATATATATATATATATATATATATATATATATATATATATTTCTTTTTTTTGTTTTGTGTTTGAGTATGCTTACATCATTCTTTGTGTTTGAGTGTTCGACTAGTAACCTCAAGGTTTCTAGTTCGATACCGGCCCTCGCCAACTCAGCGTATGAGTAGCACAGGGATGTGTGCGGTAAAGTAAGGAGCTGATGGTAGGTGTGGTGCTCCAACTCAGATGCACAAACAATCTCCCTACTCTAGCTCTAGTGAAAGGAGATAGACTCCCTCGCTGATTGGCTGATACCGACTTTAGGCCACCCCCGAAGACTTTACTTACTTTTACTTATATATATATATATATATATATATATATGTATATATATATATATATATATATGTGTGTGTGTGTGTGCGTGTGTGTGTGTGTGTGTGTGTAAGGTATCCAAAACTGGTAGTAAGGGATGATTCTATTTGGGATCTTCAAAATCTCACTGTATAATTATATTGCATATTTTAGTAGGTGCAAATACAAGGATTTTTATAAATCCCTAAAGAGAGCTCAATGTATAATAATCTATAATTTAGATTAAATACAGAGCAATATATACCTTTGAAAGGAAGGAAAAACTCAATAAACCGTCATTCTGTAATAAATTTATTTCGACCAAAACTTAAAAGGCTTTTAGAAATTTAAATAAATTTCTAAAACTCCTTAAATGTTTAGTCTCATCAAACAAAAGATTTTTTATCTGTGCCGCTGTCTGATGAGACTGAAAATTTAAGGGGTTTTAGGAATTTCTTTAAATTTCTAAAAGCCTTTTAAGTTTTGGTCGAAATAAATTTATTACAGAATGACAGTTTATTGAGTTTTTCCTTTCTTTCAAAGGTATATATAGGGGCCGGGTTAGCTCAGTCAGTAGAGCGTTCGGCTAGAAACCACAAGGTTCCTAGTTCGATACCGGTCCTCGCCAACTCAGCGCATGAGGAACACAGGGATCTGTGCGGTAAAGTAAGGAGCTGATGGAAGGTGTGGCGCCCCACCTCAGATGCTAAAAAACAATCTCCTTGGTCTAGCGCTATTGAAAAGGGGATAGACTCCCTCGCTGACTGGCTGATACCGACTTTAGGTCGCCTCGTCGACTTATATATATATATATATATATATATATATATATATATATATTGAGCACTCTTCTAATAATACTGTGTGTTGACTTACTACTGTCTTTCAACTCTGATAGTGTTAACCATACACATTGGAATACAAGGTGTGTCATAAAAGTGCCGAGTTTGAAGCTGTATTTACCAAGATAGGAATGAACAATGAATGGAACGTTATTTTTTTTCCAGAATACAAGGTGTTTCAAAAAGTACAAAGAATCTCGATACTTTTTTGACACACCTTACATATATACACAAGGTGTTCGGGAGAAATTTGACAGTTTCATAAGGAAAAAGAAAAGGTGCTTGGTAACTACAAAATGTCATGGATTGTAAAGAAATTCAACAGGCACGGAAATGACACTACTTTCAACAAGTTTCACTCAAAATAACCGTCGATCACAGCCTTAATCCTGCTCCGGAACCTGGAGCAAGTTGACGTCACAGACTTCCTGGGAAGGGTCTCAAAAACTACCTTAATTCTGTCGTTTAACTGGATATTTGTAGTACTGGCACGGTGATTGGTGTCTTTCTCAACAGCGCCCCATACATAATAATCTATGGGGTTAAGATCTAGGGAGTTCGGAGGCCAAACATTGGGACTGGTATAGTCGTAAAAATTCGCCATTTTTTACTTTTCCCAGAGTTGTGGCAGGGGGCCGAATCCCGCTGCCATACATATGACCTACCATTGGCTACCCTTGTTATCCAGGGCTTGACTACAGCGTTTAGCAACTCCACGTAGGCATTTGAATTCAACTTGATACCCCCTCAGAAAAAATACGGAGGCATCACATCACCCTCAGAGGACACACATCCGAAAACCATCACAGTTTGGGGAAATTTTGTCTGCATGACACGAGGAGTGTCATTTGGACCCTATGCAAGCCATCTGTTATTCTGCGTGTTGTGCTTTTGATCTTGGCAAATGTTTTCCTCATCGGAAAAGAACCAGATTGTTTGTGGTTCAGCAGGATGTTTGACTTTGCTCAGAAGTTCATTCACCTTTGTCAGACGATTTTCACGGGCCTTTTCTGGGAGCAGTTGGCCTCTGCAGCGCTTGTATGAAGGTCTTCATTGAGTGCAAGCTTCATGGTAGAGGCTGAAACATTCACTTCACGTGACAAAACCCGAATTCCAATGCCAGGATCCCCCAACACTTTTTTCTGCAGATTTTCGAGAAATTCTGCTGTATGAACACAATCAGGTCGTCTGTTATGTTGCTTTCTTGTAGCCACAGCTTCGTAGTCTCTATTGCAATTCTCCAGTTCATGCCTGATTGTTTTTACAGTGTTCAGGGAGCATTGGGAAGGAACCATAATCTTATTTTTTAGGCCGGTGCAGATCATCATAATACAAGTTATTCTCTTCCATGATTCAGGTGGGTTCCAGTTATCCATTCTGTCATCAGGTATATGAACCAAAAAGACTCCCAGCTTTTAAATCATCCGTAGTATGCGTCAATACCTCCAACCTACGGAGAAAAATAACCAAATATAAATATGTCAAATTTATCCCGAACCCCCTGTATGTATGCGTCTATAGACAAGATACGCTGGAACTTCTGTTCCTACAGTGCTCGCTTCCACATATGATTATTGAAATGACATATGAGCCTGTGAGCGCGCTCCCAGACGAACATTTCAATTTCACCCACCCACCTCCACGGGTTCTAATCTCTCCAGCCACCACCAAGCAGGCACACGCACATAATCTTTCCTCCCCAGACGATTCCACTGTGTTTACACGTTCGAGAGGCACGGCGCCTGTTGCTGCTGCTGCCGCTGCTGCTCGGGACGAGGTGCGCGCGTTTTCACGTGAACAGGCACGTGCCTACTCGTGGCACCTCATATCCCTCGACGACTTGGCCTCTCCGTCTCCCTCTCTCTTTCATCCCACCGTCACGCACTTGTGCATTCTCCCGACCACTACTGTTACCGTCACCCTCCCCCCACCTCTCTCTCCAATCCCAAATATTCTCCCCCCTTTCATAGGCAGTCTTAACCAGCGACTGAGCGTAGCAGACGCAATATTTTCAGAACCCAAATTGCCCCTTAGAAACAGGAAAGTTATATATGGCAGGGTATCTTTTTTTGTTGTTGTTCTTGTTCTATTTTAGACCCCCAATTTATGACTGCTTATTTTGCACTATCTTATTATAATGGAGATTATGTGCTTTTCAGTCTGTAACCGAAACTAAATCACTACTCAAGTCACAATTCCCTTAGTTATTGACGTCACATTCACCATGAATTTGTTCTTATTTAAACCTTAATCATTGATAAAATTGTTTTACATTATTAATAACGTTCACCATATCTACATACTGACAACATGCAATTATATTTATATATACAACAAAATTGCGGTTTACAGTGTTAATGGAAAGGCTAATATGCATACTGATATTAAAAATGTGATTTTAATAAATATGTGCTTAGTATTATTGATTTCTAACTGTTTGGTTTTATTTTAATGAATATAAGCAAAAATCTCTTCAATGAATTTTAAATAAAATCGATTAACAAGAAAAAATAACTGTCATTTTATTCTTTACTTCCTCTTTTAACTAAATACTTAAATTAGAAAAAATAACAATGAAAGACGAGAGTGATGGAAGAGTAAGTTTCAGTCGTTCTATTTTTCGATTATACTCCCCTCTGTTTCAAATCTTTTTATCTGCATTTCATTAACCTTTCTAATTTAATACGATATTTTATTGCATTAAAACTTAAATACTTGCACCCGGAGGGTGCATATATTTGCTAGTTCAGATAAAATGTTTTGATAAAAAAAAAAGCGCCCGTGAATGTAACTCTGGGGTTAAAACATATTTATAATATAACGCTCCCACCCTTTCTACAAACCATATCTTATGCAATCTATATAAAGAAATATATATATATATATATATATATATATATATATATTATGAAATTCAACATTTTGAAAAAACATATGATGTTTGTTATGTAATTGCTGACAGATCTGTTTCGACCAAATCGATAAGTTGGTCTTCATTAACGAGCGACATAGACGGGAAAAAAGATATCCGTTAAAAGACCAACTTATCGATTTGGTCGAAACAGATCTGGCAGCAATTACATAACAAACATCATATGTTTTTTCAAAATGTTAAATTTCATACTGTCGAATTAATTTCCATCTATTTTTCATATATATATATATATATATATATATATATATATACAGAGATTGATTTTTCTCGATTTGTTTAGCCTTACATTTAAATAGGCATTCCCGCCTAATTAATTAATTATTAATCAATTGATTTTCAAAATTAGTACGACTTCAATTAAGCACTTATTCTCCCAAAAATTGTCGGCAAAAAGCCATATCCAAACACACCGTGTTTACATTCCTATCATATCGTCGTGTAATAAAAGTCACTAGAAGAGGAATATTAACCTACTCTAAACAAATCGTAAAATCTAAGAAGTCCGTTTGGTGTAGGGGTTATGACACTGGCCTGTCAGCTTGACTGTCCGGTTTCGAATCACGCACAGGGCGGTCTTTCTATCTATAGCTCTGCTGATGAGGCCTAATAGGCCGAAATGTACATACAGAGATTGATTTTTCTCGATTTGTTTAGCCTTACATTTAAATAGGCATTCCCGCCTAATTAATTCATTATTAATCAATTGATTTTCAAAATTAGGTACGACTTCAATTAAGCACTTATATATATATATATATATATATATATATATATATATATATATATATATATGTTGTTCTGGTTCCAACGGGAGAAAATTCAATATTTTATATAAAATTCAATATTTTATAAAAACACATTATAATAGAAAAGTTGCAGAAACACACACAACCTATCAAATATCGGACATATTCTGCCAAAATAATAACTCAATGCCTGAAGAAGACAACAGATCAGAAACACGTGTTGCATATGTAAGATAAAAAGAATTTAAAAAACATTTTTTCTGAGAACATAATACATTTTGCGGACCTTCTTTTTTATAATATATATATATATATATATATATATATATATGTTGAAAAGAGAAATAAAGGAAAGAAAGTATTGAATGGATAAAATAGGATATTTTAATTAATTTTACTTACACGTGTTTCGGTCAGGAATTTATCCATGTGTACATTATTCAATCTATTATTATTTTTAAATAACAAAATTATTAACAATTATTATTATTTCCTTTCATTTTGTTATTTAAAAATAATAATAGATTGAATAATGTACACATGGATAAAGATGTTTTTGTTTTAAAGTTAAACGGAGCTGATCACGATGTTTCAATCTATTTTCTTCAAAGATCTTTAGTCTAGCGAAACATGTCTTACGCCATTCTTTTCGATTTGATGCTAGATTTTCCCAAGCTCTCAGGTTAATATTGAGACGTTTCACATTGTCGTTCAATTTGACTTTATAGCGTAAGAATGGACGTCCAATAGAACGCTTAGCGTTTGGTAGTTGTCCGTATAATATCTTCTTTGGAAGCCTGTTCTCATTCATTCTGACAACGTATATATATATATATATATATATATATATATATATATATATATATACGTTGTCAGAATGAATGAGACACACACACACACACACACACACACACACACATATATATATGGGTGCTAGGGCTTGAGATGACCAACCGATTGATCGGAAGGAGCCTCTTCGACCGCCCGTCTAGTCCAAGTAAGGGCTAAAGTCAAGTGTTGCATGTGATGGACTGCTTAGCTAACATGGTTCTGCTCTTAAGTATCAGGGTCGCCACACACAGTCAACAGGTGGACCCACTGGTAGTGAGGTTCTTACCTCTCTGCAGAGGTGCAGTCAGCTTATTCTACGGCTCCAACCGACGGGGCTATAGTTACATTGTTCAGCAAAAAGATCAATAATACAGAGACACATTGATAATCCTAAATGACAGTGTGTGTTCAATTCATTTTGATTGAAAAGAGGAAAATACTACAGAAACTATAAGTTTCACGGTACTTTTTAGTTCTTAACGAAGAAAGCATATATATATATATATATATATATATATATATATATATATATATATATTAGTCATCCACACCGTGTTTCGACGTCTCATCAGTGTGGCTAGACACAGCAAGTAACTCCGACCAGGAGTGAACCCCGACTGACTTTACGTCTGCCCGATCCGTTAACCCATCAAGGAGCGGTGTCTTAACTGTTTTAAATACATACATCTGTGTATATACTTTACGATTACCAAAGAGATCAAATCTGTAAACAGATGATCATTGTGTTATGCTGGCGGTGAGAGTTCGAAAAGAAGGTTCCCGAGTCCGACAAGAAATACCTAAAGAAGGCCAAAGGGCACATCGACCGAAACGTTGTACAGATAACAATAAAGATGAGGACAATAGTCTGAATAATCCAAATAATCCAAATTATCAAGCCTCATCTAAAAAATTCAGAGAAATAGTGTAGATAACAATAAAGATGAGGACAATAGTCTGAATAATCCAAATAATCCAAATTATCAAGCCTCATCTAAAAATTTCAGAGAAATAGTGTAGATAACAATAAAGATGAGGACAATAGTCTAAATAATCCAAATAATCCAAATTATCAAGCCTCATCTAAAAAATTCAGAGAAATAGTGTAGATAACAATAAAAATGAGGACAATAGTCTGAATAATACAAATAATACTAATTATCAAGCCTCATCTAAAAAATTCAGAGAAATAGTGTAGATAACAATAAAGATGAGGACAATAGTCTGAATAATCCAAATAATACTAATTATCAAGCCTCATCTCAAAAATTCAGAGAAATAGTGTAGATAACAATAAAGATGAGGACAATAGTCTGAATAATCCAAATAATACTAATTATCAAGCCTCATCTCAAAAATTCAGAGAAATAGTGTATATAACAATAAAGATGAGGACAATAGTCCGAATAATCCAAATAATACTAATTATCAAGCCTCATCTCAAAAATTCATATATATATAAACAAATGATTTTTTGTGTACCAAGATTCATACCTTTCCCAAAGATATCTGCGCTATGTGAAATGCAAACAGCCTCGTCCAGGAATTGAACTCGTCTCGCTGTGTTTATTTCCCACGACAATAACCATTAAACTACGCACCTCCACTAATATAAGTTTTTATCTCATTCCATAGTTTTTTTTCTTTCTTATCTATGTTCTACGTAATAAGTAGATATATGTACTGGTTACTATGGGAACGGACTGGCTATGTTTTGAGCGGGAACAGAAAGTGAGGAACATCTGAAGAGGGTTAATTTCTGAAGTAAACAGAAAATGGTGAGTCATGTAAAACATGGAAGACACATTCAATTATTTCTCCAAATGACTATATATATATATATATATATATATATATATATATATATATATATATGTATGTATGTATATATATATATATATATATATATATATATATATATATATATATATATATATATATATAATTAATAAAAAAGAAATGTGATTGAGATAAATCAGAATAATTCGTGTTGGAATGTTAAATGATAATTATACTGAGAAACAGGACCCGTGGATATACCACAATATGATAGTTTAATTATTACAACGTTTGATATGTTTACTTAAGAGCTATTGCTAAATAGTTCAATATGTAAAAAGTAAAATAATCTTCATTTAACTCTCTCACACTTTTTTTTTCGAGTGTGACTCCTTGAAACAGTAGCATTATCGCTTCTGCGCGCTCACCCCATCTCTCTTTCCGTCCTGTCGGCTGGGGCGTTAGATGCACCGACTGCACCTCTGCAGAGGGGTAAGACTCCCCCAATGGGGCCACCTGTTTGCCGTGGGTGGCGACCCGTGATGCTTAAGGATAGAGCCCAGGTGGATGAGCAGTTCATGACATGCAATACTCCACTTTGGCCCTATCTTGGGCTAGACGGGCGGTCGGAGAGACCCCCTCCGATCAATCGGCTGGTCACGTCAAGCCCTAGCACCTATATGATTTTCCCCAACCCTATTGCCCTTATGGCAAGCCCCAACCCCTTTTTATCATATGGGTGCTAGAAGGCGGTGGCTGCGGGTCTACATCTGGGAATGACGTTAAACTCTATCTGATGGTGAGGTTCCAGTTTTGGAGGTTTGGGGAATGTGGAACACCCCATTCATCACCATTGCTTCCTGGTCCACTCTGACCCGGAGTGGTAGTACCTGTTAGGGTCCCATCTATGGGTTAAATAGAAAAATGTATTTATAAAAAAAATTGTATTATCCATTAAGAATTGATTTATTTCAAAACTTTATCGGCATTAAATTACCCACTGAGGTTGATATGCTGTAAAACAAAACAAAACAAACCAAACACATCTCTCTTTCTTTCCTCTACTCTCTTTCTTTCTTTCTTTCTTTCTTTCTTATCTGTGTAGCATGTGCTTTTTATTTCCTTTCTTTTTTATAATAAAAACGGAATTGTCCATTATTTAACTGAGGTGAGAACACTTACGTGAAATAAAATTTTGGCTCATAAACAACGCCAGATAATCAGGATTTACATTTTTGTATTTCATCTTGTATGATTTGGACGGTCTCATTTTTAACCAGAGGGTGTTGCAAGATTATAAGGAACAAGAGTATTAATTTTGTATAATTTTTTTAGATGAGGTTTGACGCGTATTATATTTATTTTTCGGATTGGTGTCCTCGTCTTTATAGTGGTATGTAAAAACAACGTTTCGGCCGCTGTATCCTCCGGCGTTCTTCCGGTTTCCCCTGTCTGTCCGAAAAGAGTACTGACCCAACCAGGGAAATCATTTTGAATAGTTTAACTTTTTTTATTTATGTTTTAATGATGACGCTTCTCGTGGCGCATCTCGGATTGATAGGCATGCAAAAATGAGGTCATTATTTGAATGAGATTTTCAAAAGTTCTTTGATTAACGGCCAAACTATTCTAAATGATATCCCAGGTTGATTCATTGCTATGCTCGCATAGACAGGACACACCTGAAGAATGCCGGAGAATACAGCGACCGAAACGTCATGTTTTTACATATCACAATAAAAATGAGGACAACAGCCCGAAAAATCAAAATGATTATTATACGGTTTAAAGGTAATATTCGTTCTCTATGCAATACCTTTAAACCCATGTATGTAGATATATGTCACGAGACGGGCCTCGGATTGCTCAGCCTCTACGATCCTGTCCACAGGTATTTCGGGTCGCCACTCATAGCCAACAGGTGGCGCACATTAGGGGGTCTTACCCCTTTACAGAGGTACAGTCGGTGTATTCTACAGCCCTAGCCAACAGGGTAGATAAATAGACGTGTCTTAGATTTAGCGCAGGTCAGCTAGTATGGATCACCTAGTGAGAATCAAACTCACTACTCGCTTAGCCCTGTCGTGCGGCTTAAAATACGATGTCTCCATCTTCTTTAAATGGGTAACACCACCCCTCACACCAACAAGGAGGATCCTGGGTATGACACTAATCTACATCTGTTTGTTGGTTGGTTGGATTTTACACAGCGACACGAGTTCAAATCCTGAACGAGGTTGATAACATTTCACATAACGCTAATACCTTTGGGAAAGGTATGAATCCAACTATTATTCCCCCGGCTATGGGTAAATATTAGGGCAGACAGGGCTGTTTAACCTTGCTCACAACCTTCATTATCCTCGGAAACTTCATCCATACATACATACCACCAGGCTGGCTGGTTGATTAGATTTTACGGCATGTAAACTCTTGTCGGGTTATTTTAGATGGGACCCTAACAGAGTGAACCTGGGAGTAATAGCGATGAAGGGGTATTCTATGCACCCCGGTTCCAGAATTGGAACGGAATATAGAGATGAGGGTACGAATCAGACCAGGGATGTAAAAAGCGCTGTACAATATTCATTTTGACCGAAAATATTTTTCAGGTTGGCTACCCTCATTAAAAATCAGCTACGAAATATTATATCTATATATATCTATATCTATCTATCTATCTATATATATATATATATATATATATATATATATATATATGGGAGTAAATATGGAATAAATCCGACAATATTAAGAATTTGAAAAAAAGTGTTCCAAAAATAAGATGAATTTATTTATCGACGCTTGAACGTTTCGGTTTCATTAAATTATTTAAATTGATGGATGTTTTATAAAACATCCATCAATTTCTTCACCCCATAATACATCCTGATGAAGGTCTAAATAAACCGAAACGTTTAAGCGTCGATAAATAAATTCATCTTATTTTTTGAACACTTTTTTTCATATTTCTTAATATTGTCGGATTTATTTCCATATTTACTCCCATATATATATATATATATATATATATATATATATATTATATATATATATATATAGAGAGAGAGAGAGAGAGAGAGAGAGAGTGAGAGATAGATAGATAGATAGATAGATAGATAGATACTAGCTTAATTAAGGACACGGCGAGACGAGTTTAAATCATGGACGAAGCTTTGCAATTCACATGGCACAAATACCATTTGGAAAGGTTTTCATCCAACTATTCTCCCTCCAGCTATGGGTAAATAGTAGGATAGACTTGGCTCTTTAACCATGGTAACCAGCATAGAAAAAAGAAAACTCAGAATTCAAACCTGCTTTAACTCCTCTTGAAAAATAGACCTTGTGTTTCATCTCACGTTGTGAAAAGCAGCTTCGTGCAGGATTTGAACTCGTCTCGCCGTATTCATTTCCTACGATGGAAACCATTATACCACACACCTTTATTTATAAATATAGCAAGCGGCATTTTTAATAGACCGCTCCTTGGAAACGACGAGTGCACTCTAGATTTATTTATTTACTTATTTCATCTTTGATATAAAGAAAAACAACTTCAAACCCCCTCCACCCCACCCTCCCGCTCTAGAAATCTCTACTCCCAACATTAATTAAGAATGAATTAATACTAATAAAAAAATATAGAATTTTATAAAAAGCTGAAGTTCGTTATAATTGGTATTTTATACTAAATATTCATACCCATCTTAAAACCATTATTTTTGTTGTGTTTAGTGTAGTGGTTATCGTCGTTGGAAATGGACTCGACAAACCGGGTTCAAATCCTGGGCAAGACCTTGCGTTAATGCCCTTAGGAGAGGCATAAATCCATCACTTCTCCCCCTTCCTCCAGCTATGGGTAAATTGTAGCATAAACTGGATCCTTTAACCTAGTTACAGCAACCAGTCTAGGAGAAGGAAAACTCTGAATTTAAACCTGTTAAACTCCGCTTAAGAAATTGACCTTGTATCATAACCTATTCGTTTGGTTTTGTTTGTTTTGTTTTACGGCATATCAACCTCAGTGGGTCATTTAATGCCGATAAAGTTTTGAAATAAAGTTATTCTTAATGGATACACAATTCTTTTTATAAATACATTTTTCTATTTAACTAATAGATAGGACCCTAACAAATACTACCGTTCCGGGTCAGGGTGGACCAGGGAGCAATGGCGATGAAGAGGTGGTCCACATTCCCCAAACCTCCAAAACTGGAACCTCACCATTAGATAGAGTTTAACGTCATTCCCAGGACATGTAAACCCTCAGTCACTGCCTTCTAGCACCCATATGATAAAAAGGGGTTGGGGCTTGCCATAAGGGCAATAGTGATGGGGCAATCATATAGATGCTGGGGCTTGACGTGACCAGCCGATTGATCGGAGGGGGCCTCTCCGACCGCCCGTCTATCCCAAGAAAGGGCCAAAGTGGAGTATTGCAAGTCATGGACTGCTCAACCACCTGGGTTCTATCCTTAAGCATCACAGGTCGACACCCACGGCCAACAGGTGGCCCCATTGGGGGAGTTTTACCCATCTGCAGAGGTGCAGTCGGTGCATTTCAACGCCCCAGCCAACAGGGCATAACCTATTCGTGTGGAGGAGTTGGGTAAAAAAAGAGGACGCGCCCATGGTGTAATGTTTATCATCATAAGACATGGACAATGGCGAGACGATTTGAAATGCTGGATGAGGCTGTTTGCATTTCAGGTGGCACTGATACCCTTGGGAAAAGTATTCTCTATCTAAGTATAGAATTTTATAATAAGAATGCTAAGTACGTTATAATTGGTATTTTATTCTAAACTAGCAAATATATGCACCCTTCGGGTGCAAGTATTTAAGTTTTAATGTAATAAAATATTGTATTAAATTAGAAAGGCTAATGAAACTAAATAAGAACACAGATAAAAAGATTTGAAACAGAGGGAGTATAATAAAAGATTTGAAATAGAGGGAGTATAATAAAAAATGGAACAACTGAAACTTACTCTTCCATCACTCTCGTCTTTCATTGTTATTTTTCTAATTTAACTATTTAGTTAAAAGAGGAAGTAAAGAATAAAATGACAGTTTTTTATCTTGTTAATGGATTTCATTTAAGATTCATTGAAGAGATTTTTGCTTATATTCATTAAAATAAAACCAAACAGTTAGAAATCAATAATACTAAGCACATATTTATTAATTCGATATTTAATGAAATAAGCTTAAAATCTCGTTCAGAATCTTAAATGAAATCCTTAACAAGATAAATAACTGTCATTATTCTTTACTTCCTCTTTTACATAAATAGTTAAATTAGAAAAAATAACAATGAAAGACGAAGGTGATGAGAGTAAAGTTTCAGTTTGTTCCATTTTTTATTATACTCCCTCTATTTCAAATCTTTATTATACTCCCTCTGTTTCAAATCTTTTATCTGTGTTCTTATTTAGTTTCATTAGCCTTCTAATTTATACAATATTTTTATTACTTAAAATTAAATACTTGCACCCGAAGGGTGCATATATTTGCTAGTTTAAATAAAATACCAATTAAACGTACTTAGCATTCTTATTATAAAATTCTATACTTAGATAGAGAATACTTTCCCAAGGGTATCAGTGCACCTGAAATGGCAACAGCCTCATCCAGCATTCAAATCGTCTCGCCATTGTCCATGTCTTATGATATAACATTACACCATGGCGCGTCCTCTTTTTTACCCAACTCCTCCACACGAATAGTTTATGCCTGTTGGCTGGGGCGTTGAAATGCACCGACTGCACCCTCTGCGATGGGTAAAACTCCCCAATGGGGCCACCTGTTGGCCGTGGGTGTCGACCTGTGATGCTTAAGGATAGAACCCAGGTGGTTGAGCAGTCCATGACTTGCAATACTCCACTTTGGCCCTTTCTTGGATAGACGGGCGGTCGAGAGGCCCCTCCGACAATCGGCTGTCACGTCAAGCCCCACATCTATATGATTGCCCCATCACTATTGCCCTATGGCAAGCCCCAACCCCTTTTTATCATATGGGTGCTAGAAGGCAGTGACTGGAGGTTACATGTCCTGGGAATGACGTTAAACCTATCTAATGGTGAGGTCCAGTTTTGGAGGTTTGGGAATGTGGACCACCTCTTCATCGCCATTGCTCCCTGGTCCACCCTGACCCGGAACGGTAGTATTGTTAGGGTCCTATCTATTAGTTAAATAGAAAATGTATTATAAAAAGAATTGTGTATCCATTAAGAATACTTTATTTCAAAACTTTATCGGTTAAATGACCCACTGAGGTTGATATGCCCGTAAAACAAAACAAACAAAACCAAACGAATAGGTTATGATACAAGGTCAATTTCCTAAGCGGAGTTTAAACTAGGTTAAATTCAGAGTTTTCCTTCTCCTAGACTGGTGCTGAACTAGGTTAAAGATCCATTTTGCTACAATTTACCATACTGGAGAAGGGGAGAAGTGATGGATTTATGCCTCTCCTAAGGGCATTAACGCAAGTCTTGCCCAGATGAACCCGGTTTGTCGATCCATTTTCCAACGACGATACCACTAACCTAACACACAAAATAATGGTTTTAAGATGGGTATAATATTTTAGTATAAAATAACCAATTATAAACGAACTTCAGCTTTTTTTAAAATCTATATTTTATTAGTATTAATCTCATTTTAATTAATGTTGGGAGTAGAGATTTCTAGAGCGGGAGGGTGGGGTGAGGGGGTTTGAAGTGTTTTTTCTTATATCAAAGATGAAATAAGTATAATAAATCTAAGAGTGCACTCGTCGTTTCCCAAGGAGCGGTCTATTAAAATGCCGCTGCATATATTATAAATAAAGGTGTGTGGTATAATGGTTTCCATCGTATGGAAATGCAATACGGCGAGACGAGTTTAAATCCTGCACGAAGCTGCTTTTCAACACGTGAGATGAAACACAAGGTCTATTTTTCAAGAGGAGTTAAAGCAAGGTTTGAATCTGAGTTTTCTTTTTCTATGCTGGTTACCATGGTTAAGAGCCAGTCTATCTAACTATTTACCGGCATTAGCTGGAGGGGATAGTTGGATGAAAACCTTCCAAATGGTATTTGTCCCATGTGAATTGCAAAGCTTCGTCCATGATTTAAACTCGTCTCGCCGTGTCCTTAATTAGCTAGTATCTATTATCTATCTATCTATCTATATCTCTCACTCTCTCTCATCTCTCTCTCTCTCTCTCTATATATATAATATATAATATATATATATATATATATATATATATATATATAATATGGAGTAAAATATGGAAAAATCCGACAATATTAAGAAATATGAAAAAAGTGTTCAAAATAAATGAATTTATTTATCGACGCTTAAACGTTTCGGTTTATTTAGACCTTCATCAGGATGTATTATGGGGTGAAGAAATTGATGGATGTTTTATAAAACATCCATCCATTTAAATAATTTAATGAAACCGAAACGTTCAAGCGTCGATAATAATTCATCTTTTTTTGGAACACTTTTTTTCAATTTCTTAATATTGTCGGATTTATTTCCATATTACTCCCATATTATATATATATATATATATAATATATATATATATTAGATAGATAGATAGATAGATATAGATATATATAGATATATATTCGGGTAGCTGATTTTTAAATGAAGGTAAGCCCAACCCTGAAAAAATATTTTCGGTCAAAATGAATATTGTACAGCGCTTTTTACATCCCTGGTCTGATTCGTACCTCATCTCTATTTCCGTTCCAATTCTGGACCGGGGTGCATAGAATACCCGCTTCATCGCTATTACCCAGGTTCATCTTGTTAGGGTCCCATCTAAAATAACCCCGACAAGAGTTACATGCCGTAAAATCTAATCAATCCAGCCAGCCTGGTGGTATGTATGTATGGATGAAGTTTCCGAGATAATGAAGGTTGTGAGCAAGGTTAAACAGCCCTGTCTGCCCTAAATATTTACCCATAGCCGGGGGAAATAATAGTTGGATTCATACCTTTCCCAAAGGTATTAGCGTTATGTGAAAGTTATCAACCTCGTTCAGGATTTGAACTCGTGTCGCTGTGTAAAATCCAAACCAACCAACAAGACAGTGTAGATTAGTGTCATACCCAGGATCTCCTTGTTTGTGTGAGGGGTGGTGTTACCATTTAAAGAAGATGGAGACATCGATTTTAAGCGCACGACAGGGCTAAGCGAGTAGTGAGTTTGATTCTCATAGGTGATCCAACTAGCTGACTGCGCTAAATCTAAGACACGTCTATTTATCTACCTGTTGCTAGGGCTGTAAATACACCGACTGTACCTCTGTAAAGGGGGTAAGACCCTAATGTGCGCCACCTGTTTGGCTTGACGTGGCGACCCGAAATACCTGTGGACAGGATCGTAGAGGCTGAGCAATCCGAGGCCCGTCTGTGACATATATCTAATACATGGGTTTAAAGGTATGCATAGAGAACGAATATTACCTTTAACCGTATATAATCATTTTGATTTTTCGGGCTGTTGTCCTCATTTTTATTGTGATATGTAAAACATGACGTTCGGTCGCTGTATTCTCCGGCATTCTTCAGGTGTGTCCTGTCTATGCGAGCATAGCAATGAATCAACCTGGATATATTTAGAATAGTTTGGCCGTTAATCAAAGAACTTTGAAAATCTCATTCATAATGACCTCATTTGCATGCCATCAATCCGAGATGGCCACGAGAAGCGTCTTCATTAAAACATAAATAAAAAAAGTTAAACTATTCAAATGATTTCCTGGTTGGGTCATACTCTTTTCGGACAGACAGGGGAAACCGGAAGAACGCCGGAGGATACAGCGCCGAAACGTTGTTTTTACATACCACTATAAGACGAGGACCACCAATCCGAAAAATAAATATAATAACGCGTCAAACCTCATCTAAAAAAATTATACAAAATTAATACTCTTGTTCCTTATAATCTGCAACACCCTCTGGTTAAAAATGAGACCGTCAAATCAAATAAGATGAAATACAAAAATGTAAATCTGATTATCTGGCGTTGTTTATGAGCCAAATTTTATTTAGTAAGTGTTCTCACCTCAGTTAAATAATGGACATTCCGTTTTTTATATAAAAGAAAAGGAAATAAAAAGCACATGCTACAACCGATAAGAAAGAAAGAAGAAAGAAAGAAAAGAGAGTGAGGAAGAAAGAGAGATGTGTTTGGTTTGTTTTGTTTTGTTTACAGCATATCAACCTCAGTGGGTAATTTAATGCCGATAAAGTTTTGAAATAAATCAATTCTTAATGGATAATACAATTTTTTTATAATACTTTTTCTATTTAACCCATAATGGGACCCTACAGTACTACACTCCGGGTCAGAGTGGACCAGGAAGCAATGGTGATGAATGGGGTGTTCACATTCCCAAACTCCAAAACTGGAACCTCACCATCAGATAGAGTTTAACGTCATTCCCAGATGTAGACCCGCAGCCCACCGCCTTCTAGCACCCATATATGAAAAGGGGTTGGGCTTGCATAAAGGGCAATAGGGTTGGGAAATCATATAGGTGCTAGGCTTGACGTGACCAGCCGATTGATCGGAGGGGGTTCTCCGACCGCCCGTCTAGCCCAAGATAGGGCCAAAGTGGAGTATTGCATGTCATGAACTGCTCATCCACCTGGGCTCTATCCTTAAAGCATCACGGGTCGCCACCCACGGCAAACAGGTGGCCCCATTGGGGGAGTCTTACCCTCTGCAGAGGTGCAGTCGGTGCAATCTAACGCCCAGCCGACAGGGCGGAAGAGAGATGGTTGAGCGGCAGAAAGCGATAATGCTACTGTTTCAAGGAGTCACACTCGAAAAAAAAAAGTGTGAGAGAGTTAAATGAAGATTATTTTACTTTTACAAATTTGAACTATTTAGCAATAGCTCTTAAGTAACATATCAACGTTGTAATAATTAAACTATCATATTTGGTATATCCACGGTCCTGTTCTCAGTATATAATTATATTAACATTCCAAACACGAATTATTCTGATTTATCTCAATCACATTTCTTTTTTATTAATTATATATATATATATATACTATATATATATATACATATATATTATATTATATATATATACATACATACATATATAATATATACATATATATATACATTATTATATATATATATATACATACATACATTATATATACATATATATATATATATTATAAATAATATATATATATATATATTTATATATATATATATATATATATATATTAGTTTTGGAGAATAATTGATGTGTCTCCATGTTTTACATGACTCACCATTTTCTGTTTACTTCAGAAATTAACCCTCTTTCAGATGTTTCTCACTTTCTGTTCCCGCTCAAACATAGCCAGTCCGTTCCATAGTAACCAGTACATATATCTACTTATTACGTAGAACATAGATAAGAAAGAAAAAAAACTATGGAATGAGATAAAAACTTATATAGTGAGGTGCGTAGTTTAATGGTTATTGTCGTGGGAAATAAAAACACAGCGAGACGAGTTCAATTCCTGGACGAGGCTGTTTGCATTTCACATAGCGCAGATATCTTTGGAAAGGTATGAATCTTGGTAAACAAAAATCATTTGTTTATATATATATGAATTTTTGAGATGAGGCTTATAATTAGTATTATTTGGATTATTCGGACTATTGTCCTCATCTTTATTGTTATATACACTATTTCTCTGATTTTTGAGATGAGGCTTGATAATTAGTATTATTTTGATTATTCAGACTATTGTCCTCATCTTTATTGTTATCTAACATTTCTCTGAATTTTTGGATGAGGCTTGATAATTAGTATTATTTGATTATTCAGACTATTGTCCCTCATCTTTATTGTTTCTACACTATTTCTCTGAATTTTTAGATGAGGCTTGATAATTAGTATTATTTGATTATTCAGACTATTGTCCTCATTTTTATTGTTATCTACACTATTTCTCTGAATTTTTTAGAAATGAGGCTTGATAATTTGGATTATTGGGCTTATTAGACTATTGTCCTCATTTTATTTGTTATCTACACTATTTCTCTGAAATTTTTTAGATAGGCTTGATAATTTGGATTATTTGATTTTCAGACTATTGTCCTCATCTTTATTGTTATCTACACTTTTCTCTGAATTTTTGATGAGGCTTGGATAATTTGGATTATTTTGATTATTCAGACTATTGTCTCATCTTTATTGTTATCTGTATCAACGTTTCGTCGATGTGCCTTGGCCTTCTTTAGGTATTTCTTGTCGGACTCGGGAACCTTCTTTTCGAACTCTCACCGCCAGCATAACACAATGATCATCTGTTTACAGATTTGATCTCTTTGGTAATCGTAAGTATATACACAGATGTATGTATTAAAACAGTTAAGACACCGCTCCTTGATGGGTTAACGGATCGGCAGACGTAAAGTCAGTCGGGGTTCACTCCTGGTCGGAGTTACTTGCTGTGTCTAGCCACACTGATGAGACGTCGAAACACGGTGTGGATGACTAAATTATATTAATATATATATATATATATTTATTATATATATATGCTTTCTTCGTTAAGGAACTAAAAATACGTGAAACTTATAGTTTCTGTAGTATTTTCCTCTTTTCAATCAAAATGAATTGAACCACACTGTCATTTAGGATTATCAATGTGTCTCTGTATTATTGATTCTTTGTGCTGAACAATGTAACTATAGCCCCGTCGGTTGAGCCGTAGAATAAGCTGACTGCACCTCTGCAGAGAGGTAAGAACCTCACTACCAGTGGGTCCACTGTTGACTGTGTGTGGCGACCCTGATACTTAAGAGCAGAACCATGTTGCTAAGCAGTCCATCACATGCAACACTTGACTTTAGCCCTTACTTGGACTAGACGGGCGGTCGAGAGGCTCCTTCCGATCAATGCGTTGGTCATCTCAAGCCCTAGCACCCATATATAATATGTGTTGTGTGTGTGTGTGTGTGTGTGTGTGTCTCATTCATTCTCAACGTTCTATATAATATATATATATTATAATATATATATATATATATATATACGTTGTCAGAATGAATGAGAAACAGGCTTCCAAAGAAGATATTTATACGGACAACTACCAAACGCTAAGCGTTCTATTGGACGTCCATTCTTACGCTATAAAGTCAAATTGAACGACAATGTGAACGTCTCAATATTAACCTGAGAGCTTGGGAAAATCTAGCATCAAATCGAAAAGAATGGCGTAGACATGTTTCGCTAGACTAAAGATCTTTGAAGAAATAGATTGAAACAGTCGTGATCAGCTCCGTTAACTTTAAAAAAAACATTTATCATGTGTACATTATTCATCTATTATTATTTTTAAATAACAAATGAAAGGAAATAATAATAATTGTTAATAATTTTGTTATTTAAAAATAATAATAGATTGAATAATGTACACATGGATAAATTCTGACCGAAACACGTGTAAGTAAATTAATTAAAATATCTATTTATCCATTCATACTTTCTTTCCTTTATTTCTCTTTTACAACTATATATATAAATAATATATATATATATAAATATTATAAAAAGAAGGTCCGCAAAATGTATTATTGTTCTCAGAAAAAATGTTTTTAAATTCTTTTATCTTACATATGGCAACACGTGTTTCTGATCTGTTGTCTTCTTCAGGCATTGAGTATTATTTTGGCAGAATATGTCCGATATTTGATAGGTTGTGTGTGTTTCTGCAACTTTTCTTATTATAATGTGTTTATAAAATTTGAATTTTAATAAAATTTGAATTTTCTCCCGTTGGAACCAGAACAAATATATATATATATATATATAATATATATTTATTATTATATATAAGTGCTTAATTGAAGTCGTACTAATTTTGAAAAATCAATTGATTAATAATGAATTAATTAGGCGGGAATGCCTATTTAAATGTAAGGCTAAACAAATCGAGAAAAATCAATCTCTGTATGTACATTTCGGCCTATTAGGCCTCATCAGCAGAGCTATAGATAGAAAGACCGCCCTGTGCGTGATTCGAAACCGGACAGTCAAGCTGCAGGCCAGTGTCATAACCCCTACACAAACGGACTTCTTAGATTTTACGATTTGTTTAGAGTAGGTTAATATTCCTCTTCTAGTGACTTTATTACACGACGATATTGATAGGAATGTAAACACGGTGTGTTTGATATGGCTTTTGCCGACAATTTTTGGAGAATAAGTGCTTAATTGAAGTCGTACTTAATTTTGAAAATCAATTGATTAATAATTAATTAATTAGCGGGAATGCCTATTTAAATGTAGGCTAAACAAATCGAGAAAAATCAATCTCTGTAATATATATTATATATATATATATATATATATTGAAAATAGATGGAAATAATTCGACAGTATGAAATTTAACATTTTGAAAAAACATTGGTTTTGTTATGTAATTGCTGCCAGATCTGTTTCGACCAAATCGATAAGTTGGTCTTTACGGATATCTTTTTCCCGTCTATGTCGCTCGTTAATGAAGACACTTATCGATTTGGTCGAAACAGATCTGTCAGCAATTACATAAAAACAACATATATGTTTTTTCAAAATGGAATTCATATATATATATATATATATATATATTTATTATTATATATTTCTTTTATATAGATTGCATAAGATATGGTTTGTAGAAAGGGTGGAGCGTTATATTATATAAAGTTTTAAATATGTTTTAAACCCAGATTACATTCACGGGCGCTTTTTTTTTATCAAACATTTTATCTGAACTAAGCAATTATGCACCCTCCGGGCAAAGTATTTAGTTTAATGCAATAATATCTATTAAATTAGAAAGGTTAATGAAATGCAGATAAAGATTTGAAACAGAGGGAGTATAATCGAAAAATAGAACGATGAAACTACTCTTCCATCATCTCGTCTTCATTGTTATTTTTTCTAATTTAAGTATTTAGTTAAAAGAGGAAGTAAAGATAAAATGACAGTTATTTTTCTTGTTAATCGATTTTATTTAAAATTCATTGAAGAGATTTTTGCTTATATTCATTAAAAATAAAACCAACAGTTAGAAATCAATAATACTAAGCACATTATTATTAAAATCACATTTTAATATCAGTATGCATATTAGCCTTTCCATTAACACTGTAAACCGCAATTTGTTGTATATAAATATATTGCATGTTGTCAGTATGTAGATATGGTGAACGTTATTAATAATGTAAAACAATTTTTCAATGATTAAGGTTTAAATAAGAACAATTCATGGTGAATGTGAGTCAATAACTAAGGAATTTGACTTGAGTAGTGATTTAGTTTCGTTACAGACTGAAAAAGCACATAATCTCCATTATAATATAGATAGTGCAAAAAAGCAGTCATAATTGGGGTCTAAAATAGAACAAGAACAACAAAAAAGATACCCTGCCATATATAACTTTCCTGTTTCTAAGGGGCATTTGGTTCTGAAAATAATTGCGTCTGCTACGCTCAGTCTGGTTAAGACTGCTATGAAAGGGTGAGAATATTTGGGATTGGAGAAGAGAGGTGGGGGGAGGGTGACGGTAACAGTAGTGGTCGGGAGAATGCACAAGTGCGTGACGGTGGGATGAAGAGAGAGGGAGACGGAGAGGCAAGTCGTCGAGGATATGAGGTGCACGAGTAGGCACGTGCCTGTTCACGTGAAAACGCGCGCACCTCGTCCGAGCAGCAGCGGCAGCAGCAGCAACAGGCGCCGTGCCTCTCGACGTGTAACACAGTGGAATCGTCTGGGGAGAAAGATATGTGCGTGTGCCTGCTTGGTGGTGGCTGGAGAGATAGAACCGTGGAGGTGGGTGGGTAAATTGAAATGTTCGTCTGGGAGCGCGCTCACAGGCTCATATGTCATTTCAATAATCATATGTGGAAGCGAGCACTGTGGAACAGAAGTTCCAGCGTATCTTGTCTATAGACGCATACATACAGGGGGTTCGGGATAAATTTGACAATATTATATTTGGTTATTTTTCTCCGTAGGTTGGAGGTATTGACGCATACTACGGATGATTTAAAAGCTGGGAGTCTTTTTGGTTCATATACTGATTGACAGAATGGATAACTGGAAACACACCTGAATCATGGAAGAGAATAACTTGTATTATGATGATCTGCACCGGCCTAAAAAATAAAGATTAGGTTCCTTCCAATCTCCCTGAACACTGTAAAAAAAATCAGGCATGAACTGGAGAATTGCAATAGAGACTACGAAGCTGTGCTACAAGAAAGCAACATAACAGACGACCTGATTGTGTTCATACAGCAGAATTTCTCGAAAATCTGCAGAAAAAAGTGTTGGGGGATCTGGCATTGGATCGGGTTTTGTCACGTGAGTGAATGTTTCAGCTCTACCATGAAGCTTGCACTCAATGAAGACCTTCATACAAGCGCTGCAGAGGCCAACTGCTCCCAGAAAAGGCGTGAATCGTCTGACAAGTGAATGAACTTCTGAGCAAAGTCAAACATCTGCTGAACCACAAACAATCTGGTTTCTTTTCCGATGAGGAAAACATTTGCCAAGATCAAAAGCACACACGCAGAAATAACAGATGGCTTGCATAGGTCAAATGACACTCCTCGTGTCATGCAGACAAAATTTCCCAAACTGTGATGGTTTCGGATGTGTGTCCTCTGAGGGTGATGTGATGCCTCGTATTTTTTTTTTTTTAGGGGGTATCAAGTTGAATTCAAAATGCCTACGTGGAGTTGCTAAACGCTGTAGTCAAGCCCTGGATAACAAGGGTAGCCAATGGTAGGTCATATGTATGGCAGCGGATTCGGCCCCCTGCCACAACTCTGGGAAAAGTAAAAAATGGCGAATTTTTACGACTATACCAGTCCCAATGTTTTGGCCTCCGAATCCTAGATCTTAACCCATAGATTATTATGTATGGGGCGCTGTTGAGAAGCCCAATCACCGTGCCAGTACTACAAATATCAGTTAAACGACAGAATTAGGTAGTTTTGAGAACCTTCCCAGGAAGCTGTGACGTCAACTTGCTCCAGGTTCCGGAGCAGGATTAGGCTGTGATCGACGGTTATTTTGAGTGAAACTTGTTGAAAGTAGTGTCATTTCCGTGCCTGTTGAATTTCTTTACAATCCATGACATTTTGTAGTTACCAAGCACCTTTTCTTTTTTCTTATGAAAATGTCAAAATTTCTCCGAACACCTTGGTATATATCGTAAGGTGTGTCAAAAAAGTATCGAATTCTTTGTACTTTTTGAAACACCTGTATTCTGGAAAAAATAAAGTTCCATTCATTGTTCATTCCTATCTTGGTAAATCAGCTTCACAACTCGGCACTTTTATGACACACCTTGTATTCCAATGTGTATGGTTAACACTATCAGAGTTTGAAAGACAGTGTAAGTCAACACACAGTATATTAGAAGAGTGCTCAATATATATATATTATATTTATATATATATATATATATAAAGTTCGACGAGGCGACCTAAAGTCGGTATCAGCCAGTCAGCGAGGGAGTCTATCCCTTTCAATAGCGCTAGACCAAGGGATTGTTTTTTTTAGCATCTGAGGTGGGCGCCACACCTTCCATCAGCTCCTTACTTTACCGCCGATCCCTGTGTTCTCATGCGCTGAGGCGAGGACCGGTATCGAACTAGGACCTTGTGGTTTCTAGCCGAACGCTCTACTGATGAGCTAACCGGCCCCTATATTACCTTTGAAAGAAAGGAAAAACTCAATAAACTGTCATTCTGTAATAATTTATTTCGACCCAAACTTAAAGGCTTTTAGAAATTTAAAGAAATTCCTAAAACCCTTAAATTTTCAGTCTCATCAGACAGCGTGCACAGTAAAAATCTTTTGTTTGATGAGAACTAAACATTTAAGGAGTTTTAGAATTATTTAAATTTCTAAAGCCTTTTAAGTTTTGGTCGAATAATTATTACAGAATGACGGTTTTTGAGTTTTTTCTTCCTTTCAAAGGTATATATTCCTCTCTGTATTTAATCTAAATTATAGATTATTATACATTGAGGCTCTCTTGGGATTTATAAAATCCTTCTTTGCCCCTACTAAATATACAATATAATTATACAGTGAGATTTTGAAGATCCAAAATAGAATCATCCCTTACTACAGTTTTGGATACCTTACACACACACACCACACACACACACACACACACACATAACATTATATATATTATACATATATTATATATATATATATATTATAAGTAAAAGTAAAGTCTTCCGGGGTGGCCTAAAGTCGTATCAGCCAATCAGCGAGGGAGTCTATCTCCTTTAACTTTAAGGCTAGAGTAGGAGATTGTTTGTGCATCTGAGTTGGAGACCAACTACCATCAGCTCCTTACTTACCGCACACATCTGTGCTACTCATACGCTGAGTTGGCGAGGGCCCGGTAATCGAACTAGAACCTTGAGGTTACTAGTCGAACACTCAACACAAAGAATGATGTAAGCATATCAAACACAAACAAAAAGAAATATATATATATATATATATGTATATATATAATATTATATATATATATCTTTATATTATATATATATTATATTAATATATAAGCTATGGGTAAATAGTAGGGTAGACTGGGCCTTCAACTTGGGTAGGTAATCAGTCTAGGGAGGGATAACTCTGAATTCAAAATTCCTGAGGGTCGGTCGTTGATTGGGTTTGTGCAACCCTTGATGCACCAATTCTTTCTATCGACTGTGTGCAAAAGTGTGGATGGTCAACACAAGCCTTCACCACTATAAACAAATCATTGGTGGGTGTTCATTGTGGTGTGAACCCTCATGCGTCGAAAATTGACGAGAGAGCCATTATTATATATATATATATATATATATATATATTATATATATATATCTGGATACGTCACGCTTCACTTTCACTGGGAAATGGTGCCCAAATTGCAGTAGTATTAGGAGAGTGCTCGATATCAAGAATAGAGCTATTATATAATATAATAAAAATAAATATAAAAAGGTATTAACATTTCTATTTATTGATTTTCCTTGTATTTTTCTTGTATTCGTATCAACGTCACCTGATGAATGCATGCGAGTTTTGCATGTATGAAACCTAAGGTTGTGACTGTTCTATTGCCATCAAATAAATAGAAATGTATCCTTATATATTTATTTTTATATATATTATATTATATATATATATTTGATTTCATTTGAACGCGTACATGCCATCTCCTACCTTCTTACATATCAAACGCACACAGTAACTCAAAAGTAAAAGAATATTCTCTTGCCACCTGAAACATACATCGTTCTCATGGTAACCCTGCTCACCCCACATACACACACACACACCACCAAATACACACACACACACACACACTCCACAACCTTGAGGTTGTTCGCTGTCGTTATCGCAAAAGATTTATACACACCAGCGCAACACAACACCTAAAAAAATGCACAATGCTTTCCTTTCGATACACACACTACACCGTCCATACTCCATAGGCCGCAAAAGAGAATATTTGACGTCATATTTCAAATGTCTCCTTTTTCAAACTTCATTTAAACAAACTGAATACAAGGACTATCATCACTTTTCTCGTATTCTGTGATAAAAAATTCTTATTACCTTCCATATAAACAAAAGCCCTGAGATATCTAATTAATAGAGAAAACACTGCCACGCGGAGGCCAATAACTCACCACATTAACTAATTAACCTGTGTTTTTTAATCTCTTCTTATATACTACACACACACAATTATTAAATATATAGTATTATATATATATATACTATATATATATATTTATGTATATATAGTTATGCACAAAGGTGTTCATCGCACACAAAGAATTCAAGTAATTCAAACACAGATACAGCACAACATCACAATGCAGACAAATGAATAGATTTTAAATATATGAACAAAAGATGAAAAATAGATTTGAAAAAAGAAGTTCATTTAAATAAAAATGTATGAATACCAAAAAAAAAAAAATGTCGTAAGATTTGTCAAAGTTAGAAATCTTATTATAATGGAGATTGTGTGTTTCTGTCTGTAACGAACTAATATTCTACTCAAGTCACAATCTCTTAGTTATTGACATCACATTTCTACATGATTTATTTTTATCTAAACCTCAATTATTAAGTAAATTGTCTTCATTATTAATACTGTTAACTTGTTAACATCTGACACATGCATTATATTTAATATATATCAAACAAAAATAGCGGTTACATGTGAATGGGAAGGCCTAATTTGCATAATAATATAAAAAAATTTCGAAATTTAATAATAGGTGCTAGTATTAATTG
>CM042175.1:32429057-32436557 GCA_023376005.1 Doryteuthis pealeii
AAACGCAGAGAGAATAACTACGCGACCCTCTCGTGATCCACTAATATGAAACGCCTTCTTCTATCTGATTCCATAGTTTTTTTTCTTTCTTATCTATGTCTACGTAATAAGTAGATATATGTACTGGTTTACTATGGGAACGGACTGGCTATGTTTTGAGCGGGAACAGAAAGTGAGGAACATCTGAAGAGGGTTAATTTCTGAAGTAAACAGAAAAATGGTGAGTCATGTAAAACATGGAAGACACATTCAATATTTCTCCAAATGACTAATATATTATATATATATATATATATATATATATATGTATATGTATGTATGTATATATATATATATATATATGTATTTATATATGTATATATATATATATATATAATTAATAAAAAAGAATGTGATTGAGATAAATCAGAATAATTCGTGTTGGAATGTTAAATAATAATTATACTGAGAAAAGGACCCGTGGATTATACCACAATATGATAGTTTAATTATTACAAACGTTTTGATATGTTTACTTAAGAGCTATTGCTAAATAGTTTCAATATGTAAAAAGTAAAATAATCTTCATTTAACTCTCTCACCACTCTTTTTTTTTTTCCGAGTGTGACTCCTTGAAAACAGTAGCATTATCCGCTTCTGCGCGCTCACCCCATCTCTCTTTCCGTCCTGTCGGCTGGGGCGTTAGAATGCACCGACTGCACCTCTGCAGAGGGGTAAGACTCCCCAATGGGGCCACCTGTTTGCCGTGGGTGCGACCCGTGATGCTTAAGGATAGAGCCCAGGTGGATGAGCAGTTCATGACATGCAATACTCCACTTTGGCCCTATCTTGGGCTAGACGGGCGGTCGGAGAGGCCCCCTCCGATCAATCGGCTGGTCACGTCAAGCCTAGCACCTATATGATTTTCCAACCCTATTGCCTTATGGCAAGCCCCAACCCCTTTTTATCATATGGGTGCTAAGAAGGCGGTGGCTGCGGGTCTACATCTCCTGGGAATGACGTTAAACTCTATCTGATGGTGAGGTTCCAGTTTTGGAGGTTTGGGGAATGTGGAACACCCCCATTCATCACCATTGCTTCCTGGTCCACTCTGACCCGAGTGGTAGTACCTGTTAGGGTCCCATTTATGGGTTAAATAGAAAAATGTATTTATAAAAAAATTGTATTATCCATTAAGAATTGATTTATTTCAAAATTTTATCGGCATTAAATTACCCACTGAGGTTGATATGCTGTAAAACAAAACAAAACCAAACCAAACACATCTCTCTTTCTTTCCTCTACTCTCTTTCTTTCTTTCTTTCTTTCTTTCTTTCTTTCTTTCTTATCTGTGTAGCATGTGCTTTTTATTTCCTTTCTTTTTTATAATAAAAACGGAATTGTCCATTATTTAACTGAGGTGAGAACACTTACGTGAAATAAAATTTTGGCTCATAAACAACGCCAGATAATCAGGATTTACATTTTTGTATTTCATCTTGTATAATTTGGACGGTCTCATTTTTAACCAGAGGGTGTTGCAAGATTATAAGGAACAAGAGTATTAATTTTTTAATTCTTTTAGATGAGGTTTGACGCGTATTATATTATTTTTCGGATTGGTGTCCTCGTCTTTATAGTGGTATGTAAAAACAACGTTTCGGCCGCTGTATCCCCCGGCGTTCTTCCGGTTTCCCCTGTCTGTCCGAAAAGAGTACTGACCCAACCAGGAAATCATTTTGAATAGTTTAACTTTTTTTATTTATGTTTTAATGATGACACTTCTCGTGGCGCATCTCGGATTGATAGGCATGCAAAAATGAGGTCATTATTTGAATGAGATTTTCAAAAGTTCTTTGATCAACGGCCAAACTATTCTAAATGATATCCCAGGTTGATTCATTGCTATGCTCGCATAGACAGGACACACCTGAAGAATGCCGGAGAATACAGCGACCGAAACGTCATGTTTTTACATATCACAATAAAAATGAGGACAACAGCCCGAAAAATCAAAATGATTATTATACGGTTTAAAGGTAATATTCGTTCTCTATGTAATACCTTTAAACCCATGTATGTAGATATATGTCACGAGACGGGCCTCGGATTGCTCAGCCACCACGATCCTGTCCAACAGGTGGCGCACATTAGGGGGTCTTACCTCTTTACAGAGGTACAGTCGGTGTATTCTACAGTCCTAGCCAACAGGGTGGATAGATAGACGTGTCTTAGATTTAGCGCAGGTCAGCTAGTATGGATCACTTAGTGAGAATCAAACTCACTACTCGCTTAGCCCTGTCGTGCAGCGTAAAATACGATGACTCCATCTTTTTTAAATGGGTAACACCACCCCTCACACCAACAAGGAGGATCCTGGGTATGACACTAATCTGCATCTGTTTGTTGGTTGGTTGGATTTTACACAGCGACACGAGTTCAAATCCTGAACGAGGTTGATAACATTTCACATAACGCTAATACCTTTGGGAAAGGTATGAATCCAACTATTATTCCCCCGGCTATGGGTAAATATTAGGGCAGACAGGGCTGTTTAACCTTGCTCACAACCTTCATTATACTTGGAAACTTCATCCATACATACGTACCACTGGTTGATTATGTTGTATACTCTCTCTCTTTACTTCTACTATTCTTCTGTTCATCTTTGATATCTTACGTTCTTCTTCTAGCGTCTGGACTTCGTCTTGGTGGTCGGTCGCACTTAATTCATTTCTTCTTCTAGATCAGTCTTGTTGCCAAGACATTCATCAACCACAAAACCATATTATTTATTTAAACCTTTATTTACTTAACTAAACATTTTTTAATCTAACTAACATAACGCGTGTATGTAGTGAGCTCCAGCTAAGGCAGTGCATCTTCTCTGCCTGACGTCCAAACTGAAACTGAGAACCAACCAGGTCCCACGTGACTTCACGTATTTCGCGGGTTTTCCGTAATATTCCATGGAAAGTCCCGCCCGTGATATGAAAAGGGGCCATCCCTTCATAAATACAGGGGGTTGACAATAATCCATGCATAGATTATGTAACAATTAGATTTTACGGCATGTCAACCTTTGTCGGGTTATTTTAGATGGGACCCTAACAGAGTGAACCTGGGAGTAATAGCGATGAAGGGGTATTCTATGGCCCCCTCGGGGATCCAGAAGTGGAACGGAATATGGGGATGAGGTTACGAATCAGACCAGGGATGTAAAAAGCGCTGTGCAATATTTCATTTTGACCGAAAATATTTTTCAGGTTGGCTACCCTCATTAAAAATCAACTACGAAATTATATAATATATATATATATATATATATATATATATATAATATATATATTTAAGAAATTTGAAAAAAAAAACAAGTGTTCCAAAAATAAGATAAATTTATTTATCGACGCTTAAACGTTTTCGGTTTATTTAGACCTTCATCAAGATGTATTATGGGGTGAAGAAATTGATGGATGTTTTATAAAACATCCATCAATTTAAATAATTTAAAGAAACCGAAACGTTTAAGCGTCGATAAATAAATTCATCTAATTTTTGGCACACTTGTTTTTTCAAATTTCTTAATATTGTCGGATCTATTTCCATATTTACTCCCATATATATATATATATATATATATATATATTATTATAATATAACTTCAGAAATTTTTTAAACAGACTGAATAACAAGGATTACCACTCACTTTTCTCATCATTCTGTGATATATAATTTCTTATCTTATGCCCTGAAGATGATCTAATTAATAGATCGAAACACTGCAGCGTCGGCCAATAAACTCACCACTTAACCCATTTAAACCTGTGTTTTTTCATTTTTCTTGATATATTACATACCGTCGGATTTACTTCCTCTCTTCACACGACGAGGCTTTGCAATTCACATGGCACAAATACCATTTGGAAAGGTTTTCATCCAACTATTCTCCTTCCAGTTATGAGTAAATAGTAGGATAGAGTTGGCTCTTTAACCATGGTAACCAGTATAGAAAAAAGAAAACTCAGAATTCAAACCTGCTTTAACTCCTCTTGAAAAATAGACCTTGTGTCTCATCTCACGTTGTGAAAAGCAGCTTCGTGCGGGATTTGAACTCGTCTCGCCGTATTCATTTCCTACGACGGAACCCATTATACCACACACCTTTATTTATAAATATAGCAAGCGGCATTTTTAATAGACCGCTCCTTGGAAACGACGAGTGCACTCTAGATTTATTTATTTACTTATTTCATCGTTGATATAAAGAAAAACAACTTCAACCCCCCTCCCTTCCCCCCGCTCTAGAAATCTCTACTCCCAACATTAATTAAGAATGAATTAATACTAATAAAAAAATATAGAATTTTATAAAAAGCTGAAGTTCGTTATAATTGGTATTTTATACTAAATATTCATACCCATCTTAAAACCATTATTTTTGTTGTGTTTAGTGTAGTGGTTATCGTCGTTGGAAATGGACTTGACAAACCGGGTTCAAATCCTGGGCAAGACCTTGCATTAATCCCCTTAGGAGAGGCATAAATCCATCACTTCTCCCCCTTCCTCCAGCTATGGGTAAATTGTAGCATAAACTGGATCCTTTAACCTAGTTACAGCAACCAGTCTAGGAGAAGGAAAACTCTGAATTTAAACCTGTTAAACTCCGCTTAAGAAATTGACCTTGTATCATAACCTATTCGTTTGGTTTTGTTTGTTTTGTTTTACGGCATATCAACCTCAGTGGGTCATTTAATGCCGATAAAGTTTTGAAATAAATCAATTCTTAATGGATACACAATTCTTTTTATAAATACATTTTTCTATTTAACCCATAGATAGGACCCTAACAAATACTACCGCTCCGGGTCAGAGTGGACCAGGGAGCAATGGCGATGAATAGGTGGTCCACATTCCCCAAACCTCCAAAACTGGAACCTCACCATTAGATAGAGTTTAACGTCATTCCCAGGACATGTAAACCCTCAGTCACTGCCTTCTAGCACCCATATGATAAAAAGGGGTTGGGGCTTGCCATAAGGGCAATAGTGATGGGGCAATCATATAGGTGCTGGGGCTTGACGTGACCAGCCGATTGATCGGAGGGGGCCTCTCCGACCGCTCGTCTAGCACAAGAAAGAGCCAAAGTGGAGTATTGCAAGTCATGGACTGCTCAACCACCTGGGTTCTATCCTTAAGCATCACAGGTCGACACCCACGGCCAACAGGTGGCCACATTGGGGGAGTCTTACCCATCTGCAGAGGTGCAGTCGGTGCATTTCAACGCCCCAGCTAACAGGGCATAACCTATTCGTGTGGAGGAGTTGGGTAAAAAAAGAGGACGCGCCCATGGTGTAATGTTTATCATCATAAGACATGGACAATGGCGAGACGATTTGAAATGCTGGATGAGGCTGTTTGCATTTCAGGTGGCACTAATACTCTTGGGAAAGGTATGCATCTAAGTATTCTCTATCTAAGTATAGAATTTTATAATAAGAATGCTAAGTACGTTATAATTGGTATTTTATACTAAACTAGCAAATATATGCACCCTCCGGGTGCAAATATTTAAGTTTTAATGTAATAAAATATTGTATTAAATTAGAAAGGCTAATGAAACTAAATAAGAATACAGATAAAAAGATTTGAAACAGAGGGAGTATAATAAAAGATTTGAAATAGAGGGAGTATAATAAAAAATGGAACAACTGAAACTTACTCTTCCATCACTCTCGTCTTTCATTGTTATTTTTTCTAATTTAAGTATTTAGTTAAAAGAGGAAGTAAAGAATAAAATGACAGTTATTTTATCTTGTTAATGGATTTCATTTAAGATTCATTGAAGAGATTTTTGCTTATATTCATTAAAATAAAAACCAAACAGTTAGAAATCGATAATACTAAGCACATATTTATTAAAATCGATTTTTTAATATTAATATGCAAATTAGCCTTCCCGTTCGCAATGTAAACCGCTATTTTGTTGTATATATAAATATAATTGCATTTAGTCAGTATGTAGACATAGTTAACAGTATTAATAATGTAAGACAATTTTTATTAATAAAAGAGAGAGAGAGAGAGAGAGAGAGGGGTGGAGAGGGAAAGTAAGAGGAAGAAAGAAATGAGAGAGAGTAAGAGAGAGAGAGAGAAAAATAAAGAGACAAACCAGAGAGAGAGAGAGAGAGAGAGAGAGAGAGAGGGGCATGCAGAAAAAAGAAATAGAGGCAGGCAGACAGACAGATAGGGAGGGAGGGAGGCACAGAGAGAAGAAAGAAAAGAAACAGACAGAGAGAGAGAGAGAGAGAAAGAGAGAGAAAGAGGGGGGAAGTAAGAGAGAGAAGAAAGAAATGAGAGAGAGTAAGAGAGAGAGAGAGAGAGAGAGAGAGAGACAAACCTCACACACACACACACACAACACAGAGAAGAGGAAGAGGAAGAGGAAGAGGGAGAGTTTATTTGAATAAAATTAAATTAAAAGTTACACCCCGACACCAGAAAGATGGCCCGAAAATTGGAACGGATCAACCAAAAACTTGTCCGACAGGAATTGTCTGTACAGTTCAACAAAACTTGTATATATATATATATATTGATACTGACTTTTATATAATCATCAAATGTGAAATACACAGGATGCTACGTGCTTTCCTGAACAAGTCTTGGAAGCAGCACCCCATTAAAAGCAGTTGTACGGCCACTTACCTCCTATCACATATACCATCCAACTAAGAGGAACAGGATACACTGGATACTGCTGGAGAAGCCAGGACGAATTCATAAGTGAAGTTCTCGTGTGGACACCTAGACATGAACGCACCAAAGCGGGCCGACAGCAAATAATAATAATAATTATTATTATTAGAACAATCCCAACAAGAAGATCAGACCTAGTGTTGATTAACAAAAAAGAAAGAACTTGTCAACTGGTGGATTTTGCAGTTCCAGCAGATCACAGGGTGAAGCTGAAGGAAAACGAAAAAATGGACAAATACGTGGACCTTGCCAGAGAACTGAAAAAGTTATGGAATATGAAAGTCAAAGTGATACCAATTGTAGTTGGTGCACTTGAAACGGTTCCAAAAGGATTAGAAAAGGGTTTGGAAAATCTGGAAATCAGAGGGAGAAATCGAGACCATCCAGAATACTGCACTGCTGCAATCTGCCAGAATACTCAGAAGAGTCCTGGAGACCTGAGGAGACTGGTTGTCACACGACAGGGCTAAGCGAGTAGTGATTTTGATTCTCACTAGGTGATCCATACTAGCTGACTTGTGCAATGTGAAAAACTCAAAAGGAGTGAACAATAATAATTGACTTCTTGAATGTAAGGGATTATGATCCACGGATAATCCTTTATTCTGAGCGAGATAGGGAACTTTGAAATATCCCATCATATAGGTAAATATATACCAAGAAAACTTGCTACAGCTGTGGGGCAAAATTTGGTAGGCAAAAGTCAACTCTTTGCATACTTTAAACCACTCACAGTGGCTCTCCCACCATTGAGATCCTACCGTA
>CM042175.1:32441557-32451557 GCA_023376005.1 Doryteuthis pealeii
CCCAATCAGGATGTGACACAATGTTATTTTTTAACCTGTTTAACAGATTTGAATTCAGAGTTTTCCTTCTCTTAGATCGGTTGTTGTACCAAGTTTAAAAATCCCAATTTGCCCCACTAGTTACCCATGGCCTTTCTAATTTAATATAATATTTTATTACATTAAAACTTAATTACTTACACCATATATTTGCAAGTTTATCTAATGTTTATTTGATTTTTATCTGTTTATTTTTTATTTTTTAACAGATCATTAATTGGGACTGAGCCTATTCTAGTAGTGACCACCCCAAGCAGAGTTTTATCAGGTTTTGATTCAGAGTTTTCCTTCTCCTAGACTGGTTGCCTAACCAAGGTTAAAGAGCCCAGTCTGCCCTAGCGTTATATGAACTGTAGCTTCGCCTAGGATTTGAACTCGGGTTGACGAGTCCATTTCCTACGACTCTAACCATTACACCATGCACCTCAAACTTATATCGTATGTTTTATAGCAGTGTATAATCTTCCTGTAATTTTCAGTGGTTAAAAGACATTTGATTTAAAACCTTTTGAGTTTCAGTGTAAAGAAGAAGAGAAAAAAAAAAGAAAGAAAAAAAAAAGAAGAGAAAAAAAAAAGAAGAGAAACAAAAAAGAAAAAAAAAGTAAAGAAAAAGAAAACCTTTGAACAATGAATTAATCATTAACCGGCATTTTTAAACCCCAACTTGCGTTATTTCTTTTTTTATTTTTTACAAGTAATATCTTTTTTTTATGTTCAGCATCAAATAACCCAAGTGTTGACATGCCGTAAAATCCAACCAACCAACTATTTTATATTGGTTATTCCATTAAACTGCCTATCCATGCCCTTCGAGATATTTCATTATGTAGACAACAATCTGTTAAAGTTTCAAGCAAAAAATTTCAATTCCACAATCTTGGTCGGTCGGTTGGTTGGTTGGTTGGTTAGTTGAATTTTATGGCATGTCAACCTTTGTTGGGTTATTTTATTTTAGTCATTCTTGTTGGATATTCAATTTTTAAATGTCGTGTCAGTTGTACATAAATGGATAGGTGGATAAACCAACACAAACAATTGATCAAATTAAAATTTCGTTTAATTTGTTAACAGATTTCCTCAGTATGAATTTATTAATCTATAAATAAAGATGATAGAGTGAAAATGATAATTGGTGTCGGGAGAAATATATATATATATATATATATATATATATATATATATATATATATATATATATTTGGGAGAATATGTGCCCAACTGAAGTCGCACCTAATTTTGAAAATTAATTAATTAATAATTAATTAATTAGGCGGGCATACTTATTCAAATGTAAGGCTAAACAAACCGAGAAAAATCAATCTCTGCATGTACATTTCGGCCTATTAGGCCTCATCAGCAGAGCTATAGATAGGAAAACCGCCTTGTGCGTGATTCGAACCCTGACTGTCAAGCTGACAGGCGAGGACCATAACCCCTACATCAACCGGACCTTCCCAGATTTTTCGTTTTGTTTAGAAGTAGTTTATATTCCTCTTATAGTGACTTTTACTGCACGACAGTATGAGAAGTAAATAAACAAACGATGTGTTTTGAAATGGCTTTTTTTAGCCGACAATTTGGGCACATATTCTCCCCAAAATTGTCGGCTAAAAAAAGCCATATCAAAACACATCGTTTGTTTATTTACTTCTCATATATATATATATATATATATATATATATATATATATATATATATATATATATATAGAGAGAGAGAGAGAGAGAGAGAAGAAATTGAAAGGTTATAATTCTGAATGAATTTTATTTATCAAATAATTATAAAGAATGTTACAATAGAAATTGCTACGGATGTAATTAACAGTAATAATTATTTTATCATGTCTCGGCTACCATAGTTCTAAAATATTTCGCGGGAATGTCATTTAAACGAAAAAAAGATTAATCATTTTAGCGGACATCTTTTTCTGCGTGTCTGGAACAAAACAAAAAATACATTGAAATCAAATATAAACATGTTAGTAATCTTTCTCTACATAGTGTATTCAATGTTTTTTTTCTTTTTTGTTACTGATTTCTAAGAAGAAACTTTTATGTTTTTTTAAAAAACTTTTAATAACGTATTTTGTAAGTACGCAAGTTACTTCACACAAAGTGTCCGGTTTCGTAAATTTGGGGGTAAATTTAATGTTTCAAATGTATTAAAAATTAATTATATAAAATATTAAAATTCGAAGGCAATACAATGCGTATAAAAATAAAAACAAAAATATGTTTTTTATGTCTTATCGATTTCGAAGAATAAACTTCATCATCAGAGTTTATTTTCAGAAATGACGTGCTTATGTTTTTATTTGTGTGGTTATAATTTCTCTTCTTATTTCCTTTTCCTCTCCTTTTTTTTCTCTTTCTTCTTCTCCTCCTTTATGAATGAAATGGGCGAATAACTGTAATTTCTTATTTCTCTCTTTTTTTTTAAGTTTGTGGAGAACAAATATTCCTAATATCGGCTGTCATCCGGTCAAATGTTACCAGTATGTTGCCAGTATGTTGCCAGTATGTAGACATGTCAAAATTCAAAAATAAAAAATGAATAAATAAATAAAAACCGTCAATAGAAAAATTTACATACTTAGCTTTTGTTTCGCTTTCCCTTTTCCCTTCCTTCTCTTTCTCCCTCTCTTTCTTTTTTTTGTGTTATTTCTTTTTTTCCCCTTTGTTCTCTAATTTAATCTTTTTTTATAGTAAATAAGTAAATAAAAGTTTTTTTTTAAGAAAATATCTTTTATGAGTATTTTTTGTTCTTTTACTGATGCTCATTATGCTACTATTTGTCGACTAAAACTAAAATTCAACTGTAAATAATCGATTTAATTAATTTTAATTCTTTTTTTTAAAATTGGAAAAGAGCGCAATTTTGGTTTTGTTTTGTTTTGTTTTGTTTTACGGCATATCAACCTCAGTGGGTCATTTAATGCCGATTAAGTTTTGAAATAAATCAATTCTTAATGGATAATACAATTTTTTTTATGAATACATTTTTCTATTTAACCCATAACAGGTACTACCACTCCGGGTCAGAGTGGACCAGGGAGCAATGGTGATGAAGGGGTGCTTGACGTGACTAGCCGGTTGATCGGAGGGGTCTCTCCGACCACTCGTCTAACCCAAGATAGGGCCAAAGTGGAGTATTGCAAGTCATGAACTGCTCAGCCAACTGGGTTCTATCCTTAAGCATCACGGGTCACCACCCACGGCCAACAGGTGGCCCCATTGGGGGAGTCTTACCCCTCTGCAGAGGTGCAGTCGGTGCATTCTAACGCCCCAGCCGACATGGCGGGCAATTTTGGTGATACCTTATATATCTTCTCTGATAATTATTATACTTACATGTAAGTTTCATAAATCAAATCTTATAATTGATATGGGACAGAGGTAAGTACTTAATATATATTTTCTGATAGTTATTATATAGGTATACCGAATCTCGTCGAAAAATCCGTGTTTGAACAAAACAAAACAAATCAATTTTATCGTTTAAAAAAAATAACCAAAAATCAGGGAATTGTCCGATTTAATGAAATTTTCAGTGTTGATTTATCAATTAATGAATTTTTATACATTAGAAAAAAAACAAACTAAATAAGGTGTGTGTGTGTGTATGTGTGTGAGTGTGTGTGTGTGTGTGTGTGTGTGTGAGTGAAAGTTAAGTGATCTGAAAAAAAAAAAAAAGAAAATCAGAAAGTTTTGAAATATCTGATGTATTATAAAATTCCTTCATTAATAAATCAACACTGAAAATATCATTAAAATCAGATAATTCCCCGATTTTTGGAAAAAAATTTTCAATAGAGACTGTTAAATTTATTTTTTAAACACAGATTTTACGGCAACTCTAGCAGCCATATCAAGTCATATTTAAACAAAATTGACCGTAAAAATAGTTTTAAATGTATTAAAAATAAATTACATGTGTAATATTATTTTGCCTTTTTTTTAATTAAAATTTTTTTTTTTTTTTACTGATGCTCATTATGTTACTACTCTTCGATCTAGAAGAAAAATCTGAACTTAAATAATCGATTTGATTAATTTTAATTCGTTTTTAAAATGAAAAGCAGACGAAAAAAAAAAAGGTATACCTATTATTATATATGCATATAAGTTTCATATATTAAATCTTGTCATATTTAAACAAAATTTACCGAAAAAATAGTTTTAGATGTATTAAAAATAAATTACATGTGTAATATTATATTGCCTTTTTTTAATTTAAAAAAGGTATACCTATTATTATACATGCATATAAGTTTCATATATTAAATCTTGTCATATTTAAACAAAATTTACCGAAAAAATAGTTTTAGATGTATTAAAAATAAATTACATGTGTAATATTATATTGCCTTTTTTAATTTAAAAAAGGTATACCTATTATTATACATGCATATAAGTTTCATATATTAAATCTTGTCATATTTAAACAAAATTTACCGAAAAAATAGTTTTAGATGTATTAAAAATAAATTACATGTGTAATATTATTTTGCCTTTTTTTAAATTTAAATTTTTATTTTTTATTTAAATTTTTTTTTACTGATGCTCATTATGTTACTACTCTTCGATCTCGACAAAAATCTGACCTTAAATAATCATTTGATTAATTTTAATTCGTTTTTAAAATGAAAAGCAGACGAAAAAAAAAAAGGTATCCATATTATTATACTTGGATATAAGTTTCATATATCAAATCTTGTAATTGATATGGGAAAGAGGTAAGTATAAACGTTTAAGAGATTCGGCAATTGACCTAACGACTCCATTAGTTGAGTTTCACTCGATTACAGTTTTAATGGAGTGAATTTAAGTGAAACTTTGAAGTTGCCGTTTGTTCTTTGAATCTTGAAATTAAGAATGAAACGGATGAATGAAGGTTTCGTTCTTTATCATAATTCGTACACACCTGTCCTTCACAAAACACACATGACGTCTTCTGTTTGTTACGGGTGCCGATTAATAAAAGGCTTCATAGGTTGTATTGTGTTACAAAAAAGTTATAAATAAACAGCAGGTTGATTGGTAAGACCCTTTGCTGCGGTCTAATCGGAGCCCAGCGACAGAACAGACGTAGGAGGAAGGCAAACACAGAACTGGCTTTCAACTTATCTATTAAGAGGTATCATGTTTTTTTTTTTTTTTAATATTCACATGTTAAATTTTGTATATATTCTATTTATAATTGTAAATTTTTCTGAATGATTTTGATTTTTCGGACTGATGTCCTCTTTATTTTGGTATGTATAAACACAATGTCCAGACCGTTGTATACACGACCCTTGTTCAGAAGTTACCTGTTTACCTTAGATTAAAGTCATTATCAGACGATAGCCCTGTGTTCAATAAATAATGATGTCCTTGTATTTGAATGCCTATCAATCGGACATGTGTCACGAGAAGAGTCACGATAATTGAGGAAAAAAATGTGTATTGGTGTTTCCAGTATAAATTGAGGTGTTAGAATCCAATAACATAATTTTTTATATTTTTATTTTTAAGTAATTTACACAGGGAACATGGGGATAGCCGGGAGATACAGCAGCCAAAAATGCTGTGTTTATACATAACACAATAAAGATAAGGACAACAGTCCGAAAAATCAAAATTATTCCTACTAAGCCTCATCTAAAAAGAGATTTCTGACTGCTGTTCTTATCTTTATTGTGGTATGTATAAAACACAACTTCCAGGCCGCTGTATACTCGGTTCTTGTTCGGGTGGTACCCGTTTACCTTAGACTAAAGTTATCGTTAGACGATAACCATCAGTTCAATACATACATACTACAATAAAGATGAGGACAACAGTCCGAAAAATCAAAATTATTCCTACTAAGCCTCATCTAAAAAAGAGAGAGTGTGTGTGTGTGTGTGTGTGGGGGGCTTTGTGTCAAAGAATGAGCGGATAGAGAGAGAGAGAGAGGAGGGGTAGAGAGTGAGAGTGGACAAATTAATGAAATAGTAATATAGAAAAATTAAAAAAAGATACAGAGAGAGAGAGAGAGAGAGAGAGAGAGAGAGAGAGAGAGAGAGTCAATAAAAACACCAAAAGTTAGAAGGAAAAAAAGAACAACTTCTGAGTAAAAAGAAAAAAATCTTAATTAGTTCTTTGCTAAATAATTTTTAGTTGAAGAATAAATTTTTGGATTTTGGAAATTTTATTTGCTAAATTCAATTCTTTAAATCTCTTAGAATAAACTTGATGTTTTAATTGTATTAAAAGTGCATTCATTTCTAAATTTATAGACTCGTATTCTCTTCTCTTTTCAGAGCCTGTTGGTGTTTTTACCCTTCTTCGCCTCCACATCTTTCTTGTGTAGAGATTATCGTGGCTGCTACCTCATTACTTGTTCACTCCAACATAATCAACTCACACAATCGCCTCCTCTCCACTTTGGCTACCTCATCCACCAGCTGACATTTCAGCTTAGAAAGATTTCTTTTTCTTACCTTAAGTGCAAGCGTGAGTGAGTGCGAGCGAGCGAGCTAGAGAGAGAGAGAGAGAGAGAGAGAGAGAGAGAGAGAGAGAGAGAGAGAAGAGGGGTCGGCGGTTTTGTGAGAGGGGTTCTACCCTTCTCGAAGAAGAAGACAGCAGTATCTCATTGCTCCTCATTGCCGCCAACATGGAATGACGTGCTCTGTGAGGAAGGTAGTGAAATACTGCCGCCTCCGTGCTGCCCGTGTCTCTTCACCCACAGGCCGTTTACTCCGAAGTCACAGGCTTCTTCCGAAGAACAACACCAGCCGTAGCTAGCAGGCTGGGCTCAGTTAACAGTGAAACAAAAAACAACAAAACTTGCTAGTTTTTACGGCAAATCAAAGAGCAAGAAAAGCTTGTCTCTAAAAGGTTTAAATCCCATTACAAAAAAAGAGAGAGAGTCCGGGACTCAGGTGTACAGCAATTCTGTACCTTCAACCCAGAACAAGCTCTGAGCCAGCCACACAGGGTCTTTTAACTTATAAAAGACCCTAGATTTTTACCGAAATAATTTCTACTTGATAGATTTTGGAGGTAAACAGTAATACCATGACTGTTTCTGGAAACATGATTGTCAATATTGAAGGGGGGTCACCCTGGGGTTTTAGGCTCCAAGGAGGTGGAAACTTTCCATTACAAGTTATAAAGGTAAGTGATCTTTGACCATTTTTGCCAAAAATTATTTACGCAATTTAAATTTAACAGAAATTTATATTTTCTGTAAAGGCATTAGAAATTCCTTGCAGAAAATACCGTTTTATGAGAATTAACAAAGTTTATTTTCTAAAATTCACATAAAAAAAAAAAAAAAAAACAGTGTTCGGATTTGTTTTTTGTTTTTTCTTGCATTGTTTACATTTTCTCAATTTTATTTTTAAATTTTTAAATTTTATTTTTTATTTTAAGCTTCTCGGTAATTTTTTTGAACTTTTTGCCAAAAATTATTTGCGCAATTTAATTTAACTAAGTTTTGTAGTCATTCATTTTTAAAAAAAATTACGCAATTTATTTGATTTATAAATTCCAATCTAATATATATATATATATATATATATATATATATATATATATATATATATATATATATATATATACCATTATTATCAATTATTCGAATTTAATTTAGATAATTATTCCTGTTTATTTTGATTAATTACGCAATTTAAGTCAACAAAGATTTGCAGTCATTCTTTTTTTTTTAAATTTAATAAAAATTTATATTTTTGGTAAATATATTAAAAACTCCTCACAGAAATTTACGTTTTATGAAAATTAGCAAAGTTTATTTTACAAAAATTCAAAATTAAAAAAAAAAAAAGAAAAAGCTTTTGTTTATTTTTTTTTCTTTCATTGTTTACATTTTCTCATTTTTATTTTCAATTTTTTTTTTCTATTTTAAGTAATTTTTTTTTTTGTAAAAAGTTTTTTTCATGTATTAAGTTTTTAAAAGTATTTAGACAAAGAAAACTTTTAAATGTAAAAGAAACGTAGTTTTAATTCCTTGTAAATCTTTATGGTAATTCATTTTTATTTATTTGATAAAAAATATATTTTTTGTAAATTCAGAAATTTACGTTTTATGAAAATTAGCCATGTTTATTTTACAAAATTCACAATTACCCCCCCCCAAAAAAAAACAACTTTTGTCTGCTTTTTTTTGCATTGTTTACATTTTCTCATTTTTATCTTTTTTTAAAGTTTTTTTATTTTTTATTTTATGCTTCTCGGTAAAAGTTTTTTTTAATGTAGATTTTTTAATAGACTTTTTTAGCCTTTTTTTAAAGCTTTTTTTTTCTTTTTTAGACTTTTTTCAAATTTATAAAAAAATCTATAGACAAAGAAAACTTTTAAAGATAAAAGAAACTGAGTTTTAATGTCTTGACATGAAAGTTGTTTTCATCAAAGAATTTGGTTATATTTTCCGATGAACACTTTAACAAAGTTAAAAAAAAAAAATAAAACAAATAAAGAAAAATTTCTTAATTTTTGTTATCATTTTATCAACATACCAACGGAATTTAATTACAGAAAAATATGACCAAATTCATTCAGGATTGAATTAATATATTGCCAATATATGCAAAAATTTTTGTTGATTATTAGAAAATTTATTAAGTTTTTTTATGATACTTTTTGGCATTTTATTGTATTATATCGATTTTTTTTATTTACATTCGACAATGATTAAAGAATGTTTGGTTAAATCGAACTTAACGGACCTAAATTTCACTATCGTATGTCATCCCGATGAAAGAAAAAAATACAAAAAATCAGGGAATTAACTTTAATGAAATTTTATTTATTGATATATTAATTATCAAAAGAAATAATGCACCAGTTATTTTATTTGAAAACTCTTAGATTTTTTCAGGTCAGTTAATTTGAACCACATACCTTTGGGGCGTAACACAGATTCTCAAAGATACGTGGTTCCAAGTTAACTGAACTGAAAAAATGTAAAAGTTTTCAAATAAAATAACTGGTAAATTATATCTTTTATTCATTAATATATCAACACTGGAAATTTTGTCAAATTCGGTTAATTCCCTGAATTTTTTTTTCTTTCGGTGGGGTGACATACGATGGTGGAATTTAGGTCCTTTAAGTTCGATTTAACCGAATGTTTATTATTGAATGATAACAATAATCTCATATTAATTGACATCGTTTAAATCTGTTGAATTAAATAGAGAGACGCATATTAAATTATCAAGCAGCACATAAACGCCATTATTTTCTTTTAATGATATACAATATCATACAAATTAATTAAGGTAGACTGTGAATTGAAGGGCGTAAATTCTTTACCAGAGTCTACCGGACAGATGTTAGTGGAATATGAAATGAAGTCCAATTTATATATTTTTTAATTTCTTAATTGGGATTGATACTTTTAATAAAGATGAAAAAGAAACATTGATAAATGGTAATATTGCTAAGTTAAATGAAATGCATCCTTGGTAGACTGTGAATTGAGGGTTGTAAATTATTTACCTTAGTCTACTGGACAGATATTAGTGGAAATATGAAGTGAATTCCATTGTATATATTTTTAATTTCTCAACTGGGGATTAATACTTTTAATAAAAATCAAACTCTAAGGAGAAACATAACTTAATACGTTAATTTATTTATAAGTTTAAAAAAAATTAAGAACAGCATTAATTGATGTTCTATAGATTTAAAGTTGTTGCGTAGTGATTCAGTTATACACTTTTTTTTCACTTCAGAATTACAAAAGTGGACTTTTTTAAATTTTTTAAATTGTTACTCTGAAATAGAAATACCGTTAAATACTCGGCAAAATTACCAGCGAATAGTAATTTTCAGTTTATTTCAGACTTGATAAGTTTATAATCTCAATTCCCTTAAAATAACAACGCTGAGGTAAACAAAAGTGTAGAACTGAATCACTACGCAACAACTTTAATTCTATAGAACATCAATTAATGCTGTAATTTGATTT
>CM042175.1:32456557-32494057 GCA_023376005.1 Doryteuthis pealeii
TTAAGTTATAATATTCAAACCAATCATTGCTTTTATTTCATGTAATTATAGGTAATTAATTAAGAGTGTTATCTTGATTGGGTGACAAGACTTTCGGACCACCCTGGATTTCTTTGAAATAGAAACCATGTTTATTCATATAATTTGAATATATCTTTTCTTTTCATTCGTAATTTGTGCGATTTTAGTTACAAAAACCTTACCCTTCTAATTAATTTTTTTATCTAGTAGTCCATTAATATAAGCGGTTTATTTCATATAATTATAATTGAATAATTAGGAATTATATATTCGTAGGGGGTGACAAGACTTTCAGACCACACTATACTTTGAAACGACAACTACATTTGTTCATATCATAATTTGAATATATTTGCTATATAAATAATCTTGCTTTTTTTAAATTTTTTATTTTTATCTCGTAGTCCATTAAATACAGTAATCTATCATTAAAAAAAAAAAATTATCAAACGATAATATAATAATTATACAATTATGTAATTCGTTGAAACCGGATTCTCGCCAATTCTCAAGAGAAAGAGAGAAACATATTTAGCATTTGTTTTGTGCCTATGACATCTGATACGATCAAAACGGCCGTGTACTATTTACAGCGTTTTGCTTCTTCGCTTCGTTCGACAAATTCCATCAACTGATCGCTTTTCATCGCAATGAATACCAAGCACTCGCCATTTTATTTTATGACATAGGCTATCCCATCATGCACTGTGAACATCTAATAGCATTCATCTTTAGTAAGTAATTCAAAGCACAAGTCGACCATTAACAATGGTTAAGTGACCTTGGGGACCGGGGGGAGGGCAGATATAATGGTCCAAAGTTCGAATCCCAATTGTTTTAGACTGTTTAGAAAGGCCGTAATGATTAAATAATTAAATACACGACAATACTCTATTACTACTACTACTACTACTACTACTACTGATGCTACGGCGCTATTCGCAGAATTCCGTCCCGGCCCCCTGCCTTAAAAATGCTAGGCGGTGATAGCTGACAAAACCCTTCCTACGAATGAAGCGGTGCTTGCTGAAGCGCTTAAGGCGTTTTTCTCGAAAAGTTAATGCGATATTTTACAAGTAAATGTAAATATTTTAACCCTTTTCCTCTTTAGAATATTTTAAGAGAGGGGGGGGGGCTAAATATTTACATTTATTTATCGATAAAAATATAGCTTACTTTCAATGCCTTCAAAACACTAAAAAAAAAAAAAAAAAAAAAAAAAAAATTGTGGATAAAAACGCCTTCAATCCGCTAAAAAAATATCTTTTCTTTTTCGGTATTTTCATTCTATTTTAATTTATTTTTCGACAATCAATTACAAATAAAAAATCAAAACATTTTTTTTCGGTATTTTTATTTTATTTTGGGAGGGTTATTTTTTTTTTCAGCTATCACCACTTAGCGTTTTTTAAGGCAGGAGGCCGGGACGGAATTCTTCGAATAGCACCGATACAACTACTACTACTACTACTACTGGACGCGCGCTGATAAAAATGGCACTATTCCAATAGTTTTGCAATTGTAAGGCGTCTCGTCGTGGTATAATGGTTACCAAGCTAATCTCGCAGATCCATTTCTACTAAGGGCTGATTTAGCTCAATCGGTAGAGTGTTCGGCTTGGAATCACGAGGTTCTTGGTTCGATACCGGCCCTCAGCGTATGAGTAGCACAGGGATATGTTCGGTAAAGTGAATAGCTGATGGCAGGTGTGGTGCTCTATCTCAGATGCTAAAATAATCTCCTTGGTCTACCGCTAGTGAAAAGGGGATAGACTCCCTCGCTGTCTGGCTGATACCGACAGTAGGCCGCCCCGACGACTTTACTTTACTTTACCTATCTATCTATCTATCTATCTATCTATCTATATCTATATATAGTTAATATAGCGTCAATAGTGCTTGGTTACTGACGGTTTCTCGCCTATGAGATTCTCAAAACAAGTGCACTTCATAAATAACATTCATCTATAAATATAGCACTATATATATATATATATATATATATATATGTGTGTGTGTGTGTGTGTGTGTGTGTGTGTGTGTGTGTGTTTGGGCAGCATTTTTTCATTTATACATGTACAATTAAACAAAAGACACATCTGTTTAACAATTTTATTTTTGATCTTTTCGAGTTTTCTGGCCAACTTTTTAATGTTTGGGTGGAATTCTTGGATAAGTCCACCAAAGTTCAAGTCCCGAGTATTTTCGCACTTTGAAGTGCCATCATCAGGGGTGATGTGTTTCCAATGCAGTATACACATTTTAAAATGTCTATAAGACCTTTCTCACCAATTCTTCTCCTTCCAGCCTCTACATTAATATAAGTTTTAAAAAACTGGAACACATCACCCCTGATGATGGCACTTCGAAACCCAAACATTAAAAAGTTGTCCAGAAAACTCGAAAAGATCAAAAATAAAATTGTTAAACAGGAGATGTGTCTTTTGTTTATATATATATATATATATATATATATATATATATATATATATAAAGTTAAACCTTTGCCCTGAAGAGCACTAAGCGAAACTTTTAGTAGGTATATCTGACTGATTAGGTTTATCTTTATTATTTGCTCTACTTAGGTATTGGGCACTTTTTACTCATTAGCTTTAGTCTTTTTGTCTTATTCATTATTGATTAGAACTCATTTTCTTTTAAACTCAGTTTTTTTAACAGATTTTTTCAAAATTCATTTGGTTCTATTTAACACCTAGATTAACAGGTACTACCACTCCGGAACTGGAGTAATGGTGATGAAAGGGTACTCCACATTCCCTCGAGCTCCAGAACTGGAACTTCACCAGAAGAATTATGTGAAGAATAGTGAAAATAAGGGACCAGTTTATAACTTGGTTATCATACAAGACTGATCCCTTACTTTATATCCACATATTTTTAGATATAAAATTTGCTGGTATGTTTTGGGAACATATCTTCCCTCCTGACTAGAGAAATGTTTGGTTTGGTTTCTTTTGTTAATGGCATAGCAAACTCCGTAGGCTATTTACTGCCAAAGTGATCATTGCAGAAGAACATGCTGCCATTTCACCCATAGCTGAGAGGGATGAGGGGTTCCTTCTTTTCCCGGGGGTATTAATCCGAAATTGAACATAATAGCGCGACTGGGGTTCGAACTCGCTTACTACAATGTCGCAGACCAACTCGGTATCCACAACGCCACGGAGACTCTCTATTGAGTTTTTCATACCAGCATTAGCCGGTGGTCTTTCACTGGAGGCTGAGTGACAGCAAGTCTCCTTAGGTCTCCAAGACTCTTCTGAGTAATCTAGTCGGTTTTAAAATGTTGTTGTCTGGATGGTCTCGATTCTTTGCTGGATTTCCAATTCCATTTTTCTCTTTTCCGAACTCTTTGGGACCGTTCCAAAAGCACGAACTACAATCAGTACCACTTTTAGCCGTGTTCCATAGTTTTTTTCCAGTTCTCTGGCAAGGTCCTAGGTATTTGTCTTTCTGTTCGTTTTCTTTGATTTTCATTCTGTTGTCCACCGGGACGGCAAAATCAATTAGATAACAAGTTCTCTTCTTTATTATTATTATTATTATTATTATTATTATTATTATTATTATTATTATTTACTCCTTTTGAGTTTTCACATCAGCATTAGCTGATGGTCTTTCACTGGAGTCTGTGTGACATCAAGTCTCCTCAGGTCTCCATGAGTATTCTGGCAGATAGCAGCAGTGCAGTGATCTGAATGGTTTCAATCCTTCCTCTGATATCCAAACATTCCAGACCCTTTTCCAATCCTTTTGGGACCGTTCCAAGTGCACCAACTACAATTGGTATCACTTTCACTTTCATATTCCATAACTTTTTCAGTTCTCTGACAAGGTCCAGATATTTGTCCATTTTTTCATTTTCCTTTAGCTTCACCCTGTGATCTGCTGGAACTGCAAAATCCACCAGTTGACAAGTTCTTTCTTTTTTGTTTATCAACACTAGGTCTGGTCTTCTTGCTGGGATAAGGTGATCCGTTTTTATTTCAAAGTCCCAGAGAATTTTATGCGTTTCGTTCTCAAGAGCAGATTCTAGTTTATGCATATACCATTTTGTTGCATGGTCAGAATTTAATTTTTTGCATAATTCCCAGTGGATCACCTTCGTCGTGTCTAGTTTTGTATTCTGTTGTGCTAGTTTGCTACATTCGCAGAGTATATGGTTTACAGTCTCATCTCTATTACCGCATAGTCTACATTTACTATTTTGTTGGGTCTTATCAATTTTCGCTTTGATATAGTTTGTCCTTATGGCATTATTTTGTGCAGCAATTATTAATGATTCAGTTTCTCTTTTGAGGTTTCCCTTTCTTAACCATGTCCAAGTCTTTCCATGTGCAACCTCTTCGATTTGTCATTTGAAGTGTCCATATAATTGTTTTTCTTCCCATTTTTGTTTTCTAGTCTTTGTTGTTTTTCTGTTTGTCCATCTGTCACCTCTACTATTGTTGGCTGCAATAAGTAATTTGTCTTTGCTCTTTCTTGTGTAATCCTCAAGTTGTTGGATTGTGGTTTCTACGCAGTCCTCTATGTTGGCTAGATATCTTTCCCCTTGTTAGTACCTTTCCGTCCACTAAGGACGATGGTGTAGTGTCCAAAAAAATTTTTTTTCAAATAAAAGATTTAAAAAAATGAAAAAATAAAAAAAGTAAATTATCTGTATCTGTGCAAGTGACTGTGCAGGCCAATTCTTGAGTAACAGTCTTTGGTGCATTGACTGCACACAAACTGTGATGCTTTCTTGTGGCTGATGTTTTTCACCCTCTTTCTGGCTCTCTTTGCTGTCGAGGCTACTCTCCGCTCCGCATCACCCCTTTCCATGTTTAACGTTAAGTTGCCAGGTCGCTCGATTTTTTGCATCTACCTCCCACGTGTTTGTGTCAATGTGGCATATCCTCATGTCTCTCCCGCAGACATATTTTAAGCGTTGGTGTGGTCTACCTACCGATCGGGAGCCTTTTACTAATTCACCATACAAAAGATCTTTTGAGGGTGTGGCCATTTTCCATTCTCCATTTTCCATTCCATTCTCCTGATATGCCCAAGATTAAGGTTAGTTAACATGTCATGTCTACTAACCTTAATCCTTAATAAATAAAATAAATTTAAAAAAAAAGAGCAGCTTAATGTACTGGTCATCTTATATATATTTACCAACCCCTCCGCACGAGCAGGATGTGACACAAGGTCAATTTTTAAGCGGAGTTCAACAGGTTTGAATTCAGAGTTTTCCTTCTCCTAGACCCGTTGCCTAACCAAGGTTAAAGAGCCTAGTCTGCCCTACTATTTATCCATAGCTGGAAGGAGAGTAGGATTCATACCTTTCCCAAGGGTATTAGCGCTAAGTGAAATGCAATTATCACATCCAGGATTTGAACTCGGGGCGATGAGTCCATTTCCCATGACTTTAACCATTACACCACCCGCTTCCTGGTCATCTTATAAGAGAATACAGAATGTAACCCACACCGAACAAATAAAAGACCATTTTCAAATGAAATGTAAACTAATTACGATTGGTCAATCTTGTAATTATAAAATTTGGGATACAACGTAGACCGACACCCCCCCCTCCAAAATTTATAAATATGGTTTATCTCAGTCGGTAGAGAATCCGTCTAGAAACTACAAAATTCCGGTTTCGATACAAGTCTTCACTAACTCAGCACATGTGTAGGACAGGTTGTTGATATGTGTAGTAAAGCTTGGAGCTGATGGTAGGTTTGGCGCTCCGCCTCAGGCACAAAAACAATCTCTCTGGTCTAGCGCTAGTAAAAAGGGAGATAGAGTGTCTGGCTGATTCTGACAATTGGTCACTACGCCGAATTTACTCATTGAATTCCGTATTAACTTTATTCAAATTAAATTATTTGCGTTTTTTTTTTTTAATTCAAAATTTTGTTGAAATTATTTGGAAAATTGATGTTTTCCTTGTTCTCAAATTTTTGATATATTATATTTAAGCTGAATTCAATAATACCATTCATTGTGTTTCGTCAGGTCTGGTTTTTAAGATGTACTTGAATACTTCACTACACGTTTTACATCTATTAATAATGGAGATTCGCTTCCGGCTTTTGTCTGTAACAAAAACTACGTCACTGCTTACGTCGCATTACCCCAAATCGTCATAACATAGAATAAGTAAAGTAAAGTCGTCGGGGCGGCCTAAAGTCGGTATCGGCCAGACAGCGAGGGAGTCTATCCCCTTTTCATTAGCGCTAGACTAAGGAGATTATTTTAGCATCTGAGGTGGAGTGCCACACCTACCATCAGCTCCTCACTTTACCGCACAGATCACTGTGCTACTCATTCGCTGAGTTGGCGAGGGCCGGTATCGAACCAAGAACCTTGTGATTTCTAGCCAAACACTCTAGCGACTGAGATAAACCGGCCCTTAACCTAGAATAAATACCTCAAAATTTGAGCATACAACATTAGACAGTCCTCATTGTTTTTTAAAACAAGTTTTAATAAATACATGACTGGTATTATATATCTATATATAGTTTGTTTTATTTTAATACATATTTAAAGTTTACATTTCAAATTGTTTTATTTTTTAACCCTTTAATGAATTTGATGATTTTACTTACTTAGGGTATAAACTAGCTGACATTGAATTTTTTACTCCCACCTCTCAGACAATATGTTTCAAAAATCTATTTTTACATCGCCCGGATCGCGTTTTTTTTTTTGTACTAGTTGAATTAACATTTCATGCAAGTTTAAAATCTCATCTAGAGCTTATCCTTTATTATAGTCTCTAATATTTCTCATTGTTATAGAAATAATGAAAACTATGTTATGAAAAAGAATAATTAAAAATCTATTTTTACATCGCCCAGAGCGTGTTTTTTTATTTTGCAAGTAATAATAATACTTATTCAAAATCCTGTGAACTTGTCACAAATAAATAGAGTTATAATACTATTCTATACATTTCAGGTAAGAGCTTGTATCGTAAAAATTTGGTTTGATTAGAAAAAATGAATATGATTTTTGGTCCACTTTGGCCCTATCTTGGGCTAGACGGGCGGTCGGAGAGGCCCCGTCCAATCAATCGGCTGGTCACGTCAAATCCTAGCACCTATATGATTTTCCCAACCCTATTGCCCTTATGGCAATCCCCAACCCCTTTTTATCATATGGATGCTAGAAGGCGGTGGCTGCGGGTCTACATGTCCTGGGAATGACGTTAAACTCTATCTGATGGTGAGGTTCCAGTTTTGGATGTTTGGGGAACCATTGCTCCCTGGTCCACTCTGGCCCGGAGTGGTAGTACCTGTTAGGGTCCCATCTATGTGTTAAATAGAAAAATGTATTTATAAAAAAATTGTATTATCATTAAGAATTGATTTATTTCAAAACTTTATCGGCATTAAATGACCCACTGTGGTTGATATGCCGTAAAACAAAACAAACAAACTATGGTTTTTGGATTCACTGTAAAAAAAAGAAAAAAGGTCTTAAAATCAGTTATCATATATTCGACCTTGAAAATATCGCAGGCCGGTGTTACGGTACATTTATTTATTAAAACAAATGAATAATTCGTTTCTAATAGAATTTCATCAACTAGCCGACGGACTCGTTTACGTTGGATAAGCTGGTTATAATGGCAGTAGACCCTGTCATCTGGGGCTGTAGAATAAGCCGACTGCACTTCTGCAGATGGAAAAGACCCCTCCCCACACAATTGGGGCTCCTGTTCACCGTGGGTGATGACTCGTATTGCCTCAGGACAGGATTGTGGCAACTGAGCAGTCTGCGACCAGGGTACTCCACTTCAAACCGTACTTGGACTAGACGGTCGGTCGGAGAGGCCCCATCCGATTAATCGGCTAGTCATGTCAAGCCCTAGTACCTATATGATTGTCCTAATGGCACTCAACCTTTTTTGCATATAGTTGCTAGAAGGCAGAGACTGAGGGTCAACATCCTGTTCATTAATACATATGAAGTTAATGAAAATTATTTCCCCCCATTTGTTGATACTCATGATCAATTGGCTGGTCACGCCAAGTCCTGGCACCAATATGATTTTGCTAACCCTATTGCCCTTATGGCAACCGCCAACTCTTTTTATTGTATGTGCTAGAAGGCGGTGGCTGACGGTCTTCGTGTCCTGGTGTTACATAACACCAGCTATGCAGTTATGCGGTCGCATAAGATTATTGTCAATCCCCTGTATTTCTGAAGGGATGGCCCCTTTTCATATCACGGGCGGGACTTTCCATGGAATATTACAGAAAGCTCGTGAAATACGTGAAGTTACGTGGGACCTGGTTGGCTCTCAGTTTTCAGCTTGGACGTCAGGCAGATAAGATGTTACTGATTTAGCTGAGACTTACTGCACACGCGCGCTGTGATTAGTTTGAGAAATATGTTTAGTTAAGTAAATAAAGGTTTAAACAAATAATATAGTTTTGTGGTTGATGAATGTCTTGGCAACAAGACTGATCTAGAAGACCAGACACGAAGTCCCCAAGACTAGGTCCAGACGCTAGAAGAAGAACGTAAGATACCAAAGATGAAAAGAAGAATAATAGAAGTAAGAAAAGAAAGGGTATACAACACTGGGTATGACATTAAACTACATCTAATGGTAGAGTTCCAATCCTGGAGCTCTGGGGTCTGTGGAGTGCCCCTTCATTGCCATTGTTCTCGGGTCCACTCTGAACCTGTTGGGGTCCTATCTATGAGACAAATGAATAAAAAACGAGTTTAAATATGCGATAAAAATGATTTTAAAAGAAATTTGAATACCCAACAAGAATAAATAAGACAAAAACGTCTTCGGTATAAAATTAATATGTCTTAAAATCGGAGTGGTATTACGTGTTAGGGTACCTTTTCTTCCCTTTCTTTCTTTATAATAAAAACGGAATGGTCCATTATTTGACTGAGGTAACTGCACTGATAAGAAATAGGTTTACATGTGTATTTTGTTGTAGTCGGTAATTTTCTTCGATCCCCACGGGGTAAGAATGAAGGGTTCGGTTCGAAATTACCTGAAGCTTATCGGCTACGACAACAAAAAAAGAAGATCGAAGAGTAGGGCGAAACGTTACGTCTATAACAACCAAGACGAGGACAATAGGCCGCGACTTGTAAATAATAAAAATTTCCTTATCTGAGAAATTGACATAATAAAGGGTTCGGTTAAAAATTACCTGAAGGTTAACGACTAAAACAAAAACAAAAACAAAAAAAAGTCTGATGAAGATTGAAGAGTTGATCGGCCGAAACGTCACAGCTAAAATAACCAAGACGAGGACAATAGGCCGAGACTTATAAATAATTGCAATTCTTCATCTGAGAAATAAAAGGTTCGGTTGTAAATTACCTGAAGGTTACTGAGTACGTCAAAAAGACGTCTGAAGAAGACCGAAGAGTACAGCGACCGAAACGTTATAAATATATCAAACCAAGTTGAGTAAATATTGTTAATGATAAAATCAGAATTGACTTGGATTCTTCAAAGTTACAAAGAAGCGAATAGACAAGGAGATAAGGAAAGAAAAAGTTAAATAGGGTTTGGAGAGAGAGAGAGAGAGAGAGAGAGAGAGAGAGAGAGAGAGAGAGAGAGAGAGAGAGAGAGAGAGAGAAAGAAAGAAGGAGAGTGTGTGTGAATATATATGTGTATGTGTGTGTGAGAGAGAGAAAGAGAGAGAGAGAGAGAGAGAGAAAGAGAGAGGAAGAGAGAGAGAGAGTGTGTGTGTGTGTATGTGAGAGAGAGAAGAGAGAGAGAGAGAGAGAGAGAGAGAGAAGAGAGAGAAGAGAAAAAGAAGAAGAAGAAGAAGAAGAAGAAGAAGAAGAAGAAGAAGAAGAAGCGAATAGACAAAGAAAAAGAAAAAGTCAAAGAATAGGATTTGGGGAGAGAGAGAGAGAGACAGACAGACAGACAGACAGAGACAGTGTGTGTGTGTGTGTGTGTGTGAGTGAGAGAGAGAGAGAGAGAGAGAGAGAGAGAGACAGGGAGAGAGACAGACAGGCAGAGACAGAGGGGCAGAGAAAAAGTGAATAGATTAAGAGGTAGCGAAAGAAATAGTCAAAGAATAGAATTTAGAGAGAGAGAGAGAGAGAGAAGAGAGAGAGAGAGAGAGAGAGAGAGAGAGAGAGAGGGGGGTAACGAGTCGGTGAAGAGTTAACCCCTCCCCCAACAAGTCATGATTGTTTGATATTAATATCGGTTAGTGAAGGTTGTTTGAAAAGCGCAGCTGTGACTCCTGAACAATCAAGCAACCAACAGCTATTTAGGTCATTGCAACCAGAACGTTGATATTTTCAACAAGACTTTGGAGAAATGAGAAGAATACGAAAAACGTGGCACTGCCTCTTCGTTCAGTTGGACTACTCTTTGTCAGAAATAGACATGAACATACTAGCAGGACCTGTGGATATACCACACTATGATAATTTAATTATTACATTATTATCTATACAACGTGGCACTGCCTCTTCGTTCAGCTGGACTACTCTGTCAGAAATAGACATGATAATTCTAGCAGTACCTGTGGATATACCACAGTATGATAATTTAATTCTTATAATCTTTGATATGTTTACTTAGGAGCTATTACATAATACTTCAATATGTAAAAACTATAATAATCTTGATTTAACCCATTCTCTCTCTTTCTCTCTCTCTCTCTCTCTCTCTCTCTCTCTCTCTCTCTCTCTCTCTCTATCTATCTATCTATCTATCTATCTCTTATTCTTTTTTTCTTTCTTTCCTTTTCATTAGGTTAGATTGAAACAGATTAGCATTATTGCTTCCGCGCGCTCACACTATCTCTATCTTTCTCCTACTTTCTTTCTTTCTTTCATTCGTTTTTTCTTTATATTTTTTCTGTGTAGCATGTCCTGTTTCTTCTCTTTCAGAAATAGAAATTGGAATAGATGATATTAGCCAATAATTTACAGGGACGATTCCCGTAGGTCTTCTATCTACTCAGAGCATCGGAATAGATATGATACTAGCAGGACCTGCGGATATGCCACAGTATGATAATCTAATTCTTATTAACCTTTGATATGTTTACTGAAGAGCTATTACATAAAACTTCAATATGTAAAAAATATAATAATCTTGATTTAACTCTCTCTCTCTCTTTCTTATTGTTTCTTTCGTAGTTTTCATTAGGTTCGATTGAAACAGATTAGCGTTATTGCTTCCGCGCACTCACACTGTCTCTATCTTTCTCATACTTCTTTCTTTTTTTCTTTCTATTTTTCCTGTGAAGCATATCCTGTTTCTTCCCTTTCTTTCTTTATAATAAAAACCGAATGGTCCATTATTGAGCTGAGGTGATATTTCAATAAGACGAATAATTTACATAGACGATTCCCAGAGATCTTCTTCCACTCAGAATAGATATGATACTAGCAGGACTTGTGGATATACCACAGTATGATAATTTAATTATTACGTTTGTTTACTTAAGAGCTATTTATACTAGTTTATAGATATATAGTTATATAGATATATAGTTAATTTTTGTTATTAATATTGGAGAAATGATTATAAAGTGCTCAATTATTTCTTTAAGAGCTCTATTTATTTATTTATTTAAGTCACCAATACAAAGTTCGTCTAACCAATAGTTTCAGATGTTTAACCGTCATCAGAGACGTTGACTTTTTGAAAAAATTAGACAGTTTTTTAACTCGTGCCTCGTGTGAACGTGATCCGTTATTCGTTCTTGCTTTTGCTTTCTTCATTCACCGGCGTTCGTATTTGTCGTCAAAACCCCAGACCGCCATAATTTAGGAATTCACACATATATATAAACGCACACAAAATAAAAAAAAATCATCATAAAAACACGAGACTCAATGACGACAAATACGAACGCCGGTGAATGAAGAAAGCAAAAGCAAGAACGAATAACGGATCACGTTCACACGAGGCACGGGTTGAAAAAACTGTCCAATTTTTTCAAAAAGTCAACGTCTCTGATGACGGATAAACATCTGAAACCATTGGTAAGACGAACTTTGTATTGGTGACTTAAATAAATAAATATATATATATATATATATATATATATATATATATATATATATATATATTATTTATGTTGGTGGGGTTAAGAACGGTAGGACTAAAAAGGAGCAAGGAATAAACTTTCTTTTGTATACAAAGAAAAGGAAGGAATTTGTTGACGAGGAGGGCCTCGAGTACAGTTAGGTGTAACTCTTTGGTGGGAGATGCCAAGAGAGTTAACATTGAGGGTTTATATGCTGCAGCTAAATTGCAAAATTCTTAGATATGCAAAAAAGTAAAATAATCTTGATTTAACTCTAGCAGGCCCAGTAGATATAAGACAGTATAACACGAGTATTAACATATAAGGACTAGTATTAACATGTAGATAAGCCACGTTTTTACCTGGATGATTCCCGTAGGTTTTCTTTTTACTCGGGACATACAAAAATATAATCTTTCAAACTGGCTTTTCTTTTTCTTTTTTTGCCGTATGAAAAAAAAACCCAGATCACAGCGAGATTGTAGGTATTTTAACGAGTACAGTATAAAACCGTTGCCAAGAAAATTGCCCCACCTACTTTTCTTGCTGAAAATTACATTAGTCTTCTGTTTGAGTTGATGGTAAAAATATTTATCTAATCCAGTATTTAGTTGGTTGAATTTTACGGCATGTAAACTTGGATGAGTTATTTTATGCCGAATACATTCATTCTTCACGGGAACTCAATTTTTATTTTTTAAACTCAATTTTTTAAAACCCATTTTTTAAATTATATTTTTGCTTGAAGGCAATTACAATGCATGTATCGCATAAAATTCGATACTTTTTTTATAGAAAATGAACTTGACAAGTGTAATCCCGGCAAAGTGTTGCTCGGTGTGTAGAACATCGTACAGACTATTTCGACTTTATTAAGTCTCATCAGCGATGTATACTAACAACTTCCCTCCAACAGAAATCGAAACCAGGACCTCAGCAGGTATAGTCAAAGACCATATTGCCTCGGCCACAGTACACAGAAAGTATCGAATTTTATGCGATACATGCATTGTAATTGCCTTCAAGCAAAAATATAATATATATTTTTCAACAATGCTTCTAAAAAACAAACATCCAAAAATCTTATCCATTTTTTTATTTAACCCATAGATTGGACCCTAACAGGTACAATCACTCTGTGTCAGAATGGACATGGGAGTAATGGCGATGAAGGGGTGTTTCAAATTGTTCAGAACTCCAGAATTGCAACTTCACCATCAGATAGAGTTTAACGTCATACCCAGGACATTACGACCCTAAGCAACTACCTTATAGCAACTATATGATAAAAAGGGTTGGGGATTTACCATAAGAGCAATAGGGTTGGGGCAATCATATAGGTGCTAGGGATTGACGTATCCAGGACAATAAGACCTTCAGCTCGTCTTATGTTTGAGTTGGAGGTAAAAATATTCATCTAATCCAATATTTGGTTAGTTGGTTGGTTGGTTGGCTGGATGGTTGGTTGGTTGTTGGTTGGTTGGAATAAAACGGCATGTCAACTCTTATTGGGTTATTTTATGACAAACACGTTTTGTTTTCTTCACTAATGTTGGGTATTCAATTTTTTTAAACACACTTTTTAACATGTTTTTTTTTCAAAATTCATTTTGATCCATTTAACCCATAGATTGGACACTAACATGTACTACCAATCCAGGTCAGCGTGGAACTAGGAGTAATGACAATCAAGGAGTACTCACACTCCCCAGAGTTCCAGGATTAGAATTCCGCCATTAGATGCAGTTTAACGTCATACCTAAGACACTAAGACCCTCAGCCACCGTCTGTTAGCCCATATAATAAAAAAAGGGTTGGAGGTTGCAATAAAGGCAACCGAGTTGGGACAATCATATAGGTGCTAGGGCTTGGCCTGACAAGACGATTGATTGAAGCGGGCCTCTACGAACGCTCCTCTAGCCTAACAGCCAAAGTGGAGTGTTGCCTATCATGCACTTCTCATTCACCTGTATTCCGTCCTTAGGTATCACATGCCGTCACCCATGACCCACATATGATCCCAGTGGGGGGATTTTTATCCCTTCGCAGAGGTGCAGTAGAGTCGGTGTATTCTACAACCCCAACCCACAGGGCGGCCAGTATTTGGGATGAACCATGATAGATTCTAGCCCACAGTAATCCAGTATTTGGGATGTGTGGGATGTGTGGGGTTTCTGAAAGCAAGAGTCCTGAGCTGTTAACGTGTGGCTAGAATCTGCTCTGGAATATCGTCAAGCAAATTATAAATCTCATCATATATATATATATATATATATATAAGGTTTGTTTAGAATGGCTTTTTGCCGATAATTCTTGGAGAATAAGTGCTTAATTGGAGTCGTACCTAATTTTGAAAATTAATTAATTAATAATGAATTAGGCGGGAATACCTATTAAATGTATGGCTAAACAAATCGAGAAAAATCAATCTCTGTATGTACATTTCGGCCTATTAGCCTCATCAGCAGAGCTATAGATCGGAAGACCGCCCTGTGCGTGATTTGAAACCGGACTGCCAAGCTGACAGGCCGATCCCATAACCTCTAACTAAACGGACTTCTTAGATTTTATGATTTGTTTAGAGTAGGTTAATATTCCTCTATATATATATATATAAACACAATATGGTTGCTATATTTATAAGTAAACAGTGCTCAATACCAAAAATGTGTATCTAAGTTAAGGAAACATGGATATGGAGTGAACAGCACCTGATTACTGAGTTCCTCACCTATGCGATCTTCAGACCAAACTGAGAGAGAGAACCTAAATGATGACAATGGAATCGTTCGTTTTCTATACATAATGAGCCTCACACGGGAAAATCTGACTCTTGTGAATGTAACTTATCAGTTACTTATTACTCATTCACGGTATCTTGTGTAGTAAATCTTATTCCTTACCTAAAACATTCGTTTGTGCTTTTCTTCATACTTTCTCTGTAACTGGGATACACGACTTGCTGTAGGATGAAACATCAAAAATTCTGGCCCGCAGCCCACAATGTTAAAACAAGATTTATATCATAGAGTCACTGGAGGTCTGACTAAGTGCGGGGATTATGTTTCTTCTTTTATACGAGATTCTTCTTGATAACACGATATTCGATATGCAATGTTCTATAGTGTGGGCTCCCATCCCTTGTTCAGTAGTTGATTATTACCGCAAATAACAAAATCTATTGTGGGGGACATGGCCAGTCAGATGCTCATGTTCAATTTTCTTTCTCTTGATACGGTTGAACAGAATAGATTATTTTTGATAACACGATATTCGATATGCAATGTTCTATATTGTGGGCTCCCATCTCTTGTTCAGTAGTTGATTATTACCACAAATAACAAAATCTATTGTGGGGGACATGGCCAGTCAGAATGCTCATGTCCAATTTTCTTTTTCTTGATACGGTTGAACACACACTTCAAATGAATAGGCGTTTACGTAACAACCCCCAAATCTGTAACAAATATTATCATGTCAACTTTATCACTTATACTTTTAAACTATATATATATATATATATATATATATATAATATGTGTGTGTGTGTGTGTGTGTGTGTGTGCGATTATTAGATTATACTCGATTCAATGTTAGAATTTATAATATAAAAAGATAAAACGTGACCCATTGGGTCACCCATTGAGCTCTGGGTAAATAATTGAGATTAGGGAAAAGTGAGTTTTTAAAACGAATTAAATAAAAAATGGAAAATAATTGAAAAAAGCATTAAAATAAATTTGTAAGATTTCTACGAAAGGGAATGTTTGACCTAATTCAAATTTAAATGGACCCGATTAAGATGTTGAGAAACTCCGAGCTAGCCACTTCTGAAACTTAACATAAAAATATATTTTACACACTCTAATCACTCTCTTACAGAGAAGGTAATATATATAACAAGGAGGTAATCAAAATATACATAGAAAGGGGAAAGTGTCAGGCAGAATGTGAAGCAAGAGACGGCTAAGTTTTTGACTCAATTGCAAATTACAACTTATTAGAACTAATTTTACAAACATAGCTCAATCCCAAAACTAAGGAATATTTTGGTATGAATTTTGTGTCATTAAACTAAATAGGATAAACGCCTTCAGCATACAATCATTGATTTACTCAGCTTTAGATGGGAATTCAAATAAAACATATGTTTTAAAACAAGATGGGGACGTCTCCACACTGAAGTACAAATCTCTAAATAAACAAAAAGTTGATGCACAGCCACTTACTTCCTATTACACAGACCATCCAAGTTAGACAAACAAGACATCCTGGACTCTGCTGAAGTATTAAGGACAAACTCATGTGACATCCCCTGTGGACACCTAATACTATATAACTACTTTCATTGGCATTTCAGTCTCGGAACTGCCCTGTCGGTGGGGCGTTAGATTGCACCGACCGCACCTCTGCAGAGGGGTAAGAGTCCCCCAATGGGGCCACCTGTTGGCCGTCGGTGGCGACCCGTGATGCTTAAGGATAGAGCCCAGGTGGATGAGCAGTTCTTGACCTGCAATACTCCACTTTGACCTTATCTTGGGCTAGACGGGCGGTCGGAGAGGCCCCCTCCGATCAATCGGCTGGTCACGTCAAGCCCTAGAACTTATATTATTTTCCCAACCCTATTGCCCTTATGGCAAGCTCCAACCTCTTTTTATCATATGGATGCTAGAAGGCAGTGGCTGCGGGTCTACATGTCCTGGGAATGACGTTAAACTCTATCTGATGGTGAAGTTCCAGTTTTGGAGGTTTGGGGAATGTGGAGCACCCCTTCATCACCATTGCTCCCTGGTTCACTCTGACCCGGAGTGGTAGTACCTGTTAGGGTCCCATCTATGGGTTAAATAGAAAACATGAGTTTTAAACAAAATTGTATTATCCATTAAAAATGAAATAATTTCAAAACTTTGTCAGCATTAAACATTTTTTTACCAATAGAAGTATTCGGCATAAAATGACCCAAGGGGTTGACATGCCGTAAAACCCAACCAACCAAAATCAGTCTCGGAAGACTATAAGAAAGTTTTTGTGTCCCTAAAGTTGCAGCGCCTCCTGTGACTGTGAAGTCCAATGTTTGAAAAACATTCTCGACCACAGATGTCACATCTGAAGGCTGCCCCTGAAGATGTTAATGTGCCGATGCTTTGTTGCCGCTGCTTTCTTCTGGACCCTCTTAGCTTCATGGTGTTGTGTCAGGGTGACTTCTGACATGAACAGTTCTCTACGCAGAGTCTGCCGCCACCAGGGGGCGGTGTTGAGCCAAATTTTCCCAGCTGGAAGGGACAATGCCAAAGCACCTGAGTTCATTATTGCAGACATCCTTGAATCGCAGCTGGGGGCGACCAATCTGTCTCTTACCAGACGAAAGCTCTCCATAGAGGATGTCTTTCGGGATTCGTCCTTAGAAACACAGGATAGATTACAGGGTAGGAGTTAGATGGCTTTAGTTGAGACCCATAGATTCTCCCGGGGACTCATTCAAAGCAAATATTCGTGTCCCAGGATGCACTAAATTAAAATATCTAAGAAATATAAAAATGCGTAGTAGTTGGTTGGTCAAATGCTTGGTTGGTCGGTTAGATTTAACGGCATGTCAGCCCTTGTTGGGTTATTTTATGCCGAAGACGTTTTTGTTTTATTCATTCTTACTTGATATTACATTTTTTTAAAACTTTTTCAAAGACATTTTTAAAACGCATGTTCTATCTATTTAATCCATAGATGGGACCCTGACAGGTACTACCACTCCGGGTCACAGTGGACCCGCGGGGAATGACACTGAAGGGGTACGTCACACTACCCAGTGCTCCAAAATTGGAACCTCACCACTAGATGCAATTTAACGTCATACCCAGAACACTAAGACCCTCAGCCACCGCATTCTTGCACATATACAATAAAAAGGGTTGGGGGTGGTTGCCATAAGAGGAACATGATCGGAACAATCGTATAGATGCTATGGCTTGACATGACCAGACTATTGATCAAAGGGGGCCTTCTCCGACTGCCTCTCTAGCCTAAATAAGAGTCAAAGTAGAGTGTTGCACGTCATGGACTGTTCAGCCACTAAAATGATGTCCTTAAGCATCACAGATAGCCATTCACAGCCATGAGTGGGGCAGGGGGTATTACCCATCTACAGAGGTGCAGTCGGTGTATTCTACAGCTCCAGATGACAGGACGCGCCAACTGGATTATCTCTTATTATAACGGAGATTGTGTGTTTGTATGTCTGTAACCAAAACTCAACTCACAATTCCCTTAGATATTTACGTCACATTCTCCATGATTTTATTTTTTATTTAAACCTTAATTATTAATAAAATTGTTTTACATTATTAATACTGTTGATAGTTCCTAGTTCGATACCGGTCCCCGCCAACTCAGCGTATGAGTAGCACAGGGATCTGTGCGGTAAAGTAAGGAGCTGATGGAAGGTGTGGCGCTCCACCTCAGACGCTAAAAACAATCTCCTTGGTCTAGCGCTATTGAAAAGGGGATAGACTCCCTCGCTGATTGACTGATACCGACTTTAGGCCGCCCCGACGACTTTACTTTTTATATCTACATACAGATAACATGCAATTGTATTTATATATACAACAAAAATAGCGGTTTACTGTGTGAAGGGGAAGGCTAATTTGCATATTGATATTAAGAATTTTATTCTAATAAATATGTGTTTAGTATTATTGATTTCTAATTGTTTGGTTTTATCTTAATGAATCTGAGCAAAAATCTGGGGGTAAATCTTAAATAAAATCAATTAACAAGAAGAAATAACTGTCATTTTATTCGTTACTTCCTATTTTAACTAAATAGTTAAATTGGGAAAATTAGCAATAAAAGACGGGAGTGATGGAAGAGTAAGTTTCAGTTGTTCTATTTTTCTACTCTACCCCCATATGTTTAAACTATTTTTATCTACATTCTTATCTAGTTTATAGTATTTCTAATTTAATATAATTTTATATTAAAACTGAAATATTTGCACTTGTCGGAGGGTGCACATATTTGCTTGTCCAGATGAAATAGCAACAGATTTACACCAAGCATATTATTTGATTTGTCTGACACACAGAGACTTAGGTTACTTGCAGTTACTAAGTGGCTACATAGTACGAAGCAGGCTCAAGGTTGCTTCGGTCACGTCGCAGTAACCGGCACCCGAAGCGTAATTTCCAATCGTTGTTTGCACAACTTAAATAATGTCTAGACGTAACATTACACTAATACCCAACCCCCTCTGTGTTATGTCAGTCTTTCAGATATAGATTGTTGACCTGCATTGATAATCCTAGCTTTTACCGGGTTCGAACGCCGACCCATGAAGACACCTGAAAATAAGCAGTTATGAAATGTCACCCCAAATTGTATATTTATTTTACTCTAGAATCGGCTACCTGGCGTTGTCTGAGTAAAGGGGATAATAAAGAAGTTAGTCTCGCCGATCCGTTGACTGTTTTGGTTTTACATAATTGATTTGTTTATGTTGCAATCATGGATGCCACAAATAACTTTTACTTTTTTTAATATTCAAATTCTAATTTTTAAATATCTTTCCAGATATGAATTAAATCTTACTTATGTTTGCACAAAAAGCAAGCTCTGGTGATAGTGAATGGGTATATGTATATTTACATTGTTTTATTTTCGTAGTTTCCCCCGGACATACACCAACACATACATACATACATACACACAACTGCTCTTTATAGATAGATTAATAGCATTCGGGTTAAAGAATAAATTCTGTGAAACGAAATTTTGGTATTATCTTAAACAACAAATAAATCATCATTATCATCATGTCATACGAGTAGCACGGATATCCATGACAATCTCTCGACAACCGTCTCTATCATTCATCGCCCCCGGTTTTTCCATCCAGAATTAAAAAGGAGCTACCAATCTCTCCTTTATATTCTTTTCTAGTGTTTAGAATCGTAGGAAATGGACTCGTCGATCAGAGTTCAAATCCTGGACGAGGCTATTTGCATTTTACATAGCGCTAATACCCTTGGGCTCTTTAACCTTGGTTAAGCAACCAGTCTAGGAGAAGGAAAACTCTGAATTCGAACCGGCTAAACTCCGCTTAAGGAATTGATCTTGTGTCACATCCTACTCGTGCGGTCCTCATATATATATGATGGACTCTCTCGTCGATCGACGTATGAGTGTTCATACAATGAACATCCACACAGTGATTTGTTTATAGTGGTGAAGGCTTGTGTTGGACCATTCCACACTTTTTGGCACAGTCGATAGGAAAGAATTGGTGCATCACGGAATGCCCACGAACCCAATCAACGACCGACCTCTGGAATTTTGAATTCAGAGTTATCCTTCTCCTAGACTGGTTACCTACCATATATATATATATATTCTTTTTTTTTTTTTTACATTTACACAGAATGTTGTAAATGCAATTGTTAAACTCTTTTCTTAGGCTAGACGGACAGTTGGAGAAAGACCCTAAGATGAATCAGCTGGTCACGTCAAGCCCTAGCACCTATATGATTGTCCCAACCCTATTGCCCTTATGGCAAGCCCCCCAACCCTTTTTATCTTAAGGGTGCTAGGAGGCGGTGACTGGTGGTTTTAATGTTCTGGGTATGACGTTAAATTCTATCTGAGGGTGAAGTGGAGTACCGCTTCATCATCATTATTCCTTGGTTCACTCTGACCCGGAGTGGTAGTACCTGTTAGGGTCCCATCTTTTGATTAAATAGACAAAATGAGTTTTAAAAAGATTGTTTCAAAAAATGAGTTTAATAAAGACGAAGTATCCATTAAGAATGAATAAAACAAAAAGTCTTCAGCATAAAGTAACCCAACAAGGTTTGACATGCTGTAAAAAAATAACCAACAAAAATGTTCTTCTCTTGCAAGGGAGACAACTCCAGTAAGAAGGTTACGAAGAGTCATTGTAGTGTTTGAAACTAACCCGACATTTCGATGTTTATCCTTTGAACGAATTCAGCAGCAGCAGCAGCAGCAGCAGCAGCAGCAGCAGCAGCATCATCACCATCACCATCACCACTACTTTAATATGCTATTTTAGATGTAGCTATATATTTCGTGTCCCAGGGCTTTAACCCCCTACACACAAACTTCTCACCTTCAAAATGGCAGAAGGGATATTTTATTACGCTTGAGGATGTTCAATTCATTCTTCAGATTTTTATCATCACTTCTGATGAGATTTGCTGGATTTGTTGAAAGCTGAAGACAGGTAACTCATTCAATGGCGGTGCGTGGTGTAATATATATATATATATATATATATATATATATATATATATATATTTAGGCAGCATTTTTTCTTTTAAACATGTTGTGTTAAACTCTACTGACGATTCTTGTCGGACGAGTTTTTGTTCGATCTTTTCTAACTGTCTGGACCCTCCTACAAAAATCTACCTCCCACTACCAATTCTTACTAACTCCTACTACCAATTCCTACGCTACTGCTCGTTTTAAAAACGAGACACCTGAAACATTCCAGCAGTTTCACACCTGAAGATGGCAGACAGACATGCCGAAAGCGCTCGTGAAGAAACCTTTTGTGGATTGCTACACCAGTTCCACCCTGACATTAAAAAGATGGTCAGACAGTTAGAAAGGATCGAACATATATATATATATATATAAATATATATATATATATATATATATATATATATATATATATATTTATATATATATATTTATATTTATATATTATATATATATTTATATATATATTTATATATATATATATATATATATTTTTATATATATATATATATATATATATATATATATATATATTTATATATTATATATTTATATATTTATATATATATATATATTTATATATATATATATTTATATATATATATTTATATATAAATATATATTTATATATATATATATATATATATATATATGGTTGGCAGCCTTCCGTCTACGAGAGACGATGTAGTAGAGTCAAAGTTTGTTTTTTTCTTCTTCGTTGAACTACACAGACTGGGTGGGTTCATATGGAGGATAAGCTGTTGCCCATGCAGCAAATCCCCTCTCTCCACACTGCCGCTGTGATCCAAAAGAAATGTAAGAAGGTACCAATGCAGTTTGGCAACGGTAGTATCGCAAGAGTTAATGGGTGGCACTGGATTTCATCATCACACCACCTTCGAGACTCCGGCTCCTGATTTATTTTCGGGGTTTACCCCCTAGCCTTTCCTTGTAACGTAATTATAGAAGGAAAATCCTATGTGGAGGACCTTCATTGCCATTACTCCCAGGTCCACCTGTTAGTTCCCTATCTAAGGGCAAAAAAGATAAAAATGTGTTTAAAAACAAAATTGATTGCCCAACCAGAATGAATAAAATAAAAATGTCTTCGGCATAAAATAATCCAATAAGGGTTGACATGTCGTAAAAATTCAACCAACCAACGAACCGAACAATCGACCAATCCTCTGCGTTTAAAAGAAAAAAATCATATCAGTTATGATAATACGAAATTGAAGGAAGAATTAAACGAAAATCATCCAACTCTATCCGCTCTGATGTGTATCCCCGGGTATGGCGTTAAACGGCATCGAATGGATAGTATTACCATTACTCCCAGGTTCACTCTGACACCGAAGGGTCTTAGTGTTCTGGGTATGACGTTTAACTGCATCTAATGGTGATATCCCAATTTTGGAGCTCTGGGGAATATGGAGTACCCCTTCATCACCATTACTTTCAGGTCTACTCACAACTGGAGTTGTAGTACCTGTTAGTGTCCTAGGGTTAAATAGAAAAATTAAGTTAAAAAAATTGTGTTAAAAAATTGAGTTTAGATTTTTTAAAAAGAATACCTATCAAGAATGAATAAAACAAAACGTTTTCGGCATAAAATAACCCAATAAGGGTTGACATGCCGTAAAATGCAACTAAACAACCAACCAATCAACTGCTCTGTTGTATTTTGCAATAATTGCTTTGTATGAATATAGGAAAATCACTCCCAAAGAAGAAGTGGGAAAACCCCCTAAAATCCCGATATGTCAGATCGTATGTGGAAGGAGAAGGGTTTACATTACTCTCAGTCTCTTTCTCTCCCTCCCTCTCTCTCTCCCTCTATCTTTCTCTCTCTCTCTTTCTCTATTTCTTTCTCTCTCTCCCCCTCCCCCTCTCTCGTTCTTTCTCTCTCTCGCTCTTTCTCCCTCTCCCTCTTTTTCTCTCTCTCTCCCTCCCTCTTCCCCTCGCAGATCCATTACAACTGAATCGCACGTCCTATCCTCGCTGGATGCTCCTTACTTTCGACCTTGTGTCACATCCTCTATGCAGCGGAGGGGTTGGGTAAATGACTACGTTCATCTGTGTTCGTGTGGATCCAAATGAACCATAGATAAATGCATGTTGAATCTAATTAGTTCAGATTTACCTGTTCATCTCGACATTTCAACAGGTGAGAAAGGTTTGTTTTTTCTTCTGAGCGGCAGAAGAATTTGCTGCTGCAATGATGCCAAGATGCCAAGATGCAAGTTGGTGGAAATTTGGAAACTGAAGAATTTCGGAATGGCACAGAGAGAGAGAGAGAGAGAGAGAGAGTGTATGTGTGTGTGTGTGTGTGATCGTGTGTGTGTGAGAGAGAGAGAGAGAGCTTGTGATAGAGAGAGAGAAAGTGTGTGTATATGTGCGTGTGTGGGTGTGTGTGTGTGAGAGAGAGAGAGAGAGAGAGAGAAAGAGAGAGAGAGTGTGTGTAAGAGAGAGAGAGAGAGAGAGAGAGAGAGAGAGAGAGAGAGAGAGAGAGAGAGAGAGAGAGAGAGAGAGAGAGAGTCGGAATGTAAGAATGAAAAAAAAATGAAAAAAAAAAGAGTGAACAAATGTTGGACAACCAGAAAATATTTTCATCTAAATGTACAACTACCTACCATGATTCTTTATGTCTGTCTGTCTGTCTGTCTCCTCTCTCCATCCCCTCTCTATCCACACACACACACACACACACACACACATATATATATATATATATATATATTACACCAAGAGGCACACACATATAAGTGAATAACTTCCAGCCACCCTGTCTGTCTTTCTGTCTGTCAGTCTATTTCTATCTTTCTCTGTCTGTCTGTCTGTCTGTCTATATATATCTTATTATAATGGAGATTGTGTGTTTGTCTGTCTTTAACCGAAACTATATTATTATACAAGTCACAATTCGCTTTAGTTATTTACATCACATTCTCCATGATTTTATTTTTATTTAAATCTCAATTATTAATCAAATTGTTTTACATCATTCAGACTGTTGACCATATCTACATGATATTTTCCACATACCCCACTTGTACGGGTCAGGCACAAGGCCCTATGTATGTGGGACCACCCACAAGCCGAAGCTCATGGGGTGGCGGGTGAAAAATTGTGTCGATCCCGTCGGCATTCCCCCTCGAAGGGGGGGGGGGCGCCTCAGGCGCTGGGCAATAAACCCAGCCCTGCCCCTTTAAATCGAGGGGGCAGGTGTTGCCTGGGGGGATGGCCCCCTGGGATCGACGCCGTTAATTATATCAATGGTCCAGAGGCCGAAGCCACTGTTGACCATATCTACATGATATTTTCCACGTACCCCACTTGTACGGGTCAGGCACAAAGGCCCTATTTATGTGGGACCACCCACAAGCCGAGACTCATGGGGTGGCAGGTGAAAAATTGCGTCGATCCCGTCGGCATTCCCCCTCAAGGGGGGCGCCTCAGGCACTGGGCAATAAACCCAGCCCTGCCCCTTTAAATCAAGGGGGCAGGTGTTGCCTGGAGGGATGGCCCCCTGGGATCGACGCCGTTAATTATAGCAATGGTCCAGAGGCCGAAGCCACTGTTGACCATATCTACATACTAATAACATTCAATTGTATTTATATATACAACAAAATAGCAGATTACAGTGTTAATGGGAAACCTAATTTGCATATTGATATTAAAAATTTGATTTTAATAAATATATGCTTAGTATTATTGATTTCTAATTGTTTAGTTTTATCTTAAGGGATAAGAGCAAAAATCTCGGGGATAAATCTTAAAAGAAATCCACTAAGAAGAAGAAATAACTGTAAGATTATTCTTACTTCCTATTTTAACTAAATAGTTAAATTAGGAAAATTTACCAATGAAAGAGGGGAGTAATGGAAAATGATGGAAGAGTTAGTTTCAAAGTTGTTCTATTTTTCAATCATACCCCCTCTGTTCCAAATCTTTTTATCTGCATTCTTATTCAGTTTCATTAGCCTTTCTAATTTAATATGATATTTTATATTAAAACTTAAATACTTGCACCCGGAGGGTGCATATATTTGCTAGTATATATAAACACACACACACACACACACACACATATATATATATATATATATATATATATATATATATATATATATATATATCACACAAGAGACACACATAAAACGTATAACGACTTACCATGCATCATCCTGAGTGTCTGTCTGTCTATATATACATATATATATATGTGTATATGTATATGTATATGTCACCCCATACACAAAGAGACATACACATATAAATGTATAACGAACAACAATGCATAAGTTTATGTCTGTCTGTTTGTCGGTTTCTCTCTCTCTGTCTCTCTCTCTGTCTCTCACTCTCTCTCTCTCTCTCTCACTCTATCTATCTATCTATCTATCTGCCCCTCTTTTAAAAAGACACGCTATAAATATATATTTCTCTGTCTGTCTGTCTCGCTCTGTCACACAAACACTACTCAGTTATAAATATATACCTTCCTGCTATACATCAGTTTCTCTGTCGGTATGTCTATTTATATATGTCTCTGTCTGTCTGTCTGTCTCTCCCCCCTCTCTCTCTCCCACTATCTATCATGTACCAGTCTCTCTCTCTGTTTCTCTCTCTGTCTGTCTGCCATTCTCTTTCTTTCTTTCTTTCTTTCTTTCTTTCTATCTCTCTCTCTCTCTTCCTTCGCTTCTCTCTCGCCCCATACGCTCTCTCTCTCTCTCTCTCTCACACACACACACACACTCTCTCTCTCTCTCTCTCTCTCTCTCTATATATATATATATATATATATATATATATATATATATGTAAACAACTTTTAGCTATTTTCAGCCGACAGTATATTTGGGAGAATATGTGCTTTTTAATTTTAGTCAGTCCTAATTTTTGAAAGTTAATTCATTTATGTTTAAGTAGGCGGGATTTTAACTACTTTCGGCACAAAGGGTTCGAGTCACACGCTAGGCGGTCCTCGTATCTATGACTCTGCTGATGAGACCTGGTAGGTCGAACTATATATTCAGAGATTGTTTTTTCTCGATTTGTTTTGCCTCACATTTAAGTAGTTAAAATCCCGCCTAATTAAACATAAATGAATTAACTTTCAAAAATTAGGTCTGACTAAAATTAAAAAGCACATATTCTCCCAAATATATATATATATATATATATATATATATATAGTCATCCACAGACACGTGTTTTGACATATCAAGTCTCTTCAGTGTGGCTAGACATTTGTGAGCTACCTACAGTCGGGATAGTAACCCGATCGACACAGCATCAGTCGGACAGCTTAACCGCTCGGCTATCATCACCCAGAAAATGGGAAGGGGATTTTAACTGTTTTAATACACACAGCTGTATGTATGTAAATGCCGCCATAGAGTGCCCCATCCCTTTTATAGGAGAGCATTGCGTTTACGCTTTAGTTGGCGGTCGTCTGAAAACTGAAAATTTTAACAGAATACCACCAATGAGCAAAATAGGCATATTATATATATATATATATATATATATATATATATATATATATATATATACATATATATATATATATATATATATATATATATATATATTTGAGAATATGTGCTTAATTGAATATATATATATTTTTTTTTGAGAATATGTGCTTAATTGAAGTCATACCTAATTTTGAAAATTAATTAGTTAATAATTAATGAATTTTAGGCGGGTATATATGTTCAAATGTAAGGCTAAACAAATATATGCCCGCCTAAAATTCATTAATTAACTAATTAATTTTCAAAATTAGGTATGACTTCAATTAAGCACATATCCTCCAAAAATTGTCGGCTCAAAGCCATATAAAAATAAACACATTTGTTTGTTTACTTAACCTCACACACACACACACACACACACACACACACACACACATATATATATATATATATATATATATATATATATATATATTCCCAGATGAATTGCTCCGGCATGAAACTCGAGTAGGAATTTTTTATAAAACTCGCTTTTATAACACTCGCCTTTTAAAAAAACGTATGGTATGTGATGGTATATATATATATATATATATATATATATATATATATATATATATACACCATCTTATACCAACGCCGTAAAATAGAATATTTGACGTCACATTTCAAAACCGTTCTTCTTTCAAACTTCAAAAATTTTAAAACTGAATAACACATAACTACCACTCGCTTTTCTCGTTATTCTGTGATAAATAATTTATTATCACCTTCCATATACCAACAAATGCCCTGAAGATGATCTAATTAATAGATCGAAACACTGCAGCGTCGGCTAATAAACTCGCCACTTATCCCATTTAAACCTGTGTTTTTTCATTTTTCCTAATATACTACATACCGTCGGATTCACTTCCTTTCTTCACACACACACACACACACACACACACACACACACACACACATATATATATATATATATGTGTGTGTGTGTGTGTGTGTGTGAAGAAAATAAGAGATACAGAAAAAATCCGCCATTTCCATTCTGAACCGGATATAGATGTCGCTGTGTCGTCAGCAGATATAACCTAAAACAGATTTTAACATCAAAAGAGAAATAATATTTTCATAAAATTTCTCAAAAAGTAAAAATATAAATGTTTACATTTGTCTCTGATTGCTGTTCACGAAATGTCATGGACTGAATCCTCCACGTTTTCATCTCGATGGATATTTTATTATACGCCAGAAGCGGCTACCCGGCGTCACCTTGGTTTTTTGGAGCGGGGGCTTATATCCATTATAACTGAATCACGAGTTAGATCCTCGCAGAATGCCCCATCAAAATCCCCAAGTAAAAACGACCTTACGTTGATCCGGCCTGTTCGGGTGTCAAAAAAAAAAAAACAAAAAAACAAACAAACTGTACCGATACTTTGAAAAGAAAAATTGTCGGTAATTCATGAGGAAGTGCGTCCCGGTCTCCTGCCTCATAAATTGCTACCCGGTGACTATTAGAATAACGACCCAGCTACGGTGTTACTTGAAAGAAAACAACTAACTTAGGGCGTTAAATTTATTTTACGGAGGGGGGGCGGCTTCTCTTTTTTGTCGTAATTCTTATTTATTTATTGTAATTTGTCGTAATTCTTATCTATTTATAGAAATTTGTCGTAATTCTTGTTTATTTATCGTAACTCCTGTTTAGATATGAAGATGGATATAGTTTGGAATAGAAAGAGATAGATAGATTGACAAACAAACAAAATAATATAGATAAAAAGGCTTGTCGTGACCAGTTGATTGGTCAGAGGAGGCCTCACCCATCTTGCCCAAATAAGGGCCACAATGGAGTGTTGCATATCATAGACTGCTCAGACACCAGGATTCCGTCCCTAAGCATCACGGATTACCACCCAAGGCTATCAGGTGGCCTCATTTGGGATACCTTACTCATCTGCAGAGATACAGTCAGTGTATTCTGGAGATCCGGAATACAGAGTTTTGGCGGTGGGAGATATTGTTACATAATTCATGGATAGACAATGAATTGTGTACGTACCTATTGTAAGAATATTTTGAATCAAGGTTCGTTAGATTCAGAAAAACGAAGGTCCAGTGGAAAGTTACCTCGACGGTTACTGACGGGTAATAACCTTTTTACTTGACCCCTTAAAAAAAGCGCCATTAAATGCATAGGAGAATTAGTTGAAGTTTGAGATGAGATGTGACCTGATTCTTGCCGAGAGCGGATGCTGTAATCGGCTCTCAAGATGTCGTTCTCGATCCGCGCGGAATCTTTATGGGCTGGGTTGTTTCAAATAAAAGCTTAACAGAAACCCAACAAGTCATGTTAATTGATTAATTTAAACAAGAAATGAGCCCGAACAAGAGAGAAGAAAGCAACTCGAGAAAACAGCCCATTGGATCAACAAGAGAAGATGGCCGACAATTTAGAAGCAGTAAAAGTAGAGAGTAACAAGGAAGATCACTCATCATCCCATCACTACTCTGTCTGTCTGTCTGTCTGTGTCCCATATATATATATATTTACCAACCCCTCCGCACGAGCAGGATGTGACACAAGGTCAATTTCTTAAGCGGAGTTCAACAGGTTTGAATTCAGAGTTTTCCTTCTCCTAGAACGGTTGCCTAAGAGTTAAAGAGCCCAGTCTGCCCTACTATTTACTCATAGCTGGAAGGAGAGTAGAATTCATACCTTTCCCAAGGGTATTAGCGCTAAGTAAAATGCAATTACCACGTCCAGGATTTGAACTCTCTCCCATATATATACAAGATGTGGGTATACCACAATATGCGTAATAGTTAAAATTGAATGTTTGAGGTTTGATAATTAAAACTAAGTCGTTGTCTACGAAATATAACTGCATAAGAAAACAGCCCACTGGGCCAACAAGAGAAAATGGCCGACAATTTAGAAGCAGTAGAAATAGAAAGTAACGTCTCTATTCTCTCTCTCTCTCTCCCCTCTCAATCACTCGCTCTCCCTCCCCTCTCTCTCTCAATTGCTCTCTCTCTCTCTCAATCACCCGCTCTCCTCTCCCCCTTCTCTCAATCATTCGCTCTCCCTCTCTCCCTCTCTCTCAATTGCCCCCCTCTCTCTCTCAATCACTCCCTCCCCCCTCTTTCTCAATTGCTCTCTCTCTTTCTCTCTCTCAATCACTCGCACTCCCTCTCTCCCTCAATTGCCCTCTCTCTTTCTCTCAATCACTCTCTCTCCCTCTCTCCTCCCTCTCTCTCTCCATTATATACCAAAGATGTGGGTATACAACAGTATGTGTAACATTTAAAATTGAATGTTTTCAGATTTGATAGTTAAAACTAAGTAATTGTCTAACGAAGATTTGAAGAAATCTACCAGCAAATGATATTTTCTGGAGTTGAGTAAAAATGAATTGGGGGGGGGGAAGAGAGTAATAAAAAATGTTCACAGAAGATTTGTCGCTATCGATAACGGATTTCGGTTTGTTTATTTGTTCAATGGGTGTGGATATGAATCAAGGAATCCTGATAGTTTGGAAAGTTACCAAATTCCCACAGTTGGCACCACAAGAAACTCTGGTTTTGATAGAGAACACATCTGTAGATTCTCACGGATTTTCTTTTTCTTATTCAACCAAAAATGAATCTAAACTAATTTCATTAAATAAACTCAGAGAATGACAAGTTGTTTATATTGTTTTCCTTCTCACTTGTTGGTTGATAGTTTGGATTTACTAAGCTTTGCTGAGTGTAGTATACACGATTCAGTTTGCTTATAGGTAGAATGTGACACAAGGTCAAACGTGTGGGGCATCCAGTGCGGCACGGGTAGGATGTGACACAAGGTCAAAAGTGTGGGGCATCCAGTGAGGCATGGGTAGGATTTGATACAAGGTCACAGATGTGAGGCATCCAGCGAGGCATGGGTAGGATGCGACACAAGGTAATGTGTTGAGCATCTAGCGAGGCACGGGTAGCATGTGACACAAGGTCGTAAGTGTGGGGCACCCAGTGAGGCATGGGTAGGATATGACACACGGTCGCAAGTGTGGGGTACCCAGTGAGGCACGGGTAGGATGTGACACAAGGTCGCAAGTGTGAGGCATCCAGCGAGGCATGGGTAGGATGCGACACAAGATAATGTGTCGGGCATCTAGCGAGGTAGGGGTAGCATGTGACACAAGGTCGCAGGTATAGGGCACCCAGTGAGGCATGGTAGGATGTGACACAAGGCCGCAAGTGTTGGGCATCCAGCGAGGTATGGGTAGGGTGTGACACAAGGACACATGTATGGGGAATCCAGTGAGGTACGTGTAGGATGGGACACAGGGTCACGAGTATAGGGCATCCAGCTAGGAGGTTCGAAATCGCTATTCAGTTGTAATGGATCTGTGAGACTAGCTTGCTAATCATTACACCACTTATTTCCATTTTCTAAGGAGATACATTTTCATGTTGGTAACCAGCAAAAAACTAAAAAATAGATCCCCCCCCCTAAAAAAAAAACAAAAACAAAAAAAAACCCATAAAACAAAAGCAAAAAAACAAATCACATAGCGCTATTCAGGGCAGGAATCCAGCATCTCCTTTTTCTTGCATTTTTCTTTTTTTTGCCTTTTGAACTTTTTTCAGGGATTTTAACATTAAGTGCAGATCAATCTGATTTCACTCTCTGTCTTTTCTTTCTTTCTTTCTTTCTTTCTTTTCTTTTCTTTCTTTCCTTCTTTCTTTCTTTCTTTCTTTTCTTTCTTTCTTTTTTTTCTTTCTTTCTTTAGATTTTACGGCATGTCAATCCTTGTTGGGTTTTTTTTACTAAGAAAGGGCCAAAGTGGAGTGTAGCAAGTTATGGATTGCTCAGCTAACAGGAGTCTGTCCTTAATCACCACGGGTTGCCAACTGATGGTCAACAGCTGGCTTTATTGGGGGTGGTGGTGGTGGGGGTCTTACCCTTCTGCCGATGTGCAGTCGTTGTATTCTACAGCCCTAGTGGACAGGGTGACTGTTTTATTGAATTTTGGAGTCCAAATATTATTTCTTACTGTTCAAGTTGTAAAGCAATCGATTCCTGTGTTGCGGTGTGGTGGGTGGGGTGGTCTTGGAAATGTCTTAATTGGAATTGACATTTTTCTTGATTTCTTCCAAAACATCGAAGAAGTTGATTGAATGAACATCGGATTTTATTGAACATCCATAACACCGTGACATACTGTGTGATGTAACCAATTTAAGGAACTACTAAGACTAAAAGTTTTGAGAGGACAAATCCCCCCCCCAAACTTTATACTGCTTCTAGTCTGGGGCAGAAGTAACATTGCATTTTGGGAAATTCATTAGAACTTATAGGGGCTATTACATTATGGGATGTCAACAAACCTTAGTCTCTATTCAGTTATTTCCCCAACACTATCCGCATTAAAAGGGTGAATTTCTGAGTCTCTCTAAAAGGTGGAAAGGGGAAATGTCTAACAGATTGGCGCACCCTAAGGAATTTTCTGTGTAGCATGTCCTTTTTCTTACCTTTGTTTCTTTATAATAAAAACGGAATGGTCCATTCTTTTTAATAAAAACGGAATGGTCCATTATTTGGCATTATTAATACTTATTAGTATTTTTGGTATAAAAAACTTTTTATGGGATATCAACAGACATTAGTCCCTATGTAGATTTTTTTTTCAGGTGCAAAAATATTATTTCTTATTGTTCAAATTGTGAAGTCATCCGAAACTTTGGGCAACTTCGAAGAACATGCTTGAAGGAAAATCAGATTTTATTAATTTATTCTAGAACGCTACCCCACCCACCCCTAAATCTTTACAGATGGCTCTAAGGACAATGACAAAACAGCATGTACAGCTATTTTAAATTTAAAAATTTACATTTTTTTAATTTAAAAAAATGTAAAAAACATTTTTTTAATTTAAAAAAATGTAAGAAAAGCTCTCCCAAATGAAAGTTCCATTTTTTTTTTCAGCTGAAACCCGTGCAATAGATCTAGCACTTGATATAATCTATGAAAATAACCAAAAAAATATATCATCTTCTCAGACTCGCTCTCTGTCCTACTATCATTAAGAAATAAAACACTATCCGTATTAAAAGGGTGAATTTCCGGGTCTCTCTAAAACAGAACTTTTCAACCTTTTTCATCTCACGGCACAATTAGCTGGACAATAAATTGATCGAGGTACACCATCAGTATATACACATATAATAGAGTCACGTTGGCTATTTAATAGAACCCACAAGGGCAATTACATTATGGGATGTCAACATACATTTGTCCCTGTGTAGTTGTATCTGGTGTAAAAATGTTATTTCTTATTGTTCAAGTTCCTGTGCTGGTGTTGTGGTTGGGTTGGTTTTAGAAATGTCAAAATTGGAACTGACATTTTTCTTGAGTTCTTCAACCGTTAACTTTGGATGAGTCAACAAATATCATCAAAGTAGACAGAAGGTTTTTTTTTTAGTTTATCAGAAATAAGTTTGTCCTTCACTCTGAGAAGAACCGAGATTTTGGTAAACTCGTAAAGTTCAAATAATTCATCTAAATTCCCCAAGAGAATAACAAAAACACTTGTTGATAAGCGTTCATATTAAGCGACATTTAAAAGTTTATATTCAAAGAATAAACAAACGTATATATTTATTTATTGTTTAAGAATAATCTGTTATATATCTCAGTTTAGTATGACGTTATACACTTACTGATGAAGTTTCAATTCTAGAGGAATCTGGGGAATGGGGATTACTCCTTCATCACCATTACTCACAGGTGAGTTAGGGGTTCATCTATGGGTTAAATAGATGAAAAATGAGTTTCAAAATGCGTTTTAAAAAGTGAGTTTTTATAAAAAGAGTACTCGTGAAGAATAAATAAAACTTCTTTGGCATAACATAACCCAACAAGGATTGACATGCCGTAAAACACAACCAACCAACCAACCAACCACCCACCCACCCAGCCAACCAGAGACTTATTTATTAAAAAAAGGAAAAAATCTTTTTTTTTTATTTCCACTCTATAGGAGTTTTTTTTTTACCCCAGCTTTAACTAGTGGTTTTTCAGAGGAATAAAATAACCCAATAAGGGTGAACATGCCGTAAAACCCAACCAATCAATATGAATTTCAACAAGTTAGAATATTATTTGTCTGATTTTTTGGTTTGGTTCAGTTTGTTGGATTTTAAGGTAAGAGTTTTAAGGAGAGTACAGCTGTTTGGATTCATAGTTTCCCTTCTCCTAGACTGGTTGCCAAACCAAGGTTTTGATCCCAGTCTGCCCAACTATTTATCCATAGCTGGAGGGAGAATAGTTGGATTCAAATTTTTCTTTATGGCATTAGCGCTATGTCAAATAAAAAAACAAAAACAAAAAAAAAACTCGTTCAGGACTTGAACTCGGGTCACTGTGTTTAAGTATGAGGCAAAATGAGGCACACAGTGAGAATCACATTCTCTAATGATGGTCTGCTAACCTGACTCGATATCTATTAATGCCTCGACCCGGTAGGTAATGCTTATTTATTTTGAAATCAGATATGAAAAAGCTCAGAGGCTGAAATAAATTTATATCTGATGACTTTAAATATATATATTATATATATATATATATATATATATATATATATATATATATACAACCTCCACCTAACCCAGTGTGTTTATATATATATATATATATATATATATATATATATATATTATATATTATATATATATATTTGGTTTTTAAAACATTGCATTTTACGGTTCTTGTATCAGACATTTTTCTTTTTCTTATTTATTTTATTTTTTGTTAAAAAGTCAAATTATGCTCTGAAGATGACGACATGTTTACATACGATTTTCTATTATTGTTATATTTTACTTTTGAAATAGTTCATATATAATATATATTTAAAATAACACACACACACACACTCCCATCCTCTGTCCACTTCCTGTATACTACCCTCACTTTATTCATGTCTCTCCTAACCTCCTCCCTTCACTTCCGTCACCTATACTCGCACGAAATGTTGCTTTCAATAAAAATCATTTGACTGAAGTGTCCGTATGAAATTCGGACGAAACGTTTCAACTTCTGATTTGTTTTGAGTTTTCATTTTCTTGTTCACCATCCTTCTATCTACCCTCACACCGACCACACACACACACACACACACACACAACACACATCATATATATATATATATTATAATTTTATATATGTGTGTGTGTGTGTGTGTGTGTGTGTGTGTGTATTTATATGTATGTGTGTGTATGTGGTGAGTGTGTGAATTCTTGTGCCACACGTTTCATGCTTTAATGCATTTGTTTCAGATAGAGCAAATCCATTTCTCTCCTTTTTTTTACACTACACAACAACACACACAGACACAACACACACACAACATATATATATATATATATTATATAATATATATATATATTTGGACATTGCTTTGTTGGCCAATCCTTTAAGCTAATCTATCTCATTTATCAATATCATGTACTTTTAGTGCAACCGCTTACATTTCTTCAAACAAAAATATCGGTTTTTCAACTTTTCATTTTCTGTCGTTTTCAGAAATTAATATTAAAAGACAGGAAGATTACGCATGGCGTAAAGATCTTCGATGCAGCAAATGGAACCAACGAACAGGGTTCACAATTCCGCCGGAGATAGTTGTTTTTTTTTTGGCGCGAATTCTATTCTGTTTCTGAAATTTTTCTTAGATGTTTTTAATAATTACGTTAAGAACGCTCAGTAACCTTCCAGCGGATGGGTGAATATATATGTATAGATATATTTTTTTAGGATATGTGCTAATTGAAGTCATCTCAATTTGAAAATTAATTTAGTTAATAATGTAAGAATTTAGGGCGGGCAATACATGTTTTCAAATGTAAGAGTCTAAACAAGTGAGAAAAAATGTCAATCCCGAATGTACATTTCGACCTATTAAGGTCTCATCAGCATTTTGACCTATAGGTTCATCTTGCTGATCTCTAAATCCATTAAAATTATTAAACTATTAATTTTCAAAAATTAGGTATGACTTCAATTAAGCAATATGCTCCAAAAATTGCACTTAAAGCCGTATAGAAATACCATTTGTTTGTTTACTTCCCTCAATATATATATATATATATATATACTATATAGTATGGTTGTGAATGTTCCTTGTCACCCAATAATAGATATGTAAAACCTATATTTTATCTATTATATATATATAATATATATATATATATAATATTATATATATATATATAGTGTTGTCTAAGGGTCTCCGTATGCTTCTAGTAAGCATATATATTCAAATACATCCAAATACCACACATAAAAATCCAACCCCCACAACTCACATGCGACAGTGCAAATATCATATATGACATATACTGCACAAAATGCAAAAATATTGGGTACGTAGGAGAAACATCTACACCTTTTAGACTACGTCTTTATAACCACAAGTGAACTATAAAACTCAAATCACCACACAGCAAAATCGCACAACACTTTAGCACCCCATCACACAATCTAGATAACCTAAAATGTGTCTTTATTGAGCATGTATTTCCATCAGCTCAATCAAGAAAAAAATCAGAATTAAAATGGATAATTAGACTAAACACTCACACCAATGGTCTTAACAGCGATACAGGAATAGTCAGAACCTATAAATATTTCCAAAATAACCCCACCACCAACAACCCTATGACCCCCAGTAGACTACAAGGAACACCGAGTACAAACTCCTAAATTACCAACTGACCAACCAGCGCCATGTACACCCACACACAAGGGTGACCACTACACTATCACAAGCAGTAGCCACCCCCCCTATAAGAAACAGCCAGAAGCCAGCAACACTACTTTTCTTACACAGTCTGAAGAAAGGAGAATAAAAATCCTGAAAATTTACTACTATTAAATAAACGAAACGCTAATAAAAAACAACCGAGTTTCTGATATTTATTGATTTAATGCTTCATACTAAGCCAAACCTGATTATGTATCTCCCCAGACGGATACATATACCAAAATAATCACACATACACACAACACACACACACCATACAACACACACAACACACACCACAATATATTATTTGAATTAAATCCGAATAAAGAAGGAAAGCATAATAACCATACAGACTTTATTGTCTGAACACGTGAGAATGATATACATAACAGATACAAAACAGATAGGAATAAGTCTTTAGAGGTTTAAGAAAGAGTTCATGAAGAATAAGAGAGTCACTTACTGATAGTTGGGGACAAAGCCCCCACTTAATGGACATAGACACCACGCATCTTGCCATGTTTTTGTGGATGCTAGACAAAAGAAAGAGAGGGGAAATTCTGCTGTTTAAAATGATTCGGGTAGTAAGAAAAAAAAAAAAAAACAAACAAAAAAACACCAACAAAAAAAAAAAAAAAAACCCCCGAAAAAAACAAAAAAAAAAAAAAACAAAAAACAAACCCTCCAAGAAAAAAAAAAAAAAAAAACAAAAAAAAAAACAACAGATAACCCATTTATAATAATGAAATATTACAAACAGGAATCTGGAAAAATGAAAAAAGAAAGATACGAAAGTACGATATATATAGGTTCATCCACAGTCACGTGTTTCGACTTATCAGTCTCTTCAGTGTGGCTAGACATTTCG